>VWZG01012344.1:46044-106056 GCA_013396735.1 Grallaria varia | reverse complement strand
CATGTTTTGCGGGGGTGGGCGGGCGAGTGGCGGCCGCGACCCGGCTGAGGGACCCCCGCGGGGCTCGGCCCGGCGCAGCCTCCGCCTCCTTCCCCATGCGGGATTCAAACAGGTTTTCACTCGTCTGTTTTACTAACTAGAGAAGACTGTACTTGGTGGTTAGCCATCTTTTTGTAGCACAGTGCAGTTTTGTGTTTTGTTTTGTTGTTTTGGTTTTTTTTTCCTGTGGCTGACTATTTTAAACATTTCGGATTTAAAAGCCGGCGTTTCTTAGAGGTAGGGATTATAGGAAAAGCCTCTGCTTTTGCTTTGGGAACTGTCGAGTCTTGTCAAGGAACTGCTGAGGCAACACAGAAACCCCATGTCACGATGTACCCGGCGGTGGGAGCAGCTTCACCCAGTCGTGATCAGCCTCCCTTAAATGCTGATAACACCGTGACAGCATAAAACCAGCTTTTAAAGAATTGTCTGAAAAGACAGAATAGCTTTTTTTTTTTCTTTTTTTTCCCCTGAGTGTCAATGGTTGTCTTGTGAATTATGTGCACGCATCCTGGCTCACTACTGTCATTTGCAGCAATAGGAATCTCGAGGTTCCCTACCTAAATCCCAGAAAATTCAAACCCAACAAATAAAAACTATTTGTTTTGTAATTTAAATACTCTGTCAACTTTCAAGTAATGGATTGAGAGGTTTGTCTGCAGGGAAATTGCCCCATATCAAATGATAATCTTCCCTTTCTCATAAAATTACAGACTCTTTGTGAGATGTTGTGCATGTGTGTGTGTGGGTGGGTGCAGGCTGACAGGGTGCCCATGCTGGCACAGTCCATGTTGGTCCCTGTGTTGGTGATGTCTGACTTGTGAGCTGACAGATGCTGAAATAAGGCTGGACTTCCCCAAAAGGTCTGATATCTGGAGCTCGAGGCCAAGTTGATGTTGGTGTATGATGTCTGGACTAGACCTGGCTTGTGTCTGGTCAGTTAAGAACAGGGACAGAGCCTCTCCTTCCTCTGGGAGCAATCGTTAATGTCGTGTCTCATGTTCGTCTCTGTGAACCTCATGAAGTTCAACAAGGCCAAGTGCAAAGTCCTGCGCCTGGGTTGAGGCAAATGCATTTTGGACTCAGTTCTTAATCTGGTTAGTGATATGCCATAACTCTGAAATGTCCTGAGAAGGACCTGAGGGTTGTTGGTGGGTGAGTGGCTGGACATGCCCTGGCTGTGTGCAATGGCACCCAGAAACCCCCTGTGCCCTGGGCTGGTCCCACAGCGTGGGCAGCAGGGGAGTGGGAGATTCTGCCCCTCTGCCTCCTCAGGTAAGACCCCACCTGCAGAGCTGCCTCCAGCTCTGGGAATCAACATCAGAAGGATGGGGAGCTGCTGGAGAGAGCCCAGAGGAAGCCACTGAGATGCTCCAAGGGCTGGAACCCCTCTGCTCTAGGAGAGCTGGGGGTGTTCACCTGGAGAAGAGAAGGCTCCAAAAACGTATCACTGTGGCCTTCCAGTATCCTGAGGGATCCATTCAGTGCTGGTAGCTTGGGATGCAGCTGCAGTGCCAGTCAGGTTGAGCTCTGGGTGGCCAAGAGAACCAGGCAAGAGGCCGTGAACTGCTAACCCTTTGCATAACAGAGGTTACAGGGACCTCACCCAGCCAGGGGAAGGATACTCAGAGACACAGCAGGAGCCAACAAACCGCAGACTTTCCCACCTTTGGACTGTAAGAGTATAAAAGCTCAGGGGTTCCTTTGTTCAGGTTTCCTTTGTTCAGGGTCCCTCCTCAGAGGCAAAAGCTCATGCTGTTATTTTTTTACTGCACCAAGATTAAATTATTTTAAAGATCAGGACATCTGTGGCTGCTTTGGGAAACCTGGGGTGGAGCTGGTAAGGAAACCAGATCTGACTGGGTGTGTGGTGGGGGAGCAGATGTGCAGGGGTCTCAGTCCTTGCTCAGGTGGTGGGATGTGACTGACACAGGAGCTGCAGGGTTGGTCAGGGAAGTTTCCTTAAAAAATACTTAAAGGGAGCTTATAAGAAAAATGGAGAGAGACTTCTTACCAAGAACTGTAATGACAGGATGAAGGGATAACAGTCTGAAACTGGCACATGGTAGGTTTAAAGAAAATTTTATGATGAAGGTGGGCAGGCCCTGGCACAGGTTGCCCAGAGAAGCTGTGGCTGCCCCATCCCTGGAAGTGGTCAAGGCCAGGTTGGACAGGTCTTGGAGCAATCAGGTCTAGTGGAAGATGTCCCTGCCCATGACAGGAGAGTTGGAACGAGATGAGCCTTAAGGTCCCTTCCAACCCAAACCATCCTGTGATTCCATGAGCTCTCACTGTTTTTATGGATTGCCTGTGGCTTATTTCAAAACTGTCCGTCAGGTGTATCTGATCTGATTACCAAGAGCAGGTGTCGGGGCTTGGTCATGTTCCCTTCCAAGCTACAAAGCTGTTAACTTTTTCAGAAATTCTTCTCTTTTAAACCTTGAAAAAGTAGAATGTGCAGTGCCAGAGTCGTCTGTAGAAGCAGTGCTACTTGGGTTTCTTTTTTTCCCTTGGAGACTTTTGAAGAGGCATCTGCCAAAGCTACAGTGTAAATACATGAGTTAGAAACTACAGCAAACGTGAATAATGAATCCCTGAGATTACAGAGAGCAAATGAATGTTGGGTTAGTTATTTTTGCACCACTGTGTAACCCACTTATATAAGCAATTTATTTCTTTGTGTATAGCAGTCTGCTGCATGATTCTGTATAGTCGTCGTGGTGGTGAAAAGTATTTTATATTAGTGGTTGTCCATAATTTACAAGATAACATCACTGAATCTTGTTTTTTAGTAAGTGCTAGTCTGCCTTTTAAAATTGATTAGAAAATTGTTCTTGCTGTGTATTAATGCCAAAAGGGATGGTTATAGTAGTGAGCTGATCAAAAGTTGCAGTTTGGAAGCTTGACACACTTACTCTCTTCCGTCACTGAAGGGGACTGAAATATCTGAATAATAAGTAATATTTAGGACTACAGATGGAAGGAACACTTAAAAGCCGAAAAGCTGTAGAGAAGACATTACAGCTATGTGATTTCTGTGATAAAGCTATTATTTCATGCCAATTGTGGTGTTGTTTTCATTTAGGCATCTCACATTTTTATTTAATCTGAAGTGAAATTCTTTATTAGTTCAAATTTTGAGGCCAGATAAAGCTCATATACAAATATGGACTACCTTCTTCCCCTGTTAGTGGAAAGTGAAACAGATTAAATAAGGACTAAAGTGGTAATATGGGTACAGAACTCTGGAACAGAACTGGTGATGTAAGAAAACCTTTAAAATACATGAAATCAAGACAAAACACACACCAAATTTTACTTGAATGATTTGTAGTTTGTTTTTTTTTTTTTTTCCGTGGCAATAAAACTAGACCCACTAGATGCCACTTTGGCAATGCTGAGGATTTTGAAGGATGTGAAGATAAAGGTGGATGGATCTTGTTGAAAGATGAAATCGCTTGTCCATAGACTGGCTGTCCTTTTGTCAGGTAGTTCATGTTCCTTGTAGTGTCAGAGGCAAGATACAGACCTGCAACTTCCCAAGCGGTTGCTCACCTTTGTGACCTAAGTGTCCAGCAAATTAGTATTTTAGGCACTGACAGAAGTTTTGAAGAAAAGAGACCTTAAAAGAAGAGTCTGTTCATGTGCATTTTACTTCCTGATGATAGTACACGAGATAAACATGGTATAGCATATGTGTGGTGTGTATGTATTATCTATGTAAGCATACCTGCTAGAGATGTTTGTTCTCCTGGTACAGGTTTGGGGTGTGTGGCAGCTCCTGTGGGCATGGCTGTGTATGTGGATCATCGGACAGACGCTCCTGATTCCGTTGCCTCTCCTTCCCACATTTCATGGCACCCACTCCACCCGCTCCTGGCCGTTGCTTCCGTCAGCACGGCAGCCGGGGGCTGTGTGGATATCTACCTGGAACAGGTGAGTCCTCTGCAGCTTTGCTTTTGGTCTTGGTACAGAGTCACAGACTGGTTTGGGTTGGAACCTTAAAGCTGTGCCACACTCTGCCATGGTCAGGGACACCTTCCACTATCCCAGGTTGCTCCAAGCCCTGTCCAACCTGGCCTTGGACACATCTAGAGATGGAGCAGCCACAGCTTCTCTGGGCAGCCTGTATCCTTGTGCTAGTTTAAAAAAACTTCACATTTTTTATCTCTATTTTTGTAGCCTTACTTATGCCCCTTAAAAGCCTCTCTTTGGATTTTAATTACTATCCATGTCCTGTGCTATCCAGGACATGACAGATTCATCAGTTACTCATTACATGTGTTTTTAAAAAGGTATTCGTAAATTAAATTGATCTTTCCATTGAAATTTAATCCTTACAGCCTTTAAATCGTGTTTGTGATGATTACTGATTTGCTTTTTACTTCTGATAGTATGAGAATTTCAGGCTTGTAAGCAAAATGAACACACACTGTTGCTTGTTTTTAACTAAGTGAATAGAACATACTAAAAAATGTAAATTAAACAAGCCATTCCACCACCTTGAGACTGAACTGACTTGATAGACTCAGTTTATTCCATTTGAGTAGGTTGTTTCTAGTACAGTTTCTGCCTGTAGACAGATATTTCCTTTGCATACTATAAACTTTACATGAGAGGCTTGTGTAGGGCTTTGGTTTGCATAGTTTTTAGGGAAAAAAAGCCTGCTATTTAGGGAAATAGCAATACAAGCTACCTAGCAGCAGACTTAATAGAAATGTAAGTCTGGTAATAGGAATAGTCCATAAAATATGTACTTTTCAAAGTGTATTAGGAAAAATTGTCATCCAAATTTTACAAATGAAAAAAAAAAAAACATAGACAGGTTAAATGGTTCACCTGAAATATTCTTGCAAATGTGCCCAAAGGAGGATCTGCCTTTAAAAGCTGTTGGAGCATTAGATTATTTTGTGTCCTCAGTGATGTGCTTTATTCTTTTTTCAGTACTTGGGTTTTTTTTTTTAACCTTGTGATATGCTCAAAGCCTTCTTATCCTTCATACAGGAGTGAAAGCTTGATACTGCCTGGGGAGCTGCTCATGTGTGCTGAAAAAGCAGGGCCAGGCTTTTCCTCACTTGTCACTGCTGTGTTCTCATTAGCAATTTTCAAGTGTGTCTACTGCACGTTGTAGCACATTTTCATGCCCGTAAAACAGCTGTGAAGAGAATTTGTGCAGCCACTTCATATCTCTGGCAGGTAGCTCTCCTAAATACTAGTCCTTTATCACGGGAAAATCTCTCGTTGACTAGGGAGGGAGCCTGAAGCTTTGGCTACATCCCTGTGCTGAACTTCCACTGCACTGAGCTCGCGCTGATTTCTCTCTGCAGGGAGAACATGTGTCTGATTCACGTGTGGAGAGAAGCTCTCAGGTCACGGTGCTTGCCTGGCACCCTTCCAGAGCCATCCTGGCAGCAGGATGGGAGGTGGGAGAAGTTGTGATACTGAACAAAGCAGACAAGGAGCAGCACGTGGTACCCCCGGAACACAGCGCCAAAGTCACGGTCCTGAGCTGGAGCACGAGTGGTGCCTGTCTGGCATCTGGGGACGAGGTGAGTAGCTGGGACATGTGTTGGATGTGGAACAACACAGTGTTGGAAGTTCTGTGATGGGGAGGGATCGTGGAATGGATTGTCAGGGAAAGGGAGAGTTGTCGGAGAGAAATTTCCTTTCTTCAGGTACAAATTAAAACTCTTAGGGAATAAAATAAGATCTCAGAGTTTTAATTTTTTTTCTACAGTGCTCGTTGCTGTTCTACAGATTTCTCTTTAAATAAAAGCGTGTATAATGTCAGTGAGTGCTGAGCAGTAGATGAGGGTTTAAGGCTCTTTCATGGATGGGGTAATTGAGGCATAGACAATTTGAATTTTTTGCTCCTGTCCATGCACAAATTTGTGGTTGACTCAGGAATAAAGTGCAGATATTGAGAAACAAATTCCATTAGCAATATATTCATCCATAGTCAATGAGTAGCAATACTCAAATATTGGAAACCTATGCTAATCACTCTAATTCTGTTTTTATTCATGCTCTAAAACTAAGTCCAACTGATTGTATTGGGAAATGTGACACTTTATTTCTTGATGAAATGGCTGGCCTTTTATACAGTGAAGTGAGAAAGCAGCTATTGAGTACTCAGTATTCATAGAAGAGTCCGATTTTGCCAGTTTAGTCAGCAAATTAAGAAAAAAAAATAAAAGGATGGATTTTTCTATGTTTTCCCTGACACAAACTTGAGCTTGGCCAAGATTTTCAGTTTTGCGTTTACCTATATAAATCAGAGGAAAACATGATTTCAATTCACTGTTTGTAAGGTTCTGCTGCTGCATTTGACAGAAATTCAGAAAATAAAAATCGAGTAAAAAAAATGAGTTTATCATCTTCTTTATTAGACAAGAGAAAGTTCTGCCCAGGCACAAGGTGGCCACAGTGTAGCTGAGGCCTAATTCATATGGAGACAATACATTAATGTAGTCAGAGCTTACATTTATGAAGAAACTTCTTTTCTAAGCAGTGTCACTGTGCCGTGGTCTGGTGTGCAGCTTAGAGGTGCTTCATCTCCTATGTCTTTTCCAATAGCTAGAATGACATGGAAGGGAGGTCAACAGCTCCAGAAAGCTGTAGTTTGGCAAAAGCTATTCCTATAAATAGTGTAGGTGGTTTTAATTAGGATCCTTGGAATTTGGTGACATTTAAAGCTGAGGGAAGAGTGAGAGGAGGAGCTGGCAAGATCACGGGATCCTGTGATTTCCCGAGGTAACCAGGAGACATTGTATGACTGAGGCAAGTGGCCTAGTGGGACAGGAGTACACAGTGTCATGGATGCATAGCTGAGTGACATTTCTTAAGCTGCAGGAGGCAGCACTGCACTTAATAAACAGTTTTGGATGGTATACATATTGCCATCTTATTATTGAAAAGAAGTTAGAACTCTGAAGCTTAGGAAAAAAAAAGAAGGAAATGTTCCCTTTCAAGGCCTCAGCTGCATCTTGTTTGGCTTTTAGTCAGAATTGTGAAGAATAAGTGACTGCAGTCTTTCACTTCTGGGAGGACTATTCTTCAATGAAAACAGTAAACAAAACCAGAGCAAATTCTAACACCACTTTATTGTTATCTATCTCAGTGAAATAAAATGAGGTTGAACTTGATATTGCAAATTGTTGCTGGTTTTTTTCATTCAGTGTTTACATGGAGGGTCCGCAAATGCAACTTGGTTCCACTCACATAATAACAGCAATAATCATCCCACCATTCCAACCGTGAGGCTGCGGTGGGAGTCAGTTTGGTGGGATTGGCCTCCCTTCTTTCCAATCACCAGAGGCTGGTGCTCCTGACTGGCAGTGCAGGGCGTGGGTTACCTCTGCCCCTCTGCCAGGCTCCAGGGCCAGCCTGTGCTGACCAGTGTTGACTTAATTAGTTCACCAGCCTTCCTTTCTTTAGCATCTGTGATTACTCCAGTTACTAGATTCTTTTTCTGAAAGTAAGTTCTTGAATGTCTGCTCTGAAAGAGGAGGAAAGCTCCAGAAATTCTGGAATTCTTTCCTTAGTCTTTCTGCATCCTGACTTCATGTGTGTCTGGTCATACACCTCTGCTCGTCTACATCAGTGTTGTAAGCACTTACTGAGTGATGCATGTGCTCTACTAGGCTTTGTCTCTATAGCTTTCCTTTCAGCAGTCAGATTCCTTGCAAGGAAAAAACTTGGAAAAGAGGTTATCAAAACAAATATTTGCATCTGCTACTTGTGGAGGAAAACCAAGACTGTTCCATTTAATTGCGCTGGCAGTATAATTTTACAAAGAATGGGTAGGACCAACAAGTCTTTTTAAATAACTTGATTTTAAATAAACAAATAATATAATGTTAAAGATAACTTTGATTCCCTGTGGCTTAGTTTTAAGTGGGAGTGACTGTATGTGTCAACTAAATGAAAGGAAAGGTTTTATTCTGTCAATAAAATGTTTATGTGCATTGAGGTGCTGAGTCTGGATTCCCACGTGTGTGCAAAGTGTAATGAATTAACTGTTGTGTTTTTCTAGCACGGGGTCTTGTTTCTGTGGAAGGTGGACCATCGAGGCAGAGTGCAGGGTCCTGCCCTGGTGAAGCAGGAGTATGGGAAGTGCCTGGGGCACTGTGTCTTCCGGCCACCCTCTCCTGGAGTGTGAGTATTGGTCCCAGCAGAACTCTGCTAGGCCAGGTCTTTGTCTTGTTCCACAGAAAGAAAGTCCTACTCACAGAGGAACTATTTTTAAATATATAAAAAAACGTTCTTCTCCTAATTGGCCTTTATGTCCAAGCTCTTCTCCTACTCTGATGGCTGGCTCTGTGTCCTGTATGCATCAAGAGGTCTTCCTTCTCTTGTCCGTACCTTCTGTTTGTTGTTGTTAACTCTGCTGTCTTTAGTTCTTCTAATTTGCAATGTTGCTGATTGTGAAAAGCAGAAAGCACACTGGAAAAATGATTATAATTAAATTATTGGCAAAAATAATGAAATTAAGTCAGTTCTTAAACACTGTTATTTCTTTCTACTCCATTCAAGAAATAGGAAACAGCTCTAGTTAAAAGGAGAAGTTTTCCTTCTCTGGGCTCTTCTGTTTCACATCTCTGTAAAAATAATTATGCTTATGGAAAAAAAAGGTGAAACAATGCAAATGAGAACTAATATTAAAATTTTGTTGTCTATCTTTTTGAGTTTGCCTTGTTTCCAATCAGTGTATGAACCATCGCTATTCTTTCTATACAGTATGCTTTATTAACTACTCATCCATTCTTTGAGACTGAAACTGCTCTGTAATGGAAGGAATTGGGAATAAAGTATCTCTGTCTGCAGGGACTTTGTCCAGCTGGCAAAAGCAGCTGTGAGTGGTGATGAGAAGGCCTTGGATATGTTTAACTGGAAGAAACCTGGAACGGGATCACCTCTGAAAATGGCAGTCCAGGAAGGACCCTCCTTCTTTGTCACTTTGACAGATGGTAAGAGCAAAACCACTTTTCCAGCCTGGTGGAAAGTTTCCTTAAAGCTTCAAAAGAGCTCAGTGCATGATAGTCCTGTTTGCATATATCCCACATTTGGAGTATAGCCATATATCCATCATATTCAACAGGGTAGAGTATTCATAGGAGTTGTAAAATGTTTGGTGACAAGAGGAAATTAATAAAATCGTTTTAATCTTGCCATGTTCAGGGTGGTCCTGTCCACAAGGGCACCAGAGGTACTGGATTAGTCAAGTGCCTGAGGAAGTGAGTGCAAGGAAAGCCATCTCTAACGCACAAGTGTAGATACAATCAGCAGTTGTCAGCATTTTGTGCAAAGTTTCAAAATAATGTGTGTGCTGTGGGAGTTTTTTTCTATAAATAGGCAAATGCTGTTAAAACATACCTCTTAAAATAAATTCTGAATTTACTTTTTCTCCTTTTTCTCATGCTTTGGAATGATGCTTCAGTCTAAGGGAGCAAAAAAATGTCTGAGAATCTGTTTTGTTAGTTTTCTCCCTAGTATTGTTTCTTCCTTGCCATTTCCTCTTCCTGGTCTTTTTCCTGTCTTTGCCACTCCCTTTTAGTTTCCTGGGTACTGGTTTGCTCCAGGCAATCTTCTAATCTTCTTCCCACCCCAGTTGTTCTCATGGTGCCTCCTCTCTCTAACCTGCTCGTTCTGAACTGGAGCCAGAATGTGTGTGACAAGTAGCACAATGTGTCTGTTTCTGGCAGATGATTCGGGTGCATAATCCTCTTGGTTCAAGTGTTAACTGCTCTGAAAACATTTCAATTTTGTTGGTTCTGCAGCTCGGTTACAATTTTCTGCAGTGTTTTGTCAAGAATGACACGCCTTGTTTTCACACCAGTACAGCACCAGTGCAGCTGGCAGGAGTGGCACAGGCCAGCTGCGAGGGATACGGGGCGCTTCTCAAAGGTGCAAGGAGAGAGAAGGGAGCTTTGAGAAGCTGTGCTTGTTCCATCCTCACCTTCAAAGCCGTTGTTGTGGTGGTGCAGAGCCCCATCTAGGGACAGGCTGTGCATCCTGCGGGTGCTGTCCTTCCCTGGGCCTCCTCGCCAGACTTCTCAAATTCCAGTCAAATGACACTCTCTTTTGAGCAGTCTCATTGGCCAGGTTTGCTTTGGGCATTTGTGTTTTGGACTCGGTTCTTAATCTAATTAGTGATCTGCCAAAACCCCCAAAATGTCCTGAGAAGGAGTTGGGGGTTTTGGTGGGGGAGAGGCTGGACGTGCCCCATCTGTGTGTGCAGTGACACCCAGAAACCCCTCCGTGCCCAGGGCTGGTCTCATACTGTGGGTAGCAGGGGAGGAGGAGATTCTGCCCCTCTGCCTCCTCAGGTGAGACCCCACCTGCAGAGCTGCCTCCAGGCTTGGGGGGAACCAACACGGAAAGACATGGAGCTGCTGGAATGAGATGCTCCAAGAGCTGGAGCCCCCTGGCTCTGCAGATAGGCTGGGAGAGCTGGGGGTGTTCACCTGGGGAAGAGAAGGTTTCAGGGTGACCTCAGAGCCCCTTCCAGTGCCTGAAGGGGCTCCAAGAGAGCTGGAGAGGGCCTTTGGTCAAGGAGCTGGAAGGGACAGGACAAGAGGAAATGGCTTCCCACTGCTTTAGATGGGATATTGGGAAGGAATTCTTCCCTGTGGGTGGTGAGGCCCTGGCACAGGTTGCCCAGAGGAGCTGTGGCTGCCCCATCCCTGGAAGTGTCCAAGGCCAGTTTGGATGGGGCTTGGAGCAGCTTGGGCTACTGGCAGGTGCCCATGCCCATGGCAGGAGAGTTGGAAAGAGATGAGCTTTAAAAGTCCCTTCAAACCAAAACCATCCTGTGATTTAACAAGATGAAGTTATCTGTACAGTGTTTTATTTCAGGGAGAAAATAAGACAGTGGGGGCAGGACTTTGAATTCTTTTTATATAGCTGGAATGTAGAAGACGGTAATATATTTGCAGGAATTTTGGAAATCTTGTTTTTAATTAGACACATCATATTGTTTCTTGGGTACAACATTTTAGCGTGGACCTTTAATGTTCATTCTTACACATTTGTGTTTTCTACTTCAGCTTTTGAGGGAAAGTACTATTTAGTTTTGTAGGGTTTTTTGATTGCACTGGTTTAAAATGTCACCCCTACACGATTTGCTAAGAATTCTGTGGGTGTGGCATGAGATCTGTCAGATTTCAATGACACTGGTATTACCACTTACAAACAACTGTACTGGTCATAGGGGTTTTCACAGCCTAAACATGAGCGTGCAAAGGGCCATGGCCAGTTGTGTTCAATAAGGCTGAGTGCTGAGTTCTGCACTTGGGTCCAACAACCCCATGGAGCTCCAGGCTGGGGCAGAGTGTCTGGAAAGTGCTCGGCAGGAAAGAACCTGGGAGTGTTGATCAAGAGTGGTTGAACATGAGCCAGGTGTGCCCAGGTGGGCAAGAAGGCCAAGGGCACCTGGGCTGTACCAGCCATGCTGTGTCCATCCCGTCCCGTGTGCTGGCACTGCTGAGGCATCTCCAGTCCTGGGGGCAATTCTGGGACACTCACAACAAGGAAGACATTGAGGGGCTGGAGTGTGTCCAGGGATGAGAATGGAGCTGGGGAAGGGGCTGGAGCAGCAGGAAAGGCTGAGGGAGCTGGGGGGGCTCAGCTGGAGAACAGGGGGCTCAGGGGGAACCTTCTCACTCTCTGCAACTCCCTGACAAGAGAGGGGAGGTGGGGGGGGGTGGTCAGGGTCTGCTCCCAGGGAACAAGGAACAGGATGAGAGAAAACACTGTCAAGTTGTGCCAGGAGAGGTTTGCATTGTATCCTGGGGACAGTTTTTCCCTGAAGGGGTGCTCATGCACTGGCACAGCTGCCTGGGGCAGTGGTGGAATCCCCATCCCTGAAGGTGTTCAAAAAGGGAGTACACATGGCATTTCATGGTAGGGTTTAGTGGGCATGGTGGTACTGAGTCGAAGGTTGGACTTGATGATTTTGGAAGTCTTTTCCAACCTTAATGATTCTGTGATTCTCTGATTTATAGAGTTAATGAAATTATAGTGGCTTTTCAATAGGTGATAGGTGCCAGAGTTGCTGCTCTTAGAAAGACACTATCCTATTTGCCAGTGAAATTAATGGATTAAATCTGAGTTTGGTGTGTGGTGCAGTGTTTCTAAACAAGGAAGAACTTCAGGTCCACAGTTGTCTGTCATCTAAACTCTAATGTGAATTGGACCAATCCTTAGCTGCTGTTCTTCTTTCACAGGTTGTTTCTAAGACTGAGGATTTCAGAAGCCATCATTCATGATGGGAGTTTAGTTGTAGTTTAAAATTGTTTTAATGATTCCCCTTTGGATTCCTAAGTGGGGAAAAAAAAGCTGTGGTTTATTGCTCCTGTCAGCTCTTGTAGTCTGTACCCCAAGACAAACTGTAAGACAAAAGAATTGTTATTTTTACCTTTTCAGGACTTGTGGAATGTTTTATTAAGGCAGAAAGCAGCACCTTTGGGTTTTGTAGCTAAAAGCTGTTGACTAAAAGCTGCACTTTGTTAATGTGTGCTTATGTTAGGTTCCGTGCACTATGTGAATGAGAAAGGAAAGACAAGACAAGTATTGTCCACTGACTGTCTGGTCCGAAAGCTCCTGCTGCTGGAGGAAAGAGATGTTTTACTTGTGATAACAGAGAACCTGCAGCTGTCCTTGCATGCACTTACCCCTGAGGGAGAGGCTGAAGAGCTCATGAAGGTAAGTCACACTACAGGGTGTGTCACAGGGTCCCAGGGTAAAGTTGCAATATTTATTCTTTATAAGTATTTGTTTAGTTTGTTTATCACTATTTTGCTTACAAATTCATTAACTCTCATTTTTGTGTCTCAGATATTACCTTGATGAACAAACAAAAATATCCCCATTTAAAAGTGGAATAGAGTGATGTGTTACTGAACTTGGAAAGAAGGGGTTTTGATTCTGTGATCTTGTCTTCCTGTTTTTTCGTAATTTCCTTTCATTATGATCCTGTCTTGATCCTTTTACACTTCATTTCCTTTTCTTAGTGAATTAGAGTGAAATTGGAAATTCCAGTTTAATCAAATATTTGTTAAAATGTCTTGTGGATAAATAGTTGATAATCTGTGTCCCCAGTTTTATTACCCTCAGTGACTCAGAGCTGCCTTGTCTTGCAGCTCGGTAGGAGCAGCAGCTTCTCTGGTGACACTGCCTTGGCCTGCACATCTGAAAGATGGTTTAGTTTCTACACAGTGAAAGTTAATGATTAGCTGAAAAGGTGAAGGAGCTTTCAAAAAATAACAGCTCACAAGTCACAGAGTCACAAATAATAATGTAGTGACACAAAAATTATTGTATAGGGACAAGAAGCAAACAAACCTCTTCTAGGACTTACAATCTCCTTGCCTTAAATAAAATACTCCACTGTTACAGAAAACTGCTTGTGGGTGGAGCCCAAACCTTCACCTTCCTAAGACAGGAAAAGTCTGGACACTTGTGTATTACAGGAGTGTCCACCTATTATTGATCATTACTTATGTTTTAATTTTTGGTATTTCACATTTTAAAGTGATCTTTAGCAAGTTCTAAGAGAAGACCTAGTGCAAGAGTAGAAAACTGATCCTTACCTACTTAATTAACACACTACAGGGTTTCTTTTATTAAATTTATGCATCACATTCTTGATCCATTTAGTGGTGATCACTATTAGTCTGTCTGAACTGACAGATGGGTCTAGTTATTCTTATATCTTAACTTTTTGGCCAGACCAGGCAGTTCTGTTGCTTACTGCCCTTTGGTGTGTTGCTTCCACCTTCTGTAAATTTATTTTTTTGCTTGTGGTTACCAGGTAAAGTTGAGTGGGAAGACTGGTCACTCTGCAGACATCATTCTAATAAACCACAGCTTGGTTGTTACAGCACTGGGTGAGACAGTCATCAGGTAAGAACCCCTGTTTGAAAGTTCTGGCTGCCCCTGAGAAGGACAAGTCAAAAGATTTACAGTCTGCAATGAACTGAATATTTTGCTGAAATGTTGGTTGGATTTTATTTTTTTTTTTGGCCAATAATGAAAAACTCCCAATATTTCTTAATTTTGTTTCTCAAAATAAATAGCAAAATGAAATGAAAAATCTGTTTCCTTCAGGACAAAAACTAATTCTATATGGCATGCTTTCTCTTTAGGTATTTTATTTTGTCAGGCAGTGCTACCCAAATCTGTTCCTTCCTTGAGTGCTGTTACTGATTTCTTCTAAAAACAGATCCACCTGGGGGTTTTGCATGAAAATACAGTCACTTAGCTGTCCTTGCCATTGTTGCTGTCTGATCCTTAGGGTCTCACAGCATCAGCAACTGGACAAAGTGCTTACTTTTCAGGTCCTTTCTCTGTTACTGTAATAGAAGACAAGTATTTCAGTTACTTCTGTCCCTAATCCTTTAAAGTATGTATGTTGCTTTGCTGTGCTGTTGTGGTACTATGTTTTGTAGTTCTACCTTTGTGCATTTCTTCTTCCTGTCTTTACCATTACTTGCTCTGTTTCCTCTAACTTTTTGGAGTGTTCCATTAACATCAGTAGTTCCCTTTATTGAGCCTCTGTTGCTATTATCAGACAGAATCTTCTGTTAATTTTATGAGAATGCAAGAAAGACCAAATATCAAGAAGGAATGTGTTTTATGGCAATGTTTAGTTTTAGAAAATAAATCTGGAATCCAAAGGACTCGTGGCTAACCAAGGAATATTCTTAAAATAGAGGAGGCAGCATAAGTAGGGAGGAGGAAAATTGCAAACAGCCTTCACATTTTTTCTCTTTTTTTCTTAAAGCTGGTTGTGCTTCTAACTCCTTTCTTCATAGTAGAATATCCCAAAACATGCTGAAGATTAAAAATTCAAAGGAAAAGGAAGAAGATCATTAAGAAATTCACATTCCAGAGGCAGCTGCTGACAATTTAATTTTAAAAAGTCGAATGATCTGGGTATTAGGGAAGTAGCAAATTCATGCCATGTACAGCATCCTATTGGCTGTGTTGAGCAAGACACCTGGAAGGAAAAGCATTGTTAACACTCTTGTTTTGTGTGCCTTAGGTTCTGGGATTTGGACCGAGATGAGAACTATGTGCTCTCCCCAGATGTGCAGTTTGGCTTTGAGGGAGGAGAATGCATTAACTGTGTGTCTTACTGCAGTGCTAAAGGTGAGAAATAACGTGGCTGCTGTGATCTCTTGGTCCTAAACCTTGTCAAACCTCACCCTTCGGTGTGTCTGTCTTGTCACTGAGGGTCTTGGTGGCAGCATGTGATGTAGAAGGTTTTATTTTGGATCAGAAATGTGCCTCTGAAGGTGCAGGGGGATCATTCAATACTCCACCACCCTTTGACTCACTGTGGAGTTGTCTCACGGCACACAGGCTGGATTCCCTTTGATACAAGTACTCCTGGAGCACTCCATGCTTTGAGCATTCAGCTGCAAGCCCACACTACAGCTAAAGCAAAGGAGAGCTCACCAGCATCTCATGTGTGGGTGCCAGGTCCTCAAAAATGGGTCTTTTCTGCAGGGCTGCTACTGTGCATCACCTGGTTTGCCAGTGTAGGCACAGCTGATACCTCCTGGAATGGTTTTCAGCGGTCACTTGGCCATGGTGACTGTAAAAATGGCTGTTCAAAAATAAACATGAGTGTGAGGAGCAGCTGAGGTCATTTGGTTTGTTCAGCTGGAGGAGTCTGAGGTCAGACCTCATGGGGTCTGCAGCTTCCCTAGGAGGGGCAGCTCCGATCTCTGCTCTGTGTGACCAGTGGCAGGACCCAAGGGAATGAATGGGGCTGTGTCAGGGTTAAATTGTGTATTAGGAAAAGGTTCTGCCCCCAGAGGGTGGTCAGGCACTGACCAGGCTCCCCAGGGCAGTGGGCACAGCCCCAAGGCTGCCAGAGCTCCAGGAGTGTTTGGACAACACTCTGAGGGACAGGGTGGGATTGTTGTGGTGTCCTGTGCAAAGCCAACAGCTGGGCTCCATGATCCTTGTGGATCCCTTCCAACTCAGGATATTCTACGGTTCTGTATTCTAAAAAATGGTTAAAATGAACTAATTTCTACATTTAAAAGGTAAGTCCATCTGGTAGCTTAGAAAGTGCACCTTGCCACGTGGAACTTCTCCCATTGTTTCTCCAGAAAGGTTCCCCAGTCCAGGACTAGGATGCTGGTTTGCAGGGAGGCAAGAAGTGATTCTGCTACGAGGTGGATTCTCAGCCCCTGAGAACTGGAGTTGGCTGCCTGTTCCATTGTATAATGGGGGTTTGTTTTGCTGAAGTTTGTGTTTGTGAACGGCAGGTCTCTTGGCAGCTGGAACGAGCAAAGGGAGAGTAGCAATGTGGAGGAAAGCAGCAGGGTCTGAGCAGAGCACACGGGCTTTGGAGGGAAAGGAGAAGTGGAAGTTCCAGGCATCCACAGAACTTGAAGGAAATGTCACTCAGATAAAGGTAAGAAAGGAAAGAGCCTCCTTGAATGTCAGTGGGACTTCACAACAGTTGGATGAATTGGGCATCTTTGTGAAACGTGAACACACTCACTCTCATGTGGATACGTGTTTTAGCAGGGGCTGGTCCTCCTCCAGAAGCAGGAGGAAAAACCATGAAAATCAAGTAACTTTTAAAACTGAAATGGGCAGAAATACTCCCTGTTCGTAGCTAGTCTCTCCATCATGTGTCTCACTGACATACCCTTTGGATTCAGCACCCTGAAGTCATCTTCTGAAAAAAGAAAGATTGTCAGGAATGTCAACTTTACATACATTTATTAAAATAGCAAGGAAGAAAAGCTGACTAAATGCATGGTTTTATTCATCAATAATTTCTTCTTTTTGTCAATTTCTCAGCATAAAGTTTGTTCTTCCTGGGAGTTGTAAAAAATAAAAAGACGTGTTTACAACCAAATATTCTTTGGTGAGAAGATGGGCCATCTAGAGGGGATGCTATGTTTTTACACAGAAAATTATATTTTCAGCTGCTTTTTTATCTTGTTTGCCAGATAATTTTATAATGTGTGATAGTGTCAGACTAGGTGGGAATATTAAATTTTCTTTTACAAATTCGCAAACCGAATGCTTTAAGACATCTCTACTGTTATTTACACTGTTTTTAATGCTGAAGGCTATTACAATGTACAGCATTATAATATATTTAAACCCATCATCTCTTAAGTGTCAAGGTGCAGCATTTATTTGGAATATTTCCATTTGTCACAGTGAGCTTACACATTGTCATTCTATACCTAATAGCATTTTGATATATGCAGAAGAGAAATGTTGAGTGTACCAATCATAAATTTAAATTTAAGAAATTTTATAATAGCAAGCAGCTCTTTTTCACTGCCATTCTACTGAAGGGCAAAGCTTGTGCTTTGAGGTCTCCAGCGTTTTTGGTTGTTGGGATTTTATACCATATGATTAAGTTTTTTCAGTTTTTGAGTGTTCCTGTTATACTTTATATCATTCTGTTGCTGGCTTCCTATGTGAGAACAATCCCCATTATTTTTCATAAGGAAAAGAAATCAAACAAATGTATCTGATGCTTTTCAAACGAAAGTAATTTTATATTTGCTAGTATTCTGTTTTCCCATAAGACTGGAAAGCATTTAAAAAGCAATGTCTTTGCGTGCTCTGGGTTGGTGCAGAGGAAGGGTCTGTAACACAGTCCTGCTTACAAAGTTAGACCAGCAGTGCAGCCAAAGTAGGGAATCCAAGTGTTTTATTAACATGCTTCGGTAATAAAAGGTCCAGGATGTAGGAAATAGGGTGTGCCACGAGGATCTCCTATGTCTGCTAATAAGTTGAGGGGGGGAAGAGCTCTCGGTGTTTGTGTCAGTTTGCCCATTCAAGCCTTTTCCAGGTAACCGGGTACGGAGCACTGACCAGGAATAGCACCTTGTTCCCAGTGTTTGGGAGCACAAAAAATATCACTGCCAAACAATTGTCAACAATCGCAGTGGGTTTATTTCATCAAGCTATCCTTAGTTATGGAAACGTGACATGATTTTATTGAAAGGAAGGCAACAAAGATGGGGAAGGGCCTGGAGGGGACGCGTGTGAGGACACTGAGGGCACTTGGGTGTTCAGCTGGAGAAGAAGAGACTGAGGGGAGACCTCAGTGCAGGTCCAACTTCCTCAGGAGGGACAGAGGAGGGACAGGCACCGATCTCTGCTCTGTGGAATCAGGGACAGCATCCAGGAAATGGCCTGGAGTTGTGTCAGGGCAGGGTTAGGTTGGATCTCATGGAAAGGGTCATCGGACACTGACCAGGCTCCCCAGGGTAGTGGGCACGGCCCCAAGGCTGCCAGAGTTCCAGGAGCGTTCAGATAATGCTCTGGGGCACAGAGGGGGACTCTTGGGGATGGGCCTATGCAGGGCCAGGAGTTGTACTGGATGATCCTTGTGGGTCCCTTCCAACTTGGCATATCCTGTGATTCTGTGAGGAGGTGCAGGGTGGTGCGAGGGCAGGGGCAGGAGGGCTTTGTGGGGTTTTTTCACACAGATGTTACTAGAAAAAGTCAGTCACCAAGTTAAACAGTTACCGAACCTCTGTAATCCCTGCATTCCAAAAAAGGTTTTATAAAAGATTTAAAAAATGGTTACATGTGGGATCTTTTGGTAAATCCTATAAAAGCCTTTTCCTATTTTACCATGACCAACTCAGAATTGAAGCTGTTATATCAGGGTGAGGTCAAAGGGCAGCAATAACTTCATTGGACTCCATGTGAGCCTCATCTTTATTCAACTCAATTTGATGTCTTCCAAAGAGTGGGGTGGGAAATGCTCTCTAGCTCAGCTGTTCTTCAGTAGAGTATCCCTTTCTTTATAACTAAGAACCCTCAAAAAGAAAAACAACCTCCCTGCTCCTGGTGCAAATTAGTTTTATTTCAAAGATCATTCTCTGTGTGTCCAGGGAAGGGCAGTTTGACCTGGAAAGGGCCTGGGGCACAAGTCCGATGAAGAGCAGCTAAGGGGGAGCTGGGGGGACTCAGCCTGGGGAAAAGGAGGCTCAGGGAGGACCTTCTCACTCTCTGCAACTCCCTGACAGGAGGGGGAGCCGGGGGGGAAATCGGGCTCTGCTCCCAGGGAACAGGGACAGGACAAGAGGAAATGCCCTCGAGTTGTGCCAGAGGAGGTTTAAATTGGATATTGGGGGAAATTTCTGCATTGAAAGGGTGGTCAGGCACTGGCACAGGCTGCCCAGGATGGTAGTGGAGCCACAATCAGGATGGTAGTGGAGCCACCATCCCTGGAAATGTTCAAAAGGTGTGTGGATGTGGCCCTTGAGGATGTGGTTTGGTGATGAACATGGTGGTGGTGCTGAGTTGACCATTGGACTTGGTGATCTTAGAGGTCTTTTCCAATCTTGATGTTTCTATGATTCTACGGTTCTATAACCATCATAGAAATAATTGAAAAAGAGGGAATGGAACATGGAGATTCTTGCAGCTGAGGGGGAGAAGGGTGGTTTTGGAGCCCTTTATTTATGCATGTTTTTAGCTTGCTTTGCTAGGGGATTTGGGCTACGTTGATGGAAAGGTCTGTCAAAGCTGCAGAAAAGAATGTTACAATGTCTTGCTTCTGGCCAGGAAGGGTTAATTTTTGCAGTAGCCAGGAGGGCCATGACCAGGACTTGGAGGTTGTTCTGTACCATCTCAGCTGCCTTCTGGGTCAGGATAGTGTGGTGAGGTGTGGTCAGGCTCTGTGGTGATCCTTTTGCATGTGAATCACTTGCTTCTCCCTTGTACACTTTTGTCATTAGTATTGTTGCAGTTACTGCTCTTTTCCAGCAAATTGCTCTTTTCTCGAGCCATCTTTACCTTTTGTGCCTCCAGTTCTCCTCTCCAGCCCTGCTGCTGGGAAGAGGAGGATGGGGGGAAGTGAGTGTTCGGCACATGGGAACATGTTGCAGTGGGAACACTAAATTGGAGAATACCATTCTTAAATCACAACAGGTAGTCAAAAAGAAACTATTCATGCACTTTGCTTTCACACACCACAGAGTTATTAAATCCTTTAAATACATGATGCTCTCTTGCAGCAGTGAATGTAAGGTGGTGCAATAGAATCTTAGGAAAAAAAAGTGATTTTTAATTTAAACCCCAGCTCCTCTGCTTAGATGGAGGGAGTCAGTAGCTGGGTAACAAGCATAATGTTTTGAGTCTGTAATAATCCCTAGCCATTGCCTTTAGCTGTATTTAGATAGTAGGACTTCATGTACTTATAAAAAAGTTTACTTATTATTTATTTCTGTCCTTCCCCATGTCCTGTCTCTCCGGTCATTGCTGGGACTGTTGAAGGCTGTAGATGAAACGGTGTGTTTTTTCTTTCCCCATGTGTACAGTGGGGCTCCCGAAAAAACCTGCTGGCAGTGAACACCATCAGCTCCGTGGTGATCCTCAGCGAGCAGGCCATGTCGGCGCATTTTCATCAGCAGGTGGCCGTGGTGCAGGTGTCCCCCAACCTCTTCAACGTGACCACCTTCAGCACAGGAGCCACTCACAGCCTCCGTGTCGATATGAATGTTAATGGAGTCTTTGCCACTAAGGTTATTTGATTTATTTGCTTCATGTGTCCTAGTTGGGTGTATGGGGGGCCAGACTCTCTAAGTCTTTAAGGTAAACCTTCTTTGATATTCAGCTTACTGAGTTGTGGAGGTGGTATTGTGACAGTAGCAATGGTGCTGTGGTGGAGCTGGTGTTTCAGATTCAAGGACTCGGGAATTCTCCAGGTGCTGACCACAACCCAGTGTACTTCTGGGTTACCAAAAGCTTTCCAACCCAATGTACAGAGGAACTGGTAAATGATGGCTGTTGTGGTCCCCCACAGTTCTTGCTGTGTTATTGTGTGCATTCATGTAGGTTTCCAAAGGAACTGAATGTGTACATTCATTTGGTGTTTTGTTTGGTTTAGGATGCTGTGGTATTCTGGAACGGGAAGCAAGTGACTGTCTTTGAGTGTTCAGGAGATACCTTCAGAAGTGCAGGTAGGACTTCAAACACTGACCAGGGTTCGAATGGTTCTTTTCCTCCAAAGTTGTACATTCTCTTCATTCGTGGTGGCTGAGGGACTGTAATCATAGAATCACAGAACAGTTTGGGTTGGAAGGAACTTTAAAGCCCCTGCCATGGGCAGGGACACCTTCCTCTTGACTGGAAAAAAACTCAAGGCTTGAGAAAACAAACTTTCATCTGATGTGGCTAAATTGCATTATACAGAGCCTTGCTCAAAAGATGGTATGAGGATAGAACTGCTTCTTTCTATGTTTTTATAAGTACATCATTCCAACAGTTGATCAAGAACAGAATTTTTTCTTCTTTTTGTACCTGTGGCTGCTGGTGCCTTTACAGGTAAGACATGTCATTGGCTATTGAAGGCTTTTCCACTTTGCTTGGGAGAAAGTGTAATCAAGGTTACAAAGTGCTTACACAGGAATTGGGAAGGGGGATTTAGTCCCAGTTCTCAGGAAAAGTTGTCCCATAAATTTCTGTTTATAGAGCCAAGTAAAATAAATTAGTTTTTTAAATTATTAATTCTCCTTAGATATTTCTACTTTGAGAAATACTTGATGCAGAATTCCATCAATCTCATCCAAAACCTTGAGATTTGTCTTGTAAGAACCATCAAGTGTTTTCTGCTAAGTGCATTAACTTGTTTATATTTGCTCATTTATTTATAATTTTCCACGCTGAATCATTGTGTTATTACCACCAAGGTCCCAACAATCTCCACCACTCCTGAAGTTCTCACAGAGCTGTAGAATTCATTGTCCTTCTTCACTGCAGTTCGATGAAGGAAGGAGTGAATTCTCTTACCAGAACCTCACAATGCACTTGCCTTTTTCTTTCTTTCACTTCCCATATCAACTCTCTGCCCTTCCTCTTCCCCTTGTTTCCATGAAGTGTGTACAAACACATATTTACAGTGGGAGCTCCAGGTTTTGAGTGTAGTGGCAGAGTGGAGGAAGGCTGCAACATCCAGGAGTTTGGGAATCGACAGAAACCAACAGATTGAAAAAGAGATTTGGTGCAAGACTGTGGAAATTGAGTGCTTTAAGTTTGGGTTTTTTTTCCCCCATTTATTGTAATAATGGCTTTATTCTGGTTGTTCCAGGCACTTTTCTTTGTGACTCTCCAGTTCTGTCCGTGCATGGAGAAAATCTTTACACAGTGGAGCCGTATCGGGTCCAGGTCCGCACCTGGCAGGTAAGGGCTGATGAATCCATGAAGGGACAAATATGCCTTATTGTCTCCAAGATTGGTTTTAGAGCTTAAAAGTTACGTGAGTGATTTTTCTAGGTCTTTGTACTCTACTGTTGTCATAGGAAAAATATATTGAGTATTTTAGCAGAAAGATCTTTGACATTTTGTGTTTTTTAAAAAGTCTGTCACTTTGAACACTGTTGTGCTGTAACTGGTAAGTATTTACAGACTTTAACAGGATCAAAATTGCTTGTGGGTTGAATATGTATATGTATATTACTGATAGGAAGATGAACATACTGAACATTCTTAAAAGATAATAAAAAATATCTCCTGCACATTTTGTGTGTTCTGCAAAATGTTTTGCGGAACCTTTGCAGCCTCTGTTAGTCCATGAGAACCAAAAAGAGAGATCTAATAACCAGAGTTTTATGATACCTCATTTTATTTGGGAAATAGTGCATTTTAAAATGGGTGTGTTTATCACATAAATATAATGTATTTATTTATGCAGCTGTATATTTAAAGACCTTCAGGGACCTCTATTTCTGTATCCCGCCAAGTTGGAAAAGGTTGGACCTTTTCCAGGGACCTCTATTTCTGTATCCCTCCAAGTTGGAAAAGGTTGTTTTATTTGAGAGGAAATTATCGCTTTTAAATTTAGACTGTTTTTGAGGCTATGGGCACACCTGAAACTCAGATTGCATGTGTAGGGATCATGTGTGTGTGTCTGTGTAGAGTTTCTCCAGTTTGCTGGCAGTGATTTGTCTAACACAGAAGTTCTGCAGGTCGTGACTTAACTTGGTGATGAAGTCAGTCCCTTCTAATGAGGCTGTGGCCACACAAACCTGGTGTTATGTGTTTCTTCCCAGGGCACAGTTAAGCAGCTGCTGGTGTTCTCTGAAGCAGAGGGCAATCCGTGTCTCCTGGATGTCTGTGGGAATTTCCTGGCTGTGGGAACTGATTTGGCTCACCTGAAAATCTTTGATCTCTCACGCAGGTATTAATAAGGCTTTTAAAATAATCTGTTTATAGTTGAACATACATTTTATGGAGAATCTTTAGTTGGTTTTGATCTGATGAAAAGCAACAGCCCCTTTGGATCTTGAGACAATACACGCAGCCTATGTGAGCTGATGGCCTATTTCCAAAGCAAGGGAAGGGCCATGGAGTAATTAGACAAGTCATGGAATGATGATGATGGTGATTATTATTTTTAAAAGAGAATAGCATAAGGTATATTTATGTGGATTTGAAAGTGGGGAGGGAATTTATGGAAGGTTAAGACAAGGATGTCCCATGTTTCTTCTGATAACTTAAACAAGAATTTAATCTCAGAAGAGTTGAACTAAAGAAACTTCATATGTCCTTATAAATCAGCAAACATGTTTCAGTGAATCCATGGAGACTGAGCACTCTATTCTTCCTCCTGTTTAGGTTAAGAAAGAAGGTGACCTGGCTTTGTTCAAACTTTACTGTGCTCCTTTGCTGACAAACATGAAAAAGACATGTACTGACATGAGCTTCAGTTTGAAATTTAGCTGCTAATAACAAATGTAATTCTGAACAGCTGAAAAACCTGAAGAGTGAAACAGATTCTGTTCTTCCTTGCATGCTGTCACCAGAGGAATGCTGAAGTCTAGTTAGTTACCCACTGGAAACTACCTGGGTTGGGATCACACAAATTCCACCTGGACACAGTGGGAAGGTTATTGGATTTGGGCAGGCTGTAACTGGCACATTGGATTAAAATATTTGATAGTGGAGAAAAAGCAGCTTCACTCCTGCATGTTATGTGGAATTTTTGTGTTTGGTACTGAAAATACCCCTTCTCAAATGATGACAGTGTAGCACTCTTTATTTTCCAAGGACCATAGTTGGCCTAGAACAAGATCTAAACATGTAACCTGAGAGTGTTATTTTTACAAATCAAAGTTGTTTTGGTTTTTTTCCATGGGATTGCAGTATAGGTCTGAATTACTGTCACTTCCTTCTGTCACGTTTTTTTGTTTCATGAGATTTGTCCTTTGTTGCTGACTGATCTCTGGGTTTCTATCTATTCCAGCATTAAGATTCTTTTGAGATAAGAAAATATATAAATGCTCCCTGCCAATGACATTTCTTTACTCCCGAACCTTTGCGTAATGGGCTCTATTCAACATTTGTAGTACTGTTCAATTTGCTTCTGCAGGAAAAGCAGGCCTCTGAATTCAGAATTCCTGTCACATGTTCTTGCTGTGCAGCCCTGTTTTGGGAATCCTGTAGAAGCACTGGAGTTCATTCCTGTTGATTCACTGAGGAAAGAGTGTCCATTAATTTATTCCTGAAAGAAAGGCAGTGGCTGCAGTCCTCTGCAGAGAAAGCTGGAATCTGGGGCAGTGGAGTTATACAGTGGAAACAGTTTGTTTTTGAAAGTCTGACCCATACTTTGCAAAATGTTTTGGCTGATGAGCATTGCCACTCTGACTGAAGTTTATTCCCTCCCCCAGAGAGGCCAAAGTGCACTGCAACAGCAAGGACTTCTCCAAGCTGCTCCCTGGCCGTGGAGGCCTCGCATCTGTCAAGTGCAACGCCAATGGCAGCCAAGTCAGCATCCTGGTCAGCAAGGTGAGGCACAGCCCTTCCCTCCCCCAGCCCCTGGGACCTGCCCTGCTGCAGCTCAGGATTACTGAGGACACAAGATTCACTTCTCAGAAATAAACCTACGTGGTCCATGCATGTATTGAGTCGTGTCATGAAGTGTGGTGTCCCAACATGTGAATAAACACTAAAATTAAGGCTTTGTACCTGTGTGGGAACAACCCAGAAAAGGAAGGAATATTTTAGTTAAGAAAGCTGCTTTGTAGCATTTCAAAGAAATGCCAGGCTGGCTTGCTGGAATGGAAAAACAGCCAGAAGTTTTCTGGTATTTCTTCCTAAGAGTGTCCTTGTGTGATTACCAGTAAAAAAAGCTGAGAATACAAAGCAGATGAGGTGAACATACCTCTTTTAACTTGTGAATGTTTCAGGAACCTTTTGTTTTCCCTTCTTGTAGGCAGATGGCAACATCGATTCCAAGATCTATTTCTATGATGTTGAAATGGACAAAATTACGTTCTTTGATTTCAAGGCTAAACAGGGAGATGGTGGAGAGAAGCTTTCTGCTGGACAAGGCATTGGCAAGTAAGGAGCTTGGATTTCAAGAAGCATTAGTGGTGGATTTAAGATGAGAATCTGCCTTGTGAAGACAAGCACACTTTGATACTGACATTCTTCTGTCTTCTGTAGGAGTTTGTGTGAATTTGATTATTTTATTTCTAGAGAACTAATTAAAGCTGGTGCACTGTGTGTCCATCAGCCTGCATCCCTGTCCGTTCCAATAACGTGAGCCAGGGAGTGTCAAATGAAGGTACCAGAAAGCAAATTCAAAATAAGCAGGAGGAGGTGGTTCTTCAGCCAACGTGCAGTTGAGCTAAGGAGCTCCTTGCCAAAGGAAGTTAGAGATGATGAAGGAAGGGCTCATGGAGGCACTGGACAAATTCAGAGGAGAGAAATGCAGGGAGAGTTATTAGCTATGTGGAAGGCACGTGTGGCTCAAGAGGTCTTTGAGGAGAGAGTGACTGAGTGTAGGGGGGTATGTCCAGAGGTATTACATGACTGGAATTAGGATCCAAATCTTAAAATAAAAACTTGGAAAGCTACTCTTCCTGGAAGAGTTTGCATGATAGCAACTGAAATGAGGACATTATGAAGATCCTTGTTGGAAAAAATTATTTTTAAGTACAACAAAGGGTGTTTTTGTATGGGTAAAAACTCATGGAATATCTATTTTGGAACTGACACCTTTGTGCTCATGCAAAGTGTTCTATGGCAAGTGCAATGCTAGAAATCCTAGCAGCACAATGCAATGAAGTAGGAATTCTTGAGGAAGTACAGTGGCATGTTAGGGTACAGATTCCAAATTCCCTTCTGGTTTGACGATGATTTTTCTGACTGTATTTTTCTTCAGAAAACCAAACATTGGAATAGGTGGTTTACTTTTTTAGCAGCTCTCGGCTATGAGTATTACAAGCCAAAAAAAAAGAAAAAAAAAAAAAAGGAATTACTTTTCTCAGCACTGAAAACCAGAAGAAACTACACAGCTCATCAAAAACTAAGGCCAGTGCAAGTTTGGGCTCTTCTTTCTGGGTCAGTTACGCAGCAGTGTAGTCATGAGTGGTGGGGAGGCTGTTTCCAAGTGCAGTGTGTTGTGTAGCCCAACAGAGGCCGTCCCAAGCCAGTGCTGCTATTTGAGTGCTGAGTGGTGTCAGTGTGAATAATCCATTTATCTGTGCTTCGTTTTAGGGCGCCTTCAAGTCAGAGTGAGTAAACTCAGCAGAAAGTTGTAATAATCTCTGCCTCTTCTGCTTCTTTTTCCCTCCCCCTGAAGCAAAATCTAAACACTCGCGGGTTTTTTGCACAAACACTGGGTTTCAGTTTGCAAGTTATTTATTTTGAGTTCTATGGCAGGGAAAGGACTTTGGGTATTTCTTCACCTCTTTGAATATCTCTTTTAATTTGCCTTCCAGCCCTAGCCCAATCTCCCCGCAAAATCCGCCTTTCAGTGGTGACAGCAAATGAGAAAATATTTTGATGTCTTTGGTTTCTCTTTTTTAAAAGGTGGCACTTCTCAATATTCTGTATTTTTTTAGAAGAATACTAAGCCCTAGTCTGATTCCTTATGTCTGGAGTCATGACATTGCTGGCACTGGTATTGAAGTGCCCAAAGGAGGCAGTAAGGGGTTGTTATTTAAACTGCAGCCAGAGAGTGGCATTCCTAAGGCTGCAGGGATTGTCCTTGTGCTTCATGTGCTGTTCCACAGTGCCTTGGAATTCTTCACACACAGCAGCTGGGTGGGGTCAGTATCTTCTGGGTAACAATCAACAAGTCTCAAGTTGTGCCAGGGCAAATTTGTGCAGGAAAAAAGTGCTCAGGCATTGGAACAGGCTGCCCAAGGGCAGTGGTGGGGCCACCATCCCTGGAAGTGTTCAAAAAAACATATGGATGTGGCACTCGGGATGTGGTTTCGTGGTGAATGTTGTGGTGGTGCTCCGTTGATGGACTTGGAGATTTTAGAGGGCTTTCCAACTGCAGTGATCCCATGATCCCATGATTCTAAAGCAGAGCGGTACCACTACCCCCACACTAGCTGCAGTCACTGAGGTGGGTCATTTGAAGGATGTTCATGTGTTTCTGTAGGACCTGGAATCTCAGGGGAGGCAGGTTTTGGGAGCCAGTTTGTATTTGTGGAAATACTTTGTCCTGTAGCCATGGGCAGTGTACACAGACCAAACTAGAAATGCTGGGTAAAGTGTTAGGTGGTGGGAATATGTGTGTGGTTAATGCTGTGATGCAGAGAATAAAGAACAGCATCACCTGAGAACGGTCCTTTGGCTGGTGCTTTATTTACACTCGTGCACTGAATGGGCTGGAATTGTTTTTGTCTGCCTTTCAACACTTTTTCTTGTCTCTTGGTAGGTCTGTAGTGGAGTATCCAGATTTGCACAATCACATCCCTGCTTGCCATTTCTGGGACCAGAGTGAACCAAGGCTTTTTGTATGTGAAGCAGTTCCTGAAACAGGACTCCAGTCTTCAGAGCAGAGGCAAAACGAGGGCACAGTATGGCCTTTTTATTTAGTCTTGTTCTCCCTGTTCAAGTAATAAATCCTTGGTCCTTCATTAGGGATGTGGGAATACACATTTTGTGGTACAAAAATGAGTGGTTGAAACCCCGTGTTTGGTGTCTGTGCTTCAGGCACTGTATGGCAGCTCTCTGGTTTGGCCCCAGCTTGCACACAGTAAAGAAGAAAAAGAGGGGATTTCTTTATCTCTGCCAGATTTTTGGCAATGGCCAAAATGCAAACTTGTATCAGGACCACAGTTTTTCAGGTGTCATTATTGAGTGGATTGATAATCTAGAAGTTTGTAACTTAAAAAAATGCTGATTTTGTATCTTCAGTCCACTTTTAGAAGCAAGAATGAATTTGATGGAATAACAGGGATCCCACTGCTAAGGTGAATAGAGAAACATGCTCTTCCCACCCAGTCCTTCTCACCTTCTGCTTTTCTGGACAGACATTGTACCTTTTTATGAGACTTCCCAAGTTATCTGTTGTGGTTTTTTTTACATTAGAAAAAAGATTTCATTTTTATTGATCAGAAATGATCTAATCAAATACTTCTTTTATCACACCAAAAATTCTTCCCCTCTTCCTCTGCTACTGTGCCTGTAGTGGTCCTTCCCTCTTTGTCTGTACAGAACTGCCTGTCCTGCATGAACATTCCGTTGATTTGAAATGTCCATGTTGATCTCGAGTTTTCTGATGCATGCATTATTTTAATTAAATGTCTTTAAATTAGAGATAGAAAGCTCTTTGTGTCTTTTGTTGGTTGAAATGACCTTAGAAAGATGATGAGAAGACGAGGAGGAATGGAATAGAGATGTCTCAAAAGGCCTGGCTAAGGTCTTCTAGACAGAGAACAGTTTCCCCTAATATTCCTCATGTAAAAACCTTAAAAATGTTTGGGTTCTATGTAAAGTTGAAAAAAGAAGATATAAAAGGAATGCAACTTACCTTTTGTCCTTTATTCAGCAGAACTTTTTACTATCTGCTAATGCTTTAAGAAATGAGAAGTCTGATTAACTTTTGTTGGAAATAAATGTGTTATTTTGACTTGAGTCAGGTCAATATTTCAGCTGTTACAGGAACTATTCCCTGGGGTCTCAAAGCAATCACTGAGCTGCTCAACTTGTAATAGGAATAATATAATGTTTAAAAAAAAAAAAGTTGAAAACATCTGTGGCTGCCCCATCCCTGGAAGTGTCCAAGGCCAGGCTGGACAGGGCTTGGAGCAACCTGGGCTGGTGGAAGGTGTCCCTGCCCATGGCCGGGGGTGGCACTTAATGAGCTTTAAGGTCCCTTCCAACCCAAACCATTTCATAA
This sequence comes from Grallaria varia, assembly GCA_013396735.1. Lineage (NCBI taxonomy): Eukaryota > Metazoa > Chordata > Aves > Passeriformes > Formicariidae > Grallaria > Grallaria varia. The sequence goes on along the minus strand of VWZG01012344.1, from coordinate 76,871 downwards.
TTCTGTGATTTTGTTTCTTTGCCCTGAGCCAGATCTGTCAGGGGGCCTCCTGGAGCAGCAGTGGCCGAGGGTTTCTCTTTCTGTGGTGGGTGAAGTTTGGCTGCTGGGAGGCAGAGCTGGAGGTCCCTGTGCAGGGCAGTCCCTCCCAGGAGGGAGGAAGCCTGTGAGCCTGCCCTCCCCAGCAGCTGCGTGTGTGTCAATGTATATGTCCTATTATTTTCAAGGGAAGCTTCTGCCAAGTGAATATGGAAAATAAAAACAAAAAGAAAGAAGGATATTGCAGCATGAAAACAAAACAATGCTTTGCTTCCTTTTCCAGATGGATGTTTGGATTATATCATTCTTCAGCACTGAAGAGCATGGCCTTTTGCTGCAGGACAGCTTTCCATTGCCTTCGTCCTATGAGGTTCTGCTGGGCATAGAGGTGCCACATTATTACTTTGCAAAAAAGGTGAGGCAATCTTTAACAATTCCTTCCCTTCCCAGAAGAATTTCCACTGCCTAGGGATCAAATTTAATCACATTCAGTCTGGAACTGAATGTTCAGAGGAACTCCAATGGCAGTGGCTGCATCCCATGTAGAAATAACATAAAGATAATTCTAATGCAGGTGAACTTGGCAGGATTGTGGGATTTGTAATGAGTTGGCTTTTTATGGGTATTGCAAACTGAATGTGACGTACAAGTGTAGGAGAAACAGGAATTACCAGGGAATGCAACTGGAAAAAGGATATGGAAAAAAATCTACTTTATTGATTCACTGTGCCTATTGCAAGCACAGGTTGTGTGTGTGTGTGTCAGCTCTTTGTAAGCTTTAAGAGAGAACATTTCCTAGTAGCTTTGACAGGAACAGAGCAGGAATAGTCATCTTTCACCAGCACCAAATGCCAGGAGTGCAGGCTTTGACTTTTTAAAATTGAATTTCAGTCCAAAATTGTTTGCATCTCAGGGAAATAATACCCTGCATAATTCCATGCATTCTGGGAGTGCTGCAGCCTGTTACCTGCAGAGTGGTTTCTGGTGAAGCTCTGGCCTGAGTTTCCTGATGCCTCTTAGGATATTGATTTGCTCTGTTCTTGTCTTGTAGGGAAGTTTAACAGAGGTTGTTTAATTTAAGTCATTTAGTGTTGTAAAATCTGGAGGAAATTTGTATTAATGAGACTTCTAACCCTCTAAATCTTCTGAATAAGGCCAGTTGGATCATGCAAACCTAATTTCATGTAGTTTAAGAGCAGTGTTAAACAGGGAGAATGTACATAGGTGTTTTTCTGCTTAACATGTTCAGCTTCAAAGCAGCAATTCATTCCCTTCAAAGCACTGTCTGTTGTCACCACTCCTGTGCAGACTGAGCTTTTAGAGTTGTACTTCCTTTTACTTTCCTTTTTCCCTTCATTTGAAAGATCAAATGTGATATGCTACCTTTTCCAGTCTTTCTTTTAACACTTCACCAATGTGTCTCATGCTATTTTACTTTGATATTATGTCTTTTTTTTTTTGCTTTTTTTAAACTCTGTATGGATTATTGCTGCCTTTAGTTGTGTTTTCGGAGGGGATGTGTCTATAAACCTGTAAGTATCTGCATTGTTTTTCTCCTCTTTCTTCATCCTCTGCTCCTCCCTCTCCTGTTTCAGTTGTCTTCCTTGGTAGTTTGTTGTCTCTTTGTTACGTAGTAAGTCATTTGGGAAGCTTGACTTAGTATATGAACAGAGTCTGCTTTAAATACAGCAAACTGAGCTGATGCAACAAGCCTGTTTTGTCTAAGTTTAATTCCAGGGTTTCTCCTTAATCACTATAATGTCTTTACTGTCCTGGTTCCAGAAACTCCCCAAGTACTAGACAAACACATTTGCACTTTTCATTTCTGTCTTTTACTGTATCTAAGACTTCCATTATATAATAATATAATGCTATTTTTTTATTGGCTTCTGTAAACCTGTTATATTTAGTTATCTCATCTGACTCTACTATTGAGGTAGAGTGTGTGTGGAATTTGGTGTCCTTTGTGACTCAGATGACCTTCCACTGTGCTTGGCTTGGGCAAGTTTCCTTGTTACACTCCAGAGAGATCATTTGACATTGAGGATTGAGACTTCACCTTTATTCTTTTCCTGAATAATGATTGAATTGCTTTGAGCTGCCTTTCAGTGACTGGTGAGTGTCCCTGGAGCTCTAGAAGTGCTGGGGTTTGAACCTGAGCTCCAGTATTCATAAGCTTCCCATGAAGGCAAGGATGAAAGAACTGGGTCTGGATAATTAACTTTCAGAACAACAGACTAATGTTTGAAAACAGACTAAACTTGCTTATCTGAAACCTTCAAAAATACGGGAATTGAATACTTGCTATTATAGTAGTAGTAGTCATAATAACAACAACAACTATAATAATAGGAGATTGTCTCTCTGAGGTTTTATACCAGCCTCCAATGATCCCTGATGTGCTGTGATTGTTCATTGCAATATGCTAATCCCTTCTCTGACATCCTCTGTTTTGGGGCATTTTCTAGGAAATTCTTAAACCTCTCGACTATCGACATTATTGATCATGGTCCTGCAGAAATAAATAACTTGGACTGCAGTGGGAATAATGTAACTAATTACATGTACACAGGAGTAAGTTTCAACCTGGTTGATACCTAAATGACAACCTTCTGCTTTTAGCTGGGAGAAGCCGAGAAGGGAGCCCCAGAGTCTGGCTCAGCAGTGGTCTCCCAGATGGTTGCAAGGAGACCCCTGAAGGATTTCGTTGGATTGGGAGACTGTGATAAGACCACCCAGGATGCCATGCTGAACTTCAGCTTCCATCTGACTGCTGGAGACATGGATGAGGCCTTCAAATCCATCAAGCTGATAAAAAGGTATCAGAACTATTTGCATGTGTTTCTTTCTGGGTGCAGTTTATTTTTGTTGGAAGTTTGTATGAAGTGTTGATTCTTCTAAATTCTCCTTACCTTTTCCCTCTCTGACTTGATTCTCCCTTTTATTTTTAACAAGATGAAACATATTTATCATACACACATTTTAAAGCATTCTCTGCTTATTCTTTGTCTACAAGACATTGCAAGCTCTGTGATTCTTCTTTACTAAACAGGAAAGAATAACTGATAACCAGCAACCTTATCCTGTGTCTGAATGGCAAAAATCTCACATCATCACTAGAAGAAAATGGAACATTCACAACTTTATTTATACATCTAAAATAATCGCAGTAATACTGAGTATTACAGATTTACCGACCACATAGCCGATTTTTAAATTTAAATGTACATTATTATAATATGGATATTGCAATATTAGAAGAAATAATGTCTCTTAAATACTCCACAATATTTTATTTTAAAAAATCCTGCATTTAGTCATAGCATATTATTTCTGGAAATTTTTTTTTCCCCCAGAAAGTAGCTCAGGCAAATGAATACTAATCTTAGTTGGTTTTTACAAACCTACTGCTAGAAGAAACTCTTTGTCAGTTTTATGGTGTTTATCCTGATAGTCTAGAGCAGTGCAGTTTTTCTAGAGCATCAGTCTCTGCAGAGATTTCCTCCCTTGGACTGTGGTGCAGAGCAGCAGTCGGGGTTGAGTTTCTTATCACATCCAAACTGAGTGCAGAACAGAACTCAAGAGCCAGCTTGATGATCACATTTTAGCAAAGTGTGGAAATAGTGATAAAGAAGCAAAACAGTGTACTCAGCTGGGAGCAACACAACAGTCCTAAGGGGTTTGTAACATTCACAGCTCGTGGTCCCTCAAACTTGTCACTAACTGTGCTCAGAGCAGCATCCTGAGAGCTTTCAAACACCTCTCGTTTCCCCAGGTTCCTGTATCCCAAGTATTCCTGCATAATGGTTTTTGATGTGTTGTTTTTCTTCCTGAAAATTACATGCACATGACTTTTGTGAGCCTGTGTGCTTCTCGGGGCGAGGCTTATAAACATTAGGCATAAAACCAAAGGTATTAATTTTTCACTTTGTTAACTGTTATTAAGTTGCCAGGCAGGTAGTTTTAAAATCTCATACTGAAGTCTGTAGACGTGTCTTATTTTCTAGTCTGGGTGCCTGAGTGGCAGCTCTGCTCTCCAGTATTGCCTGTGTTTTGTACCTCCAGGCATCACTGGGCAGAGCTCTGATGTCACAGCAAATGTTAAAGCTGGCTGAAAGAAAAGAAACCAATTCTGGCTGAAATACCTGTTTTTAGTAATAGTGCCCAATGCTGTAAGTTAATCATATCTGTGATTATTAGGGAGTCCTGGTAACCTGATGTAGATATTTGCCCTCAATATAACACTGAAGCAGATTTTTCAGTAGCATGTGTGGCCTGTTCCAGCTGCGTACCCTTCTCATTTTTAATGTCTGTTTGCACACAGGACAAACCCAAACCTTTGTCTCAGGATACAAAAATGCAACTTAATTCTTCTGCGTCCCATTCGTTTACATTAGAATAGTTAGGGTTGCTTTTACTGTTCCCTCTCAGGGCTGTGCTGGGGCTGGGTGAAGGTGTTACAGCTGATGGGAATCCATTCCTTGTGGAGGGGTGGATGGAAGGACTAGAGAGTCATGAAATTTAAACGGCTGTTAAACCCATGACTTATTCTATAGTGAGTTTTCTGCTTTCTCAGATTGCCTGTTAACTCCAAAGCCATTGTCACTGGTCTCCAATAGCTTTTTACTTCATTATTATGGAGCAGGAGAACTTGCTGCAGACAGAGAAAATGTGCTGGTTCCCTCTTTCCTGTGTTCTCATTGCACACTCTCGGTGTCTTCTCCAGCTGAGCCTGCTGCCATGCAGCTGTGATGCTCTCTCAGGATTCTGACAATCCAACATTCTGTGCTGCACAGCAGAGGGAGAGGGCAATATAATATAATATATATAACATTATGTGTTTTATACATATATATATATATAGATGGAGCCCATCCAAATAATAATCGAGGGCCTCTGGCCACAAGAGTAAGCGCTGTGATGTCTTTCAACCCTTAGTTTTAAATTAGAGCATGTATTTATAGAAAACAACTCCCGTGCAGACCTCCTTGGAGATCTTTGCCCTGTCAGGTCCTCTCTTTCAGCATGGTGACTCCACGTAGTCGTTTTCCAAGCCGCGGCGGAAGCGAGCGCTCAGGGTGCGGCTGATGACGATGACCCGCGGGGCCATGCAGTCCTCGCGCCGGTGCAGGATGTTCCAGATCAGGATGGCAGCTGCCAGTGTGGCCAAAAGGCAGGCCCCAATGTTCAGGTAGCAGGACCAGGAGAGGTTGGTGTAGGGCCCGATGCGGTAGAACGTCACCAATCCGATAACCAGAACAAAACCTGCAAGCAGAATGGAACAGTTATTTTAAGGAGTTCTTCTCTTGAATTTCTGCAGTGACAAGATGCCATAGGCATCTCAACATTTATAGACTCAAGGTCTGTAAGGCCTTTCCATCCCTTTTTTGATTTGCTGGATGTGTTGTTGAATTCATATTTGGGTATGATGATACATGCAAAGATTGCCTTAAAGAGCAGGTTTAAATCTGTTCTTTCTGATTTAAAATTCTTACGCCCACTGAGCTGTATTTCCTGTTGGGGTTTTTCCCCCGTGCTCTTGGCTCACTTACACAAATGTCCTCTTTCTTAGTCCCTTTGCCAACACAGAAAACAACTGTATTAATGATAATAATGTTACATCTTTTATTCAGAATATGTACACTTATTCTGAAATTTAAAAATGTCTATTTGAGGTTGGCCATTATGTAAACTGCAAAGATGATGAATAGCTAAATATCTTAGGCAGAAAAATGGTGAAGTTGTGCTTTTTCCAAATTAGGCTTGAATCTTGTCTTTTTTTTCAGTAATCACTGTTGGATGACACACCGATATCACATGAGTCATGCTTTTTAAAATCTTGGTCCTTTGAAGCCAGGCACATGTCATCTGTATCCTTGGATGGACTCTTGAAGGCAAATCATCTGCCATTTGAAGGAGTTCTTTTTTCTGTATATTCACATGCTTAGCTCATTACCATGTGGGAGGGAGAATGTTCTCTCCTTGTGCATTCCAAATTGTCACTGAAGTTTGCCCCTGTGTTTTCAGCACTGCTTTTGTCCTCAAAGCCACAGTTAACTGTTCTCGTCCTTTTCTGTGAGGTTTCCTTGAACTGCTTTTGAGTTCCCATGACTTTGCTGTTTGGCGTTATCTGGGTCTTGTATGACTTTAATCTATTCCTTGATTGTTAGCAGTAATAACATCCAAGAAGATTTTAGCAGAGCTGGGAAACAAAATAGTTTTCCCTCATTTCCACTGTTATTCTCTGAGTTCAGTTTGTCCTGAGGCACATGGTAGAGAAGAGAGGGGGAGATCAGATCCTGTATTGTGAGATAAATCAGGTTTTTTAATCTCCTCTGAGATGACCCTGTTCCCCCCCTGTGGAACCAGGATGATGAAACTTCCCCTGTATTTATTTTCTGTTGCAGAAGACTGAGAGCAGAGCATGCTAGTTCTGAGTTGCTTATAAAGAATTTGGATCTTCTTTTGCATCTTATAATGATGATACACATCGATAGTGCTTTGCTCTGCAAGATATTGCAGTCCATTGTTCAAAGGATGACAGATAGGAATTTTCTTATGAAGGTAGGCAATTGAGAGAGAGGGAGATGCACCTTCTGCAGTTGAATTTTTGACCTCTTTCATCTTTTTATGGTTTAAAATTGGCAGGAAGGAGGGTATTGATACAAATCAAGAGACCCATCTTACTGGGGAGCCTGGCATGATCATTTTTCCTTTTCAATTTTCCTTTCAGAACTTATTTCCAATTCACCACACACTTCCGTGGGGAATCCATAAGGCATTGAATAAATAAAAAAAAAAAGAAAAAAGATGTGAAGCAAATCATGAAACTTTCAGCAGGAAGAACTTTGAGCAGAAGTTGTGTGTACCAGTGACCACCCACAGGTAGCTCTAAGGGACAGTTTTAAATATTAACAACAGTCCACTTCCCACTGTCTTGCAGTATTTGTTTGAGACTCTCTTGGCAGAGGGACATGGGTTCAGAAACACCAGTTACACAGAGTAACCCTGATGCTACTTTGTGTCTTGCAGCTTAATTTCCACTGTAGACTACTTTCAGTATTTAAACATTTTTTCAAATACCCAGCTTTTAATGAAATTACTTAGGTTTTCCTTTCTTGCTTATGTATCACTTATGGCTGATTACTGTTCTAAATGGCTACACGTCTCCATGTTCTATCCGATGGAGCAAATCATCCACCAGGAAAAAAGCACTAAGGCTTCCTTACAGGTCCCAAAATAAAACTATTTGTGCTAGCAAGACCGTTTCCCTTCGCAGGCCCTTTGCCTGAACCCTGCTCAGATGGGCAGCAGGTCATGCAAGAGGCTTTGTGTCCTTCCCCAGTGGCTGAGCAGGGTGTGGGGCTGCGTTTGAGAGCACCCCGAGGTGGTGAGTCACAGGTTGTCAGAGCTCTGGAGTGGAAAGGCAGGCTCTGTTTAGAATCCTTTGCTGCAGACTAGGCAGGAGCTGACATTTAACAAGAGAGAAAACATATGACAGAGGTGGGAGAGCTGGAAGTGTGTTACTGTAGAGTTTGTTCAATTAGTTTTACAGTTCTGCAAGTGTCAGTGAGCTCTGGAATAGAAATGTCACTGAGAATGTTATTTTCAAGCATTCTTATTTCAGATTAGTGTGACCTGATACTGGAATTATAAATGCAGGAACTCCAGAGCAAAGGGAAAAGAAATCATAATGATCCAAAGTGACTGAGTTTGCATAGGATGGTGAGATTTAAATTTTGATGAATGCTGCTTTTGTAAAGATGATCATGTGTGAAAACCCCAAAGTTTGCTTGGATAGATTTTGTCTGTAACAGCTTAATCAAAATCAGACTTCTTGAAGCAAAGTGTTCCAATGTGCTACATAGGTTTTTCCTTGCCCTTACAGAGGTCTTGTTGTACACCAGCCAAGAACTGGGGTGGAATATCTGGTCTGTTATCTAAATGACTGGGCAAACACATGTAGTTCACTTATTTGGGCCATTTAATAGTTAGAAGTACCCCTATAAAAATTAACCTTGTTTTAAGAATAGTTTCCAGGAGTAGAACCAATTGGGGTAACTTTTTGCTTTTTAGATATTTGTAACAATGTCTGAGTTCAGTTTCAGTATTCCAATAAGATACCTGGAGGAAGGCAGTTGGCTCCCAGACTATTTCCAATTGGCAACTCTACTAAAAATAATCAGAAAATCACTCTCTTTGCCATCAGGTTTCTTGAGCTCATAATGTACAATATAGATTGAGGAGGGGCTGCAGAATGGACTATTTATTTAAATTTATTTATGAAAATAGTGAATATTTTCATCTGGCTTCATTTCTTTTTCTGATTTGTAGCGATGACAACACTTTGAGATGCATGGCTGACTTCCCCTGAATTAATTTCATTAGGTACATCAATCAATTTCAGATCATTTCATTGTGTATTGTCTCAAGTCTGCACAGAGGCCACATCTTCACTAAAAATCCTGATGAGATTACTTGAAGTGCTTTATTTTCCCATAGAGCTGCTGTTTATCTCTAGTTGTTTCCCATCCATGGCAAAACAAGCTGGGATGGGGGGGCTTTTCCGCTGGGGAAGGAAACAGATAACGAAGTCACTCGGAAGACTTTTGGTTGGGACAGTATTGACTGTGGCAGTGGGGGTGGGCTGGGAGAATGTTACTTTTTGAACTTACATTTCAGATCTGTATGCTGGATTTCCTGTTTGACTGCAGCTGGCCGCAACCCAACTACAGAATCTTAGCCTTTTAAAAGAACTCTCGCAGTCACTTTTTTACTTCTGTGATAGTTTGTTGTTTTTTTTCCAAGACTCCTTGATTTTCATTCTTCCTCTTTATTAGTGTACTGATAGTGCAGTTGAAGAAATCCATATTGTGTTTGTTCTGGGTCGCCAGAAAGTCTATATTGGGATTTGTAATCCTCCCCGTTACAGTTGGTCCTATAGGATGATTTTTGCTGCCAGGAAAAGGGAGAAGAAGGAAAACAGAGCAGCCAGACTGTTGAGAATTCACCACCCACTCTTGTGCAGCAGAACTGCAAACAGGGAAGGGAAATGTTTCACGCCTTTTCTATGTACCCCATCAAGTTTCACAGCGAATAATTAGCTGTGATGAGTCACATGCCTGAATGAGCTGCTTATGGGAGCTCAACTGTACTTGTCAAGGCAACACAGATTCCCAAAGTGATTCCTATAGGACTTATGCAGATGATTAATTAATAGACACCTTTTCCTCTTTCAGCTTGTCACTTAAAGGAGTTGTGCAAGGCAAAGTGTGGGGCCTCTATAACAGTCCTGTGCTCTTCATTGTAGCACCAGGCTGGATGATGCTTTGGTTTCTAATGCCACAGGGAGTCAAGTGACCTTTCAAGTTTCAATTTCCTTGCCTTGCCTTTTGTCTTCCCTCTTTTTTCTTTTCCCGTTTCCTTTTTAAATTTTCATTTTCTTTTTTCTTTTAAAATTTCCTTCCAAGGCATTTTTTAGAATTAAGAGAGTTGCACAGCTCCTCAGGGGTGATGAGACCCTCTCGTCCTTCACTTTGCTGAGTTACAAGGGCTTTCCACTTGTCGTGTTCTTTGTCAGTCCCTGTCTTAAACCTGATGGGAGATTTAGTTGCTGTAAGACAGTGAGTCCTACATTATGTCAGAAATCTTCAAAGGGAGGTGCAGAGGACTGTTTAACCTCTCCAGGTCTATTGACAGTAACTTGCTTTTCTGCATTACCTTTTGGAGGTTTCCTTAGAAATGGTGCCACTCTATGAACAGAAGGTTGAAAAGCATTCCCAATGCATTAGGCAGAATTCCTCTTGGGCAGCTGTTCAAATAAGGATAAATGTGCAGACTTTCACACTGGAAATTGACCCTGAGCATTGGCTTGACACCTCAGATTCAGAGGCAGCTGGAGCCAATTAAAGCTCTGCTTTAATAACTTGATATCAGATACAGCTACGAGATCCTGTCCTAAAATCAGAACTACTCAATAGTTTGGGCTGGAAGGGACCTTAAGGCTCCTCTCATTCCAATACCCTGCCATGGGCAGGACACCTTCCACTACCCCAAGTTACTCCAAGCCCCGTCCAACCTGGCCTTGGACACTTCCAGGGATGGGGCAGCCACAGCTACTTGGGCCAACCCATGCCAGGGCCTCACCATCCTCACAGCCAAGAATTTCTTCTCAATATCCATCTGACCCTGCCCTCTGTGGCCATTTCCCCTTGTCCTGTCCCTCCATCCCTTGTCCCAAGTCCCTCTCCAGCTCTCCTGGAGCTCCTTTAGGTACTGGAAGGGGCTCTCAGGTCTCCCTGTAGCCTTCTCTTCTCCAGGTGAACATGTCCAGCTCCCCCAGCCTGTCTCCAGAGCAGAGGGGCTCCAGCCCATGGAGCATCTCTGTGACCTCCTCTGGCCCCACTCCAACAGATCCCTGTCTGTTTTATGCTGAGGATCCCAGACCTGGCTGCAGTCCTGCACGTGGGGTCAGCCTGAGCAGAGATACCCTGTGCAGAGAGGAGCATTCACTGACAGATGGTCCTCCTAGACATTTCAGTGTCATCTTCTGCTTTCATTGTTCAAGTGCTCTGTTCATCTTCTGGTACCTCAGAGGGTCAGAGCTGCAGAACTGGACAGAGGCAACTTGACATCTCCATGTATCTTCACAACCGATAAAGAGAATGTTTGAGTTGAAGAACTTTCCATTTCACACCCTTGTTACCACATTATTTCTAATGCTATGTCTGTCATAAAACATTCCTTATCCTTGCACATCCAAATGATATTTATCTGGTAATAGTTTATTACCATATTTCTAATGAGAATATGTGCCCTTGACATTGAGATGCTGCAACAACCTGCCTGCTGCCCTTACCAGTGTTCAGCCATGAAGAAAGCAGGCAGATCTCCTGCTGCAGCTGCACCAGGTGAGGAGTTCACCACACTTCTTGTGAGCCCTTCTCAGTTTGCTGGTTCAGCTGCTCCCAGGAACTACTTTCAGACAAAAAAAAAAGGCTTCCAGATTTTAAGATCTTGGCACATGTAGTTCATTTTGCCAATGTGTGAAAATAAGATCACTTTACTGTGACTTTTGCAGTCCACATAAAGAACAGGCAAGTTTGGCACTGAGGCAAAATAAAAATAAGAAATAATGAAAACATTTAGCGCTGGTCAAGCCATCAACTTCTCTCTTTTTGTTATGATTTTTAGGTTATTTACAACATCTCATTTATTTACTTCCTTTTCAGGAAGTAGTAGGTTTACAGCTCCATAGATTTCATCTTAGAACAGTCTGGCTTGAGGGTGTTGTGAAGGAAAAAGGTGGAAGGAAGTAATACAGAGCTTGGGATCACATTCTATCAGGAATATCTGCAGCCTTGTTCTCCAACAGCTGCTCTGCTGTTCTGGTCTGCACTGAGATTTTCTGGATATCAATCAATCTAAAGTGGATGGACCCAGAAACAAGAGAGAAGGGAAATGGTCCAACAATTGTTTGATTTAGTTTTAACAGCACAGAAATTAGAGTATCCTTGAGCTTAGCTTTCCTGAGATGCATTAGGGGTCTGGAGTGAAACACAGTGTCAGCAGGAAAATATAGTGGGCAAAGCTGGAATGCAGTGCTTGAAGTTCAAGAGAGGGGAAACTGTAATTTATTTGGCTGTAAATGACAAGCTCAGGAGGAACAAAAAACTTTTTAATCTTCAGGATATTATGTATTAAATTAATGCTGAAAGCAGACTGGAAGGAATATTAATCATTATGGTTCAGGTTTATTTCAGTCTTAGATGCTCTAATGTAAGGGATATTCTATCCCAGATTTTCTCTATTATGTTTCACTCTAAAGTCTGTGATAATCATCACTGTACAAGATCAAGGCTTGGTTGGACTCCATCAAGGCCTGATCCCATCTGCCAGGTTGGTGCTTGTAGTAGTTCAATGGTGCTCTTTCTTCCCTGTGCTCTTAGTATGGATTTCCCTTTCCAACAGCTCTTCTGTCAGCTGTTATTCATCCTATATTTGGCATATGGAGTTTGCAACAGTTTCTTGGAAAAAACCAGAAACCCCCAAACCCTCTAGAGGGGAATTTCTGAGCATTGACACAAAATTCCACATACAACGCTGGTTCCATTTTCACCAGGAGCCTTTTCCAAAGCAAACAGCTCTCTTTCCTGTTAACGGGGAGGTGTGAGGCTGCAGAGCTTTGGAGCTGTGTGAATCCCATTGCTGTCCCAGGAGCAATGCTGTTTCCTCTCTTCTTTCCTTCCTCTTTGCTTCCTGGGGCTTTATTTTCTGTCAGAGGTCCATCCTTTTTTGAATGGCTGTCAAATGCTTGTGCAGGTGGCAGGAGTGAGGAAGTGCCGGAGCCTGGAGCCACCACAAGCTCCAGAGGATCAGAGATGGTTGATTTAAGCTTGTGATAGACTTTGTAGATAATACTTAGCACTTAATTTTCTAAGCCAGCAAGGACTTTTGTTTAGGCCATGGGAAACTGTAATGAAACCCACACAGAGTTTCAGTTGACTAAAAAGAAGAAAATTGTAGGTTGAGCCTTCTCCCATAACACGAGAGTTCGTTCTACCAGTAACCATTGTGGTTCTCTTCACCACTTGTTGGCATATTCCAGGATGAAAGGTAGAGATCAAGCAGAAGTTGGAATTCGAGGGAATGTGATTCAAGATAATTTCTGAAATTACTGACAGGGTGAGGAACTGCAGAACAATTCTCCAGGTCATTAGTATTTTGAAAAGGAAAAAACAGGGAGTTGGTGCTAGTGTTCTTTCAGTTGTAAGTGTAAAAACCAGAAATTATCCAGCCAGTACCTCAGAAATATTTAATAAGATCTAATTATGTTAATTCTTAAATATTACCCGCTCTTCTCACACAAATGATCTATCTGACCTAAAGTACCTTGGCTTTAACCCTTCAAATGAAGCAGGGGAGAGCCTTGCAGAGGTTTCTCGTGGATTGTTTGCATGGGCCAAATGCTTTTAAACACAAGCATTGCATTCATTGTCCTGATGTTTTTGCCCCATGTTGCTGCTTTTCTTTGAGAGTGGCTGAGAGGTCACTGTCTCAGAGTGGAGGCTCAGAGACTGGGTGTCACCTGTGACTTCACAGGATGTGGGGTGGCCACTGTCTCCCCCTTCAATATAGAACTCTCAGGCTCCTGATGCAGCATCAATCCTTCCTGGGAGCAGTGGAAATGCTGGGCTTGCTCACCATTTGCACAAGGGTGTTATCTGGTAGCAAAGACACTTCATCCATAATGTCTAAAATGGTGTGCCTGGGCACAGTCCAGGGAATTTGGTGCGTGCAGACCCCTGATTTCCTAAGGAGTCAGTGGCTGATATCCCACTGTCCTGGAAAACTAGGGAGGTTTCCAGGAAGTCTATTTTATATTGGGATAATGACAGATATGATGACTTCTTCCCAGTTTTTTGAAACGTATGCATTCCAGAAGACTTCAGCTGATTGTTCTGGATATCAGGAAGGAATTCATTTAAACATAAAACTCCCGTTAAGATTATGAGATGTATAATGAATCTCATGTTTCTGACTGCAGAGCATCTGATGAGGGTAAAGGAGAGTGTGGCAAAACTACACAGGGATGGGGAATGGAGCAGTCATTGTGTTATTTCTGCAGATTCATACACACAATGTCCATCCCTGTAGCTGTCATGGGCTGCCAGACCCATCCCTTCACACCTTTGGAACACAGGCAGGCAGATGAACTCCTTGATCCAACAGCTTCTTCAGCCATTCTCATTAGTGTTTTGTTAATCATTCTGACTCTGGCTTTCCTCCCCTCTCCCCTCCCAGCACTGGGGATTTCAAGGTTCAGCTTGCATAACAGGTAATAGCAGGCATTTCCTCCTCCTGTGTCGGGATATCCTGGCGCCCTTCAGTCTCTCTCTGACTGTGTTTAAAACAGACTCCAGCACAGGAAAAAAAAAAAAAAAAAGGCAAAAAGGCCCAGTCTAAAATTAGCAGCCGTGGTAGAAGAAAGGCCCGTGGCTGTCCCCTGTGCTGTTTGTCAATGAAACAACATCCAAACAGGGCCAGAACGCCTTTCCGCCCCGGGAAAAACACCCAGGTCGGCTTTGGGGAGGGTGGGAGGAGGGAGAGCACGGCAGGCACCACACCGAGGGGCAGGAGGACTGTCCTAAAGGTACCCCCAGTTACACAGACCACCATGGGGCTGTAGGGGGGGCGTTTATGGCAAGGCTGTGGGTCTGTTCTTTGGCAGCACTGGCTGCTGCTGGAGGCTCTGGCTGCACCTGGAGGCTGGATCAGGTGCTCTGAGAGTTACAGAACCTCTGCAGTCTCCTCCTCTGGTGTGGATTTCAGGTTCCTCGTCCTTAGTGGACTTAAATAAACCTGAATATTTTATTGCTGTGAGTTCTGGGCCAGATTCTGATCTTGTAGCAGTATAAACCTGAGGTCTCAGTAGTTTTATGCCATTCTTAATATTCTGAGTTGTTAAAGTTGAAATTAAATTTTAAAATAAAATGGTAATTCTTTATTATAACCTGTTCTTCACATTATATATATATAGATATATAAAGTTTTATTTTTAATCTGGTCTTGTAAGCAGCTTGAATGTTACTCCATTAATGACAGTTTCCTGCATGGATATTTTATAGGATTGGACTCATAGTGTAATGAATACTGAGAGACATTTTATGTGGTGAAGAAAGGCATTATTGCAGAATGTTTATACTTTGTTGCCACTGTTGTCAAAATGGAATCATGATAAACTCATTTCCTCCTTCATTTCTGTATACAGGCCGTGAGAATTGCTGTGGGAATTTTATTTATAGCACTCAGTGGTATGAATTGACTTTAGTTTTCTTTGCTGGATTGCAGAGATATTTGTCTGTCAAAATCCAGCTGGTGATCATTTAGTAAAACTCAGTTAGCTAAAAGCAAATAATCAAGTTTCAACAAGACTTCAAAACTTTGCTCAGCCCTTCTGCTCTGCTCTCTCACAGTTCCTTTTTTTTGTCCTGCTAAAGTGTGGGATTGCAGTGCATCCAGTTTATTTCTTTTATGTTTGCCTTCCTGGTTTCGTCGGAAATAATAAAGGCTTGTTTTTCTTGCTTGGCAGAAGCCTCATTCTGATATCTCCCAGATAAAAGCTTCTATTCATGTAGTGCAGAATCTCATGGGGAGAGCTTGTCGGAGACAATGAGCTTGCTTTTAGACTTAGGCCTTTTTGCTATTCTTTGTCACTTGAAAGATTTATAAAGTAAGAAACTCTTTTCCACCTGGATTTAATAGAAACCGAGTACTTTTCCATGAGTAAAAAGAAGTGCACTTACTGGCGAGCTGGAACACGGCAGCTATGGCCTCCTCCCACCACTGGGTGTCCTGGGAGATGATGGGCAGCTCCAGCAGCCCCAGGACGAAGATGAGCTGCCCTGCGGTCAGAGCCACCGTGGCGATGAGGTTACACGCCCGCATCATGTCGAACTGCACTGGGGAAACAGGGGGAGCATCGAGTTAGAACGGCGTCGAACTGGGAAAGGGAATCTAAAATCTGTCAGCCCACAGGAAATGATTCTCAGACTGCTCCTTCTCCCAGCAGTCCCTTGCCATGACTGTGTTCCCCAGGGTGTGATTAAGAAAGGATTTTCTTTAGGATGCGTATTGAATCTTTCCCTTCGTTGCACAGCATTCCATAAGTATTGCTGTGGTGCATGAAACAAGCAGCTAATTTCCCACTGGAGGTGCTGGAATTCTGCCCACTGAAGATTCCATCTGTAATTCATAGCCAGAATTGTTTGGGGCAGGAATGATGTTTCCTTTGCATTTGTGTGGCACAGACTGAAACGGAACCATAAATAGTTTTTCGAAGCCCTAAAATAATAATCACCCCAAAGACAAACCAGTTACACCCTGAATTTCTTCTTTTCCTCGTCCATCCATGTTGTCCTAGAAAACATCCTGTGGATGTTAATGTTGAGGTGTTAGTGGTTTATGGAAGCTTGATATAGAAGACTCTTAAGTTTTTCCTCTTTCATCTTTGGGATGAACTGGAAAGGCCCTTATATTTCCATGAGTGTAATAAGGGAAATGGTTAATAATGAAGATGTCAAGGCCTGGCAATTCTGAATGAAGTGTTAGGGCACAATCTACATGTACAAGTAAAAAGTTAGATTTTTTAAAAATGTGTGTATATATATAGATGTGTTAGTTCATATTTATACAATAGCAGAGCTGTTTTGGAGCCTGCTATGGACCACCTGGCCAGGGCAACAACACCGATGAATTATTCTCCAAGGAACTATGGGATATCTCTGGATTAACTGCCCGGGGCCTTAAGGGTGATTTTAAGTTCCTGGACTTCAACTGGGAATATCCTAATATCATACAGTGGACACAGACAGGTCCAGGAAATCTCCAAAGCATGGAAAATAACTTCTTGGTGCAGGGACTGAGAGGGCCGACTAGAAGAGGTGCCCTCTGAGATGTGCAGTTTGTAACGAGATTGTGGGCAAAGGGTCTCTTAAGAGTGCAGGAGCTGGTGATTCCAAAGCATGGAGGGAACACAAGCAGGGAACAAGGCTTGGCCAAGCAGGGATCTTCTTCTGGAACTGAAAAGGAAAGTGTACGGGCCAGAGTCTGTACTGGAAGACCATGACTGGGAGGATGGCAAAGCCTGAGCTTGTCTGAGACTGGCTCCTCCAGCTGGATGTGCATAAATCTGTGGGGCCTGGAGGAATCCATCCCAGACAGAGCTGGCCAATGTTACCCTGGGACCTCTCTCCATTGTTTTTCAATGGTTATGGGAGTCTGGAGAGGTTCCTAATGACTGGAAGCTGGCAAATGTTGTCCCAGTTTTCAAGCATGGTAAGAAGGAAGACCCTGGAACCCACAGACCTGTCAGTCTCACTTCAGTGCCTGGTAAAATTATGGAGAAGGTTATTCTGGGAGATGATGCAGTCATCGATCACAGCCAGCATGGCTCCATGAGGGGAGAATCCTGCTTAACCCGCTGAATTTCCACTTACAACCAAGGGAAGCAGTGGATGTGATGAGTTTGGATTTTAGCAAAGTTTCTGATACCATCTCTCACAGCATCCTCCTGGACAAACTGTCCCACATTAGCCAGAACGGTCCATCACATACTTGGTGAGCACTTGGCTGATGGGTTGGGCTCAGAGGGTTACAGTAAATGGGGTCCCAGCACGGTGGCCAGGGGGTCCCCAGGGCTCAATTTCAGGGCTGGTGCTCTTGAGTGTTTTCATAAATTATCTGGGTGTAGGAATCAAAGATACATTAAGTTTGCTGATGATACTAAACTAGAAGGAGTCCCTTGAGAGTAGAGGGGTCTGACAGAGAGATCTGGGCAGACCAGAAGGCTGGGCAGTCACCAACTGCCTGAAATTTAACTAGAACAAGTGCCAGAATCTGCACGTGGGATGGGGTAATCCTGGTTATATGTACAATTGAGGGATCAGAGGCTGGAGAGCAGCCCCTGGAAGGGGACCTGGGGGTCCTGATTGAAGGCAAGTTCAGTAGGAGTCAGCAGTGCCTTGGCAGCCCAAAGGGCCAACCATCCCCTGGGGAGCATCAGGCATAGCATCACTTTCTGCTTGAAGCAGGGGGTGATTGTCCTGCTCTGCTCTGCACCGGGGCAGCCCCACCTCAAGTTCAGGGGCAGATTTGGGTGCCCAGATATACAAAGGACATCAAACGATGGGAGTGTGCCCAGGATGATGAAAGGCCTCGAGGGTACGATGTGCAAGGAGTGGCTGAGGTCAACTGGCCAGGTCAGCGTGGAGAGGAGCAGGCTGAGGGGTGACCCCACTGCATTCTGCACCTTCCTCATGGGGCTGAGGTGCTGATCTCTGCTCCCTGGTGAGCAGTGACAGGACATGAGGGGCTGGAATGAAGCTGGGTTGGGGGAAACGCAGGTTGGACATCAGGAAAAGGTTCTTCCCCCAGAGGGAGGTTGGACACTGGGACAGGCTCCCCAGGGAGGAGGTCACGGCCCCAAGCCCAACAGAGTTCTGGTGTGTGTAGGATGCTTTTTAAAAGAACCCTTTGATGGGGTTCTGCTTTAGGTAGTCCTGTGAGGAGGAGGGAGTGGGACACAATGATCCTTGTAGGTCCCTTCCAACCTGAAATGTTCTCTGATTCTATATTAAATATAAAGAACAAATGCAGCAGTGATTACAGACATGACTATCTTGACTAGAGAGCTGATCAAAATGTGTCTCCCAGCTGGCTACTGAGTGGAATACATGAATTGCAAAGTTGGGTACTTTTAGTCAGGCTTCTTTTCCTATTTTTCCTGTTAACCTGATGGATGTCCTGTTTTTATCCTTTTCCTTCCTCCTTAGTAAAAGGTGAGATTTGCAAATATCGTGGTGCCAGTTCAACATCCCTTGCTAATGTGTCATTGCTGTTTTGAAATAGAAGCAGCACCGTGTTTAAGTTGGCTTATACATTAGAGAAAGAAAGACTCTGGGCATGGTTATTCAACAGATTTTCAGAAGTGTATTAACTGGTTGTGAGTTTGGTTCTGACCACCAGAATTTGGTTCCTGATCTTCCAAGGAGGCTGGTAGGAAATGCAGTAAAAAAAACTTCATACAAAAAAGAGTAAACTTAACTGTGGAGTTTGGTCTACTTTTGTGAGTCACAAAAATATTTACCCTTTATTTTTCCCTCATTGATCATATTTAACTTCCAGTGTTCTAAGTAGCGACTCGGGATTTAATTAAAATTTAATAATATGTAGTATTGTATCTGAAGAGTTACTTAAGAACCATTAAACTTCTTCACATTGAATAAAACATTAAGAAGATAACATACTAAGTATTTTTGGCTTTTCCTAGTGAGTTCATCTCTGGCCAGAGAGGAAAATATTTCACTGAAAAAAATAATCTGTTCTAAGATTTTGTGTTTAACTTTGAAAGTTGTCCTTTTAGCATTGGCAGCATCTCAATCTCTTGCCATGTTGAATGCTCGCAGGTCAAGAGGCACATTGGCTGGTAATGGGATCAGAGTCAGATATTTAAGCTTTGTAAACATCAGTAGAGCTTGGAACATCTGGTCTGTTCTGTTTTTCCACTCAGATGGACTTCTGTAATACTTTGAGGACCGATGCTTGCTGAAGAGCTGGTAATGACTTTCAAAGGAGAAATGCCCAAAGTAAGAGCAGGTCACAGCCAGTGGTGACAGAATTATCTGCTGTGTCAAATTAAAAAATTGCTGCCAAAATGGATTCTGTTGCACTCTCTGTATATAGTACATGAGAGCTCTAAAAAGAAAAGCCTCTGTTTTTGTATAACCTTTAAAAGTCTGAAGTTTATGCCAGAAATGCATCCACACCCTGACATAGAAATTAACACCAAATTTTCACTTTCACTGCTATTCGTGACTTTTTAACACTTAACCGTATTACAAAGTCTTTTAGCTTTGCCACAGATGATGTTATATCATGCATACTAAAAATAGTAAGTTTCTGACTGTGACTCAGTTGAATTTCAACCAAATTTGTAACCATTTAATCTTTACATAATGGTTCTTAGAGCGCTGTCCTCTCCTGTAGCTGGAAGTGCAGTAGCATTGGATGGGTCCCACTCCTGGTCT
Organism: Grallaria varia; assembly: GCA_013396735.1. Taxonomy (NCBI): domain Eukaryota; kingdom Metazoa; phylum Chordata; class Aves; order Passeriformes; family Formicariidae; genus Grallaria; species Grallaria varia. Next base: position 57,249 of record VWZG01012344.1, on the reverse strand, counting down.
TTGCTGCTGTTTGTAAGAACTGCACCCTTAGTGGCCCAATGCACTGCACTGTTCAGGCAGACATGGAAATACAATGGATATTCTGCATAGCTGCTGCTTTTCACCAAAAAGAAGGTTGCAGATGGCCCATGGAGCCACAGCAGGCTGATGAGTGTAGAATAAGAAGGAATCAGCTGGTAGGATTTCTTTAAATGTGAAGACAGTTGTTTTTATGGAATAAGGTCTTACAAGAACTGAGTGCCCTTTCATCTCTCATATGAGAGATGAAAGTTTTATTCTAACAGGTTTAATGTATGATCTGTGAACTTTTGGGTTTGTTCTAGAATTGTAACGATTCCTCTTGGGGAAAAAAAAGCAAACTTAGAATCCTAAAATCATGGAATTGTTTAGGCTGGAAACGAGCCCTGAGATCATCCAATCCAGCTGTTCCCGTGGCACTGCCCAGGCCACCACTGACCAAGTCCCCAAGTGCCACATCCACGTGTCTGTTAAACCCCTCCAGGGACTGTGACTCCACCTCCTGTCCTGGGCAGCCTGTTAATACTGTATAACTCTTACAATAATGCATGAAGCCCATTCTTCCTGCAGCAGTGCTTGTTCATTGTGTTCAGCCTGAAAGTGCCAGGTGCTGGTGTGTCCTTACTCACAGCCATGGTCCTACTGCCAGCTCAGCACAGTGTAATTTTACTTTGTACATACCCAAGGTATGGGTTGAGCTGAGGTTCTGCATGAGGAGACCTACCACCACCCCAGAAGGTGGTAGCTGTGGAAAGCAGCTCAGGTCTCCTTTTATTGAGGACAACCAATGGACAGAATGGATCAAGAAAGAGAATTGAGTGTGCAATGTCAAAGCATTTCCTCAGAGCTGTACCCAAAGCCACTGAAGGTGGAAATTATGTTGAGGAAGGCCGGGACACAAAGCTCTTGTCCTGCCTGAATGACTGATCAATCCAGGAATAAATATTTCTCAACTCTTATAAAATTGTCTGAAATATAGTTTTTGTAAGAGCTGTGAAATGTAGTGTTTACCTTTGTGCTCTTTGCCTATTTTAAATTATCTGTAGGCAGAAATGCCTCAGTAGCCAGGTTTAGTCTATTCTGATGAGTTTTCTACAGAGTTGATAACCACTGTGAATTAGGATCATCTGTTCAACCATTTCAGCTTCATTCATAGTAACCAGTGTGTCACTGTTTGTGGCCACTGCAGACTTTATCATCTTTTGCCTAATGGTTTGTTAGTGACAATTTGTAAAACCAGATGTTCCTAATGGTTATAATGTCTACACAGTTACTGGTGGTATTTGTGTTAACCCCTTACTTGTAGAATCTATTGCCTCAGACTGTCATGACATGGGTATTTTGTATTTTGGATGTCCCACTTTTTTTGTTTGGAACTCATTATTGCTTATGCGACTCATCTCCTGAAGTTTAACTGGGATGGTGTTCCCTATGGCCAGAGGAGGATGTTCCCTATAGCTGGACAGGGGCGTTCCCTATGGCCAGACATTGATGTTCCCTGTAGCCAGAGCTGGATGCTTCCAGCAGAACAAACCTGGACACTGCAAGAGGGGTTTATTCCTTTGTGTGTGTCTGACAGGTGAAGGAGGGAGGGAAATCCCTCCTTTATCAGCAGCTTTGTTCACCTTCCTTAAGATGCAGCTTGGCTGTTGAGAGCTGGAAAGGGTTAGTCACTGAATGGCTCCAAAACTGAGCCCCAAGTTTCTGCTGTTCATCAATATACACTGCTGGTCTCTGCCTTTTTCCTTCTGGTAGCTCAGCCTGGGTTTCTGCCCATTTTCTCTGAGAAGCAGTAAATTCATGCACAAGGCATCCAGCTGGGACTCTTGTTCAGCTCAGGGCACTGGCTTAATGAATTCTGCTTTGTTTAAAACAGTGATCAGTCAGGAGTCAAACGCCAGACTCCAGGGATGAGACCAATTCAGATTCCTTGTTGTTTTGCTCACTTCCTAAACCAGCTCTGTATCCATCTGGATTAGAGATGTTGATTTGATTTTCTTACTTACAAGCAGCAATTTTGTTTTGTTACGAGCCATGATAGCCCAGGACTGTTGGTGTTGTGTTCCAGGATAGCCCCAAGACTATTTGCAGAAGTAGGTTAGTCACACTGGAGAGTAATTTGCAGTGTTTTGGGATAATGAGGAAGGATGATCTCACTGGAAAACTCACATTATGTTAATTGCTAAAAATGTGACCATTTCTTCCCCCTTTCTGCCTGCAGAGAGGGGAAAAACAGTAGGTGGGTCAATTCAAGCTTTGCAGTGATTAAATGAAATGGCTCAAAATGTTTTCGTAGTTGCCTAAAACTCCCCCTGAGAAAGACCACTTTTGGTGAACACAAGTTTTAGTGCAAACTTCAGTCCAGCTTCTGTAAGTTATTGAGTTTCCAGCCCTGGGAAGGATCCAGTGACCGCACATTTGCTCAGTGCCAGGGGACAGTGCTGAGTCCCAACATCTCTCTGTGCCCTCCCAATTCCCTGCTGGCATCTGAGCTAGAGGAGCTGACTGGGAGGGTGCTGTTAGCACTGTCCATCATGGGACATCTAAAAAATGGTACTTAAGCTCTTAATTAGCTCTTAAACTCTTAAGGCGGGATGAGTTATGCTCAGCTGAAGGATGGGGCTGTGGAGCTGATTATATCTATCACTTCATCCACACTTTAAAGCTCCGGAGGGATTTTGCTTTCTTGTAATGAAAGAAATTTAAAAAAAAAATTCTATGGATACTATTTATTTTTTGTGGTTGTTGGGTTTATTTGTTGATGACTTATTTGGTGAATTATTGAGGACACATTCTGAGATGTACCTGATTGTTCTCATACATGTGTGACGTTCGTACCTGCCTTTGTTCTGGAAAGGAGGATAAATGGTTGTGTTTGGGAAGCAGAGATTTCTAAGTGATTATGAATGAAACTGTTAATGCTCCTTACACCGAAGTTGCTTCACTTATTTTTGTTAGAACCCATTTTCAGTTTCTTATAGCTGTGCTAGACTTTATTGTCTTGGGCTGGGTGTCTGCAGGCTGAGATCATATTCTGCTGATAAAATTTAATCTAACTAGATAAGTAATTAAATTTTCTCTAATATATTGAAGAGATTCTAACTAAGCACATAATTTTCCTCTGGAACTTGACATTTTGCACAGGTGTTATTCTGAGATTAGGGGTGCATTCTGTTTTTCAGCCTTTTGGAGTAATTTTTAAAATCCACGTTGTAGGGACTTCAGAAATGCAAAGCCCAATAAACCAACATTGGGAAAAAACAGAATAGTACACTTGAATCTAAATGAGTAAAAGGCAGGAGTCAGAAAGAGCAGGACTTCTGTCTTGCTGACTCTTACTTGCTGTTCATAAAGCTGAGTTCCAACCTGGAGAACTGGATTCTGTATTAATAAATAATTTTAGAATAAACCCTTCCTTAAAATTTCCACCCCCACCCCCCACCCCCCCCTCAAATTTGCTTTAGTTAAACTTTTGGCAAGGAATGGCGTGTTTGTTTTGTTTTGGATGTCAACATTGTCGGCAAAGATCAGACGTGCTGAGCAGTCTCCACAGCTGCCGTGGAAATCAGCTGGAGCTGGGCCTTGGGTATCAGAAGCACTATGGAACTGTGCTTCATTTTACAGCACACACACAGGAGGTCAGCACTTACTGTTAAAACAATTAAGAGATGATAAGGACAATCACAGACCCACTATAATTGTTTATTGATGGTCAGCATCATGCTATGCCTCCCAAAGCTGTGCTCTATTTATGAATTCTTTGACATTTAATTTCTTTGATTTAAACCTGTGGTATTTATGTTATTAACCTCTTAGAGTATAAATTAGGAAATATATTAACACTTTAAAAGTACTTGTGAAACAAACTAAGCCACATGTTGGCAGTATCTCAGTGCACCTTTGCATGACTGTGCCACTGAGACCATGGGAAGGTTTAAAGCCTCTGTGATGTAGATAGATTTTGATGGTCTGAATAGTCAGTCATTTCTTAAAAGGGAAACATCTTTTCTTCTTTGCTTTGTACCCCTTCCTCATGATGATGTTTTTTGCAGACTTTGTCCTGGAAAGAAAGTCTCATCCTCTCTTTTTTTTAAAATCTCTGTGAGCACCCATACAGCTTTCAGCTGCAAGGAGCCCTCAGTATGTCAAAAATGATGGATGGATATGTTAAAAATGATTTTGCTTTTTTCACCTCCTGTAAGGCTTCCTGATGTATGCAATTTATGGTTTTTTCACTTAAAAATAGTACTTTTAAAAAAGGAGAAGAGAAGGGGGAGAAACCGATCTGTTTTAGCACATTAAAAATAATGTTCTGATATGACAAACTGGTGGAACCTTCCATCCCTTTAGATATTTTGGGACTTCACCATTTGGCTCATCTAAGTGTGAAACTTCACATTCGAATATCTGGTTTGAAAGGCAGACAGATCATGTTTGGGGAGAGAAGAGTGTAGTTGGTGGGTGTTTTTTATAACAGCTTCAGTGGTTACTTCTGGAGTGAAGACACGACTCCTCCAAGTATTTTCAACATAAACGAGTGCTTATGGTTAAGTGATGGTCCCTTGCAAACCCAACACTGAGAACCTTCTATGCCGTCATCAGCTTTAACAGACACGGCTGTCACGTAGTTTCTGAGGACATGTGAGTTGTCCCCACGTCATGGTTTGCCTGCTTATAAACCTCAGTGGGGTGTTCTGTGTTGGTGGCTGTCATAAATGCATTAACCTGAAATTTAAAAACCTCCAGAGCCATTTTCACTCTTTAGCGCTTTAATTGAATCCAAAGTCTTGATGGTGAGAGGAACCAAACACTGATTGCTCTGACAATATTTCTGTGTATTGCTTGTGTAGGTACTGCATTGAAACATAGATTAGGTTCATGTTCCTCTCCTGAATCCCAAGAAGTTTTGCACTTTTCCAAAATGAGTACACAGAATAGTAACCCCACATAAAATGAGCACTCACTCTAATTTGAAGACCCAGGCCTTTCAGAATTCACCTCACTTGGTCTCTGCTATTAAATCAGTCTTTTCACTTCTTTAATCATAGCTCATATTTCAGATGTTAGGAGGGAAAATCACAAGCCCCAAGCTGGTGGCTGCCTGTGCTCCCTCATCTCTGTGGAACAGCCTGAGCAGTCTATCAGGCAATAATATATATACCAGGTTTTGAGCTTTTTTTAATCTGATGGTAGTTCTTGTCTTCTCCAGATGCACTTGGCCTCCTTTCTGGGTCTGTATATGTTGAAAAATATGTAGAGACAAGTAACACATGTCTGCAGCATGCTCAGCTTCCAGCCAGCCAACTTGCAAAGAAATTGGAAATTTTAGAGACACTGGAACTTTGTGTAAATGCAGTGGGCATGGGGACTGAGGTGCCTCTGCAGCAAACCTCAGCTGCTCACTGCCACCCCAGCAGCATCCTGCCTCAGCCCCCAGATGTCACTGTGTCTGTGTGTGTGCATCACCCATCCCTTCAGGCTGGACAAGGGGGTCCCTCTGGCAGTCACGTAGCTGCTCCTGCTGCAGTGCCTCTCCCTGCACGGGTTCTGCTCCTTCTCACAGCTGCAATTCCCAGCAGTTATCTTGGTCTGGGCATCTGCACTTGACACGCGCTTCCCGCTGCTGGGATTTTCCTTATGTCTCCTGCAGGACCCGGCAAGGTTTTATATCTTTTAAACCGCTCCCTATTCCTGTGTTTCCACATTGTTCTGAATGTCCTTTGGACAAAAAAGGGACAAACTGTGACCTCGGCTGATGAATAAATCAGCTCCCTTTGTCTGCCCAGAGATAGCCTCAGAGCACGGCAGAATTTCAGGGCATATTTGTACCCAGCAGCGTGGTTAAAAATATCTAAGTTGATTCCAAGAAATCTGGTGTGCTCGTGCAGTATTCCTGTCCTGGAACTGGGACAGGATGTAGGTGGCTTTGAGCAGCTTTGGCTCTGGGAGGGCATCACTGGTGGAAGAGCTGCGTGTTCTCACTGCTCCAGGCAGCTCGAGTGTCCCTGCAAGGAGCTGCACCCCTGGGTGTGGCGTGGGCACGAAGCTGGGATAAAGGACTACTCATGACCCACTGCCTTACCCAAGCTCTTACTAAGGTTGTGCTTCTACTAACTGTGGGTTTTTTGGAAGCATTAAGAGATGCAGACAAGAGCATAATCTTCCAAAATTTTGCAACAGCTCTGAAACTACATCTCCATAACCTTTGGCAAACGTTTTTGCCCACCGTTAGGTGGCAGGAGAGTTTGGCTACCTGGCCAGGTTGCCTTAAAGTGTTTTGAAGAGGGGGCTGTGCAATTTGAGTTCTCAGTGAAGCCTTTAAGGTTGTATTGTCCAGTGGCTTGTCCATGTTAGAAAAAAATCTGATTGATGTCCTCACAGTCTGATTCTCAGTATAAGTGAAAATTTCAGATCTGAAAGTTTATTACGTCGAAAGAGGAGCCATCTCACCCCTGCATACCTCTGCACCACTTAGCTCATTCTAGCAGCAGCACTCGTTGGACTCTCACACCACTACTTAATCCAATGGAAAAATATCTACAAAAATCCCATCCCATCCCCGTGTCCAAAACTTCCACCCAAACTGGATATTCTCTTCTTGTTAGTCATTCAGACTGTGCCAGGAGCTTTTCAGCATCACAGATGATTGAAAGAGAGGTGTGGGGTTGCACAGAGAGAGGGAGAGAAACGGAGAAGTGGATAAAGAGAAATGGAAGGGCCTGGGGGCTCCCTTCCAGGAGCAGTGAGGTTTGAGGGACAGAGCTGAAGTGCTTTCCCCCTGAATCAATCACCCACCTTTCTTACGTTGTGCCTTGCAGAAACAGTTCACATTGTGATGCTTTTTTCCCCTATATTTTTAATATAATTTACTCCTGTCCCTAGAATTTATTTTTTTTTTTTCTGTGAAGGAATTCTTCCCAGTGAGGCACAGGTTGCCCAGAGAAGCTGCGGCTGCCTCATCCCTGTTGGACAGGGCTTGGAGCAACCTGGGGTAGTGGAAGGTGGTCCTGCCCATTTTTTAATATGAGCCAGATTATGGCTTTTTTCGTGTTGCTATTGGCAGAACAGATTTTCTACGTATTGTTCTACAAATGGCATGCAAAATACTGTGTGGTAACATAGAATTTCTTCCTTCATAAAGCTGTTTTTTTTATATATACATACACCTGCACATCTGTCATTTATCTACAGCTGACAGATGAGGATTGCCATAGGTATTACTAAAATAATATGTGATTTCTCCTTAGAGAAAGTCTTTAGAATGACCAACCCATGGATGCAGAATAAGGTTCAGACTGACCATGTGTACATCCATGGAAACACAGCTGGTTTAGAAATAAATGCCACAGATGTCTTTCCTACTGAGTTTGTCCTGACACAGCTGCAGAGGGGAAGATTCTCCTTAAAGTGCTTTATCAAAATTCAGAATTGGCCTTTTGCTTACTATTTGCTTCCAGATTGAATAGGGAATGGATGCTTTACTCCAGCTTGGCTTGAAGGCCTCCTTTTAAATTAGAATTTTTAAGTGGTTGTCAGAGAATTCCTCTGGGCACTTGATCATGCTATAATTATTCCTTTGAAATGTTAAGATTTTCTATCCCATTATCCTATTTGGATGAGAAACTGCTGCTCAGACAGTTCTGCCATGAAACTGATACCTCTGATCTTTAGGAGCCACTCACTTCCTGACTCACACACAGCAAGAAGTACAAGTTTGTGTGTTAAAAATGCTGCATGAGCCAAATTGAGTGAGCAGGAGCTCATTCCAGTGTTGATCACAGAATATACACTTTTACATGTCATGAATGGTACACATATTGTTCAAGTTAGAACATGGGTCATCAATATTAATTGGGACAGTGATTCCAGAGATGAAACTGCAGATAAACATCAAGGAACTTCTCCCAGAGCCTAATCCTTTTTACAACCTTTCACTTTAAAAAAGTACGGAAAGAGTCAGGAGTTTAGAGCAGTTGAGAAATTTTCTGTTTATGATTTGTCCAGTATTAGCAAATGTGCAAAAAATGTTCCTGCATAATATTGTTGGGCAATATGATCTGGAATGGGTCCACATTAGTACACTTTTAAAAGAAATTCCTCTAATATTTCTTTGCTGTCTCTCCAGAGGGATCTAGGAAACTCCGAGGAGCAGCAGAGCCATTGCTCCTTCTCCATGTTTCAAACCACACGAAACATCTGTTTTGAAATCATCTTTGTTACTGTCAGTGCCGACTGCCCCTCAGAGATGTCAGAGTTGTTTCTGAGCATCCTTGAAACCTTGGGAAAATCCTGAGGCACAGAGTTTAAAGCCATTTGTTGTGTTGGACTCCATGCCTCGACGGGCGCAGCCAGAGCAGCGATTCCTATTGCACGGCCTGGCTGCCAGGGTGGGGGCTGTGGGGAAGCAAACCTTTTGGCACCAGGGGAGTTGTGGTCCCAGCCACGGTGTCTGCAGGTATTTGGGATGGTCTGTGCTGTTAACACTATGAATGTGATACGTACGGTTTATTATTTATTAATCAGTTCTTTAATTTTGACATTATCCTATAATTTTCCCTAGCTCTGTGTAAGCTATATGCATTCTTCAGATCCCACAAGTCTGTGAAAGTGCATAATGAAAAATACACTGTGCTTGATGTTTTTTGTGGTCCTCAAGTTGTGTATATTAATAGTGGTTTTTTCACCAAAAGGGACAGTTGCACATAGTAAGACCTATCTCAATTTTACACGTTTTAACCAAAACTGTTTCTGTCTTTTCTGCTCCTGACATTTTCAACAAAAGCAAAGAGAAGGGAGAAATAACTCAGCATGTCATTGGCATATCTTCTTTGCGGTTTTGTTTGTTTGTTTTATGGCATTCAGAGCAATTGTGGTTGGGGTTGTAGTGACCAGGAAGGACTATGGTGTGGTGAGAGCCCAGGAGGGAGAAGGGAGCCTGAGATGTCTCTGAGCTTTGGGCTTGCACCTCACAGGTGAAGCAGATCAGTCCCTAGGCTGCATAAATCAGAGAGCACCACGCACATCGCTGGCTTTGAGCGGGGAGGAGGAGTTCAGTTCAGCACTGATGGGCATAAACGATTCTTATTTTCCCAAATTAATGTATTTGGGGATGAATGCAAAGAGATGTTTAGACCAAGACAGCTCACAACGATTTCAGGGCTAGGCCACGAATCTCCTGGGGACCATGTACACCCTATCAACCAGGTACACCCTATTGACCAGGTACGCCCTATCGACCAGGTACACCCTATCGACCAGGTACACCCTATCGACCAGGTATGCCCTGTTGACCAGGTACACCCTGTTGACCAGGTACGCCCTATTGACCAGGTACACCCTATCGACCAGGTACACCCTATCGACCAGGTACGCCCTGTTGACCAGGTACACCCTGTTGACCAGGTACGCCCTATTGACCAGGTACGCCCTATTGACCAGGTACACCCTATCGACCAGGTACGCCCTGTTGACCAGGTACACCCTGTTGACCAGGTACACCCTGTTGACGCGGTACACCCTATCGGTCACGACCTGGCACCAGCAGAGAAGACAAGAGACCGCACTTACGTTTGACGGTGCTGCGCGACTCCTGGAACCCAGCCGACTCCGAGCCCCAGCCCAGGGCTTCGCACTCCTGCTCCTCCCCGTGCCCCTGCCTGGCACTGGTGCCCGCGCCCGCTCTGCTCCGCTCTGCCAGCCAGCACATCCTCCAGAGCCCCACGCTGCGCTTGCGCCCGTCCTCCAGCGTCTGGTACACCCAGTTGGGGGTGAAGGCGGCCGCGTTGTTAAGGATGAGCGAGACCAGGGCGACCAACACGGCTGTGGCGACCAGTTTCTGGACAGTCATATCTGACTGTCGGCTCCGCTTGCAGGCGACACGAGGGCCCTGTCAGCTGCAGCACATTGAAACGGGGCCGGGAAGAGGCGGCTGCGTGGGGCTGTTACGGGGGGCTAGAGGACATCACCGTTCATTCTTGAAGTCAACTCCGCAGGGGTTTCTGCTCAAGCAAACGGGAATTTTGTGAGGTAGATAGGAGAATTCCATAAAATAAGAACCGCAGAGAAGCTTTTTTCAGGTCCTTCCTAGCGTCGACTTATCCACCTTCTTGCACTTTGATAAGTAGTGCCAGCGCCGCGGTGAACTGGGTGACAGGGAGGTCCATTCCGCGTTGGACGGGGCGAATGCAGACAGAAGCCAGGCTCGGGCCAGGAAAGCCTGAGCTGAGGTGGGACACGGGCGAGATGCTCCCCGAGGAACCAGCGCCGCTCCAAAAGCCTGCCTTGGGCTGCCAACCTCAGAGTACCCTGCGAGCGGGCACAGACGTCACCCTCTCGGAGCCAGGGCGGACCGCGCTCATCCCAGAGGAGCTCTGCAAGTGCGAAGGATCACGAAGGGGCTGCTCTGCTGTGCCGTGTCCCTCTCCCGAGAGCCGAGCTGCGAGTGCCGGGCCGGCAGCAGCCACTGCAGTGAGGAAAAGGCCCCCCCCCCGTCCGCAGCGAGAGGAAATGGCTGTTTTTGTGGCTGTTTTTGGTGAGCCTCAGGGCGTAGCCGACCGCAACAAACAGAGCCACTGCCACGGCAGTCAAACATTAACAGGATGTGTTTCCTGAAAGGAAAAAGGCTATGGAGACTTGGGAAGTTTTGCCTCCTCCCCTCGGAGAGCCCCCTCCCCGTTTCACGCCCCCTCCCGCTGCCCCGGGGAACTCGGCGGGGGGGGGGAGAGGGAACCCCCGGCTCCGAGCGCGGAGCATCAACCCTGTGAGCGCAGGGATTCGGAAATAAATACCTTCTATTGGAGGATTAACAATAGTGGGGTGCGCTGTCGGACAGCGCGAGGGGCTGCCCCGCCGTCCCCGTCCTCTCGGCACCGCCCGCAGGGACCGCGGCGGGGAAATGGGAAACACAAAACCCCGAGACTCGGCCCCATAAACGGAGCGATTCGGGGCTGTCTGCGGGGGCAGGGCCGAGTGCTCGGAGGTGAGCGGAGCCCAGGGGTCGCTGCGTTGCTGCGGAGGTGGCACAGCCTGAGCTGCCCGTGCCCTCGGTGCCCAGGGCACGGAATCGCTGCTCACAGATGCTCCAAGGGATGCTCCAAGGGATGCTCCTGGGGATACTCCAAGGGATGCTCCGGGGGATGCTCCGAGGGATGCTCCGAGGGATGCTCCAAGGGATGCTCCAAGTGATAG
>VWZG01012344.1:10466-42568 GCA_013396735.1 Grallaria varia | reverse complement strand
GATGCTCCCAGGCTCCCCTCCTCTCACTCTCCTCTCCTCTCCCTCTCACTCTCCTCTCCCTCTCACTCTCCCTCTCCTTCTCCTCCCATCCTTCCCTGTAGCCCTGCCTGCTCCTGCTGGGTACCACGAGTGGTATTATTCATTTGGAAGGCAAATCTCTAAAAAAAAATTTGGTTATTATAAAAAGTGTCTGTTCTGCCTGGTCACCACAGTGTGAAGCAGCATGAAGGTAAAACTGAGGTTCTGGCTGAAAGTCCCTGTGTCTTTCTGCAGGAGCTGTGGGGGATCAGTGCCAGTCCAAGTTTGGGAGTGTGGATCTGCTGTGTTATCCCCCGGGGATTTTGGTGACACAGGGTCTGTGCCATTGCCCAACCGAGCCTGGTTCTGGTGCTCTGCGGTTTGTGCCTGTCAAGTGAGACCCTCTGTGGTAGTTTCTTTCTGTAAAATACTTTGGATTTTTTGTGTTTCACAGGGTTGTGTTACTCTGGCACCTTTCTAGATCTTTAATGCGATATAATAAACAATATGTCCAAATAATAAAGGCAAACAAATACACTGATAAGTACAAGATGAAATGACAAGTTGCACCTGGGGAGATTTTCATTGAATATTGGGGAAAATGTTGGGGAAAGGATTGCCAGGCATTGGAACAGGCTACCCAGGGCCATGGTGGAGTCACCATCTCTTCAGAAAATGTGGGGGTGTAGCACATGGGGACATGGTTTAGTGATGAACACTGCTATGCTGCTGGGTTCATGGATGGACTCAATGGTCTCAGAGGGTTTTTCCACCCTTAATGATTCTGTGATTCTGTGATTCCATATGCATATGAGGATGTTGCTGTGTCAGAAATACTTGTGTACCTTGGCAGCAGTAGGTGGAGTGTGGTGGTGCAAAGATGAAAGGCCTCCCAAAGCAGAAACAGTTGTCTAATATTTTACTTCATGAAAATGGAAATAATAAACGTATGGACCATCCAGTACCAACCCCCTGCCATGGGCACAGACACCCTTCTTTGGTGTCCCTCTTGTCTCCTGCTGTGGTCTCTGTGCTGGATGAGTCAATGCAACCTCAGCTCTGCTCTGGACACTCCTAAATTCAGTGTCTTTAATCTGGTTTGACCCCAGTGTGCTCACCCCCAGCTGGAGCTGGCACAAGGCTGTGCCTGCCAGAATAAAACCAACCACAGAGCACACTGACTGGAGATGTTTCTCCTTCTGAGTTTGTTGTTGCCCCTGCACAGCCTGGTGCCTCTCAGGTTCGTTCTGCAAATGGTTTGGAGTGGAGGGGGAAGAGGTGCGGTGGCAGAGCTCCATCTCCTCAGGGCAGAGGTACCTGCGTGTCCAGGTGGCCCACAGACAGATGGAGTGGGGCAAAAGCCCCCGAAATGGAGCCCTGGAGCAGCAGCTCCCGCTGAGTTTTGTCATTGGCAGGAGCTGCTGCCATCCAGGAAAGAACAACGCAGCCGTGAGATGATGAGCAGCATCTCTCTCCTAAGCCCTGCTGTGACTCTCTGCACGCTGTTATCTTTTAACTTTGTACTTTAAAATACACTCTGTTGTCTGTTTCCTCTCAAAAGTTTCCACTCTCTGTAGTCTAAATAAGAATTCTCATCCGCTCTCCTGTCCGAGCCCATGAACTCTCATCTTCCTGCATGGAGGGACTTGCGAGCTGTCAGAGCTCTGAAAAATAGAGACACTGATTTCCTTTCCGAAGCTCGCTGTTAGTCAGCCTGACAAAGCCCAGCAGAGACGTGCATTCCTTCACCCAGAGCCAAATGGCTGTTGGCAGCTTCTGCTGGCACATTGCAGAGCTTGGAAAATGCATTTCTTCTCCTTGCATGCTGTGAAGTGCAGCTGTGCCCGGGCACGGAACTCACTGGCCGGGTTGATCACAGCCAGGTGACCACAACTAACACCACGTTGATCGTGTCAATGTTCTTTAAAGGTGTTTTCCCCACTTCTCCCAATTTCAGATACGGGTAGTGGAATAAGAGAGAAACCGGTTCCATCTTTTCAGAAATTAGGAAGGTCACATCTGCTGACACAAGGCAGCATTTCTGTGCCAAGTGGTGATGCACAGAAGGATCTGGTGCTGGTGTTTGTCAGGCCCTTCCAGGTCAGAAATCACCACGCTCTGTTTCAATGTCCCTTTTGGCTCCCCAGCCAGGGGGGCTTGGACATGGGGGCAGAGCATGAGGACCCCCACTCAGCGTTTGAACCCCACCCAGCATGGCCATGCTGTTGTAAGAAATGCAGCACAACACTTGGACATGCGTTTTTGCTTTTCTAAACCAACTAAAGGGGGGACATTTTCACTTCAGATCCTGTTTTACTTTCTTTATACTGTTTGGCCTTCATGAAGTCTGTGTCATTATTTATGCTGATTACTACCTGAAACCTTTATACCAGTTGCTGTGTAAATGAAAGGTGCTCTAATTGTAAAGTAAATTGGGCAAAGTATTTTTCCTGTGCCCTTCTTTAGTGTATGTGTTGGAGAGCACGTCGTGGCTCACCTGCTCCGCCGCTTCCCGGTTAGTCACTTTCCCCTGTTTGTGCAGGGCTTTCCCACAGCCACTGGAAACAGAAAAAAACATTTTAATCATAGGAAAACTGGAAGGGAATTTGGTGGCAGGACTTGAAGTGTCATTCTATTCTGTTATTTTCTTCTTTTTTTTTCCTGCTTTTATAATTGAGATCTTTACTCCGTGCCATGGTGGTGCCTGAGAACTGCTGAGGGTGACGTGCTGAAAAACCCGTATTTTGAAGGCTCATGGTTTTTATTAGTCAAATGTATTGCATGTAATTCTGAAGAGCCTCAAATGTGAATAGAATGTTTGAAACTCCTTTTTTGTCCTCCACTGTGATGGGCAGTTGTGTGTGGTCCTTCTGCTGAGCTCTGCCCATCCCTGCCTTGCCTGGGGACTTTGCAGTGCTAACTGTGAGCTCACAGCCCTGATGAGTTCTCATTCCAAGCATCACAAAGCTTTTCTTTGTGCCAGTTTTATGCAAGTTTTAAATGAGAACATGATCATTTGGTCAATTGTTCCCTACGTATCATTCCCTGTTCCTGTGCAGCTTTGGGCACCCAATGGCTGTTCCATGTTTGATCTACTCAGGACAGCAGCAGGAAGTTTCTAGTGTGAAGTTTATGTACATTAAGACTTTTCTCATGCTTTTAATTTTGATTTCTGAACATTGAAGTGATCAATGTCTGTAGGTTGCAGCTACATTGGGAACCACAGTAATGGGCATTTAATATATGTGCAAACTTAGAATCACAGGCTAGTTTGGGTGGGAGGGGACCTTAAAGACCACCTAGTTCTACCCCCCCCTGCCATGGGCAGGAACACCTTCCACTAGACCAGGTTGCTCCAAGCCCTGTCCAACCTGGTCTTGGACACTTCCAGGGATGGGCCAGCCCCAGCTGCTCTGGGCAACCTGTGCCAGGGCCTGCCCACCCTCACAGCCAAGAATTTCTCCCTAACACCTAAACTAAATCTCCCCTTTTTCAGCCATTCCCCCTAGTCCTTGTCCCAGGTCCCTCTCCAGCTCTCTTGGACCCCCTTTAGGCTCTGGAAGGGACTCAGGTTTCTCTGGAGCCTTCTCTTCTCCAGGTGAACACCCCCAGCCCTCCCAGCCCATCTCCAGAGGTGTAACTGCTGTTGTTGAGACGTTGGTGCAAATCCACCCCCACAATATTTCCTTAAGCACGGGGGGGTCATTCAGCTCAAGAGCTGCCCTTTCAGTGTGAGCCTCTTTGTGTTCCTCCCGCAGGAGTCCTTGTTCCCCCCAAGTGCCCCGATGGTTTCCCCTCTCAAGTCTCTGCTTCTCTCCCTGCAGTGAGGCCGTCTGGGAGAGCATGGCCCGCATGTGCGTGAGGACTCAGAGGCTCGACGTTGCCAAAATCTGCCTGGGCCACATGGGCCATGCCAGAGGAGCCAAGGCACTGCGGGAGGCGGAGCGGGAGCCGGAGCCCGAGGCCAGGGTGGCCATGCTGGCCATCCAGCTGGGAATGCTGGTAAATCCCAAGCTCTCAGGGTTTATGCCAGAGTTCTGCTCTCCTGTGGAAAATTGCTGAATGAAGGAAACTGCTGATTGAAGGAAACGTGGCTTGTGTGTGAAACCTGTAGCAGAAAACCTGTTTGCTTGGGGCATAAAGTCTCTTTTAAGCTTAATCGTTCTAGGTTTGACTGGATTTTAAAAAAAAGAGGTATTTTATTGGTGCTAAAATGTTTCAACAAATATATTTTAAGGTCTGATATGGGAAACAAGATCCATTTTGACTTATCTGTTTGTAGAGTGAATGGCCAGAGCTGTGTGCTGCCCCACAACAAGGGCTGGCCTGAGGTGTTGAGGGAGTTTAGACAAAATAGATGTTTCCTGTGGGGCTGCAGACCTCTGGTCAGTCACATTCACTACCGTTGCTGTCCCAGGGATGCCTGGACACCCAGATTTCCATGCTGGGTTCTCCTGTTGTGTGAGCAGGACCTTGGCTGGATCCAACCCAGCCAGAGGACACGGTCAGGCTGTTTCCCAGGGTCTGGTGTATGGGACAAGTTGCTCTCATTCCTCCACCTGCAGCCCAGCCTGGCAGCAAATACCCCAAAATGGACCTTGTCCTGCCCATGTGTCTGTGTCTGAGCCCACCCTCCTCGATTGCCAAGAAAACTGAGATCTAAGCTGGGTTTGAGACCAGCACTGTCACGTGGATTGAAAATTGAGTGGTGCTGTTGAGTTAGAGGTGTGTGTGTCCCACTCATTTAACATCCTCATCAATGATCCGAAAGGAAAACAGAGATTTTTACTTTGGGACCCATAAGAGATTCAGGCATCTCATCTATAAGAGGGAAGGACTAGGAAAGAATTGATTAAATACCCCACAGTTTGTAGGAAATAATGATAAAAAATGGCAACGTGCTATGACAGCAAAAATCTGTTTGGGGCTGCATTTGAGGACACACCACATCCTGGGGGCTGGATTTGTAACTCCTGTCTGTGGAGTCAGGGCAGCCACAGCTGGACTGTGATTTCCACCCTTTAGTAGCTCATTATCAGAAAAAAAGTGCTGATGAACTGGAAGAAGTTCAGAGAAAATCAGTGCAAATTGTTCAGTTCTTGGAAAGATTTCACAGACAAGGAAATCTCTAAGATGGCCAAATAATTAGAATTTGGCTTGAAAAGGTATTTAGCAATCTACAACTATTTGAAGAGTATAAATACTGGAGGGAGAGAGTAACTATTCTGAGTTAAAGGTAAGAAAAAAAGGAAAATTCAAACTAAAAGTTTGGAAAAGTGTCCTGGCAGAGAAAGCCGTGAGGCTGAAAAGTGTCAGTGCTTCTTCTCTTGGATATTTAGATCTGTTAGGAGAGGTGGAAAGGAACTGCAGCAAAACAAATGCAGTCCTACTGCTTTTTTCCGTCTCGTACAGAATCCTAGGGCAGGCATCTTCCTTTTCCACTTTCTATGTTTTTTTGAATTTGAAACAATAAGAGACAGAAACTATTTTTCTGTCTTGGACAGATAATCTCAATTTACTAAATATAGTGTTCAGCTGGACAGCAGTTGGGTGGAGCAGGAAAATGCTCCTTCCACAGGAGTGAGTACCTCTCAGAGCATAAAAATAATAGTTCCAAATCTGCTTGCCTTTGCGTCAGCATCAGCAAAACCCTCCTGTTCTAATTCTGTCATGAACTGATGGCATTTATTCCCAGGAATGGAGCTCCGTTGTCCACAGACAGCGGTGCTGCCTCTGAGACCTGCTGGGAGGTCACGGCTCCCTCGGCTCACGGCGCCTCAACTCCAAACCACCCACGTGCCAGGACCTTGTGCCGTGGGTGGGCAGCGTGGCTGGGGGCTGTGCCCCTTCCTCAGCTTCTCTGGTTTGGTTGTGCACACTCCTCGTGGCACCGTTAAATCCTCGATGCCACCCCCAAGTTGGTCTGTGCAAACCAAAAAAAGCCAGGATCGGAGCGCTTTCCTTATTTTCACATAAACATCCTGTTTCCCCGTGACGTGCTAATCCAGGCTGCTTTGATTGAGTGGGTTAAGCCCTGTCTGAGTGAGTGTCGCTTCCGTTGCCCTGCCCTGATAACGTGGGACCCCCGCGGGGCGCGGTTGGCGCTGACGAGGCCTTTGGGTGTTCCCCTCCCAGGAGGATGCGGAGCGACTCTACAAGGCCTGCAAACGCTACGACCTCCTCAACAAGCTCTACCAGGCCTCCAACCAGTGGCAGAAGGCCCTGGAAACGGCCGAGGGCCAGGACCGTGTTCACCTGCGCACCACCCACCATGGCTACGCCCGGCACCTGGAGGCCATCGGCCAGCACAGCCTGGCCCTCACCCAGTAAGCACAGCCTGGGGGCACTGGGGGGTGCCTGTGGAGGCAGAGGAGGATGTCTGATGATGACCAGTAATAATTAGTACAAGCCTTTTCCTGTTTCTGGTGCTTTCTATCTCATGGAGTGAAAGCATTCCTGGTGAAACTCCCCAGCACCTTCCCAGGCAATTAACGTGTAGTGTCAGGAAGGTCAAGAGTCTGTCCAGGCCAGGAGCTAAACCCCACTCATATCCAACCCTGTGCTTGTCTCTGGAAGACCACTGCCTTCTTTTCCTTCCTTTTCCATGACAAAACCACTTGTTTACTTTTCTTGAGAGTTCCAGACACAACTGCTGGAGTAGAATTTAGTTTGACTTGGTTGCTCCTGGTGCCTGGTCCTCTCCTGTGGCTGCCAAGTCCCATGACAAGTTGAGAGAGGGGATTTTTGATGTCCTGTATTTGTTGCCTGAAATCTTCTTTTTATATGAGTTTTACCATATGAAGTCTTACCATAATAATACTAATACTCTTGATAATAATAACGATGATGATGATAATAATACAGTAAGGTCCCTTCTGTAGAGAGTCGAAGCAGAGCTCTGCTGTGCTCAGGCAGACCTGTGGAGGGCCATGGTGGGCAGGGGGGTGAGGACAGGTGGGTGCTGGGCCAAGGGCACGGGCACAGTCTGATGGTGCAGTGGGTGGCAAAAGGACGAGGCACAAAGTGGAGCCCAGGGCTCTTGTGACCTCTCCAGACAGATGTGCTTTCTGGGTACTTTCTGGAGTACTTCTCTGTGCCATCACTGGCATGTCTGACATATTTACTGCCCTCTGGTCACAGATCACACCTGCCCCATTCCAGGTGCCTTGCAGTACCAGTGCACTTCTAATCTTTACTGATGCTGGTGGACTGCAACTGGTCTTACCATGACCTTACTTACACAACTGAAGCAGCTGTTGCCAGTGTTGTCAGGGGATGGCTGGCAAACAGGACTAAATGGATGTTTTACACAGAAAGGGAGCTAATAAAGGAGCTTGTCATTTCACATCTAATACGTTTCTTCTCTGCAGCTATGAGAAGTCAGACACACACAGGTTCGAGGTGCCCCGAATGCTCTCTGAAGACTTACAAGCCCTGGAGAACTACGTCAACAACATGAAAGACAAGTCAGTGCTATGCTTGTTCCTTCCCTCACAGGGGGCTGTCAGGTCTGAACTACAACTCCTGCTGAAAGCAGGGGTGGAGGAGTGTGAATCCCCCACCTTCAACCCCTGCTTTATCCACTATGATCGTCCCGCAGCTTTTCAGGGTTATCTTGCTCAAGAACTGCCACACTGGCTCTCCAGGCTGGCATCCTGTATAGTGCAGACCTCAGAGTGTCACCCTTGGGTTGGGGTAAAGCCTGTGTTCTAAAAAATGTGTCCAGTCTTTAGTTCCAGCTCTCCAGGAGTGAAAAACACAGGCTGTGGCAGCTCTTGTTGCTGCAGGTAATGCTGTTGCTTTTCCAGGAGCTTGTGGAAGTGGTGGGCGCAGTATCTGGAGAGCCAGTCCGACCTGGAATCTGCACTAAAATACTATGCACTGGCTCAGGATTATTTCTCCCTGGTCCGTATCCACTGCTTTCAGGGCAACCTTCAGAAGGTGAGGCAGCTCCCATGTGATCCCATAGTCCTCATTCCTGGGAGCCTGGGCACCACGTAAAGCCCCGTGATGCCCTTTGCAGGCTGCTGAGATAGCAAACGAGACGGGGAACTGGGCAGCCTCCTACCACCTGGCACGGCAGTACGAGAGCCAGGAGGACATCAAACAGGCCGTGCACTTCTACACGCGGGCCCAGGCCTTCAACAACGCCATCCGCCTGTGCAAGGTACGTGCAGAGGAGCAGCTGGCTCCAAAACCAGCACCCAGTGAGGCAGCACAAGGTGTGAGTGCCCATTCTCTCCTGTGAGATGCTGCCTGCTCGTGGACAGCCTGTGATGAAGCTGCTCCTGGTTTCTGCTGGTGTCTTCTACCAAAGGTGGATCAATAAAGCTTTGGTGGTTTGGGACAGTGTTTTATTGTACAGCTCATCAGAAACTGCCTGAAGTCAATTACCTTCACTGAAGCATGAAGTTGCTTGGGGTGTAGAGGTTTTTCCCAGAGGGGTGTGATGGTTTATTACTGTGTGACAGCACAGAGCCACAGGCTTGCCAGAAGTCAGAATTATGAACTCTCTGTGTGCACACCCAGAGCCAAACCTTTGCTTTTGAACAGGCAAACAATTTAGATGATCAGCTGATGAACCTGGCTCTGCTGAGCTCGCCAGAAGACATGATAGAGGCAGCCTGCTATTATGAGGAAAAGGGGGAGCAGATGGACAGAGCTGTCATGTTATACCACAAGGTAAATGCCTTTTTTGTAAAAACTCCCAAACTTTAAACTGCAGCAGTTCCTACAGCAGAGGAATGTTAAATCAACCGTGGTTCTTGGTAATTTCTGTGGGCTGGCTAATGCTTTATGAACCCACTTCAGGGCATGCTGTGAGCTGGCTCTGCAGGGTTTATTCCACTCTTTGTTTTGCAGGCGGGTCACTTCTCCAAAGCCCTGGAGCTGGCCTTCTCCACGCAGCAGTTCGGGGCCCTGCAGCTCATCGCCGAGGACCTGGACGAGCGGTCCGACCCGGCGCTGCTCGCCCGCTGCTCCGCCTTCTTCGTGGAACACGCGCAGTACGAGAAGGCCATGGAGCTGCTGCTGGCGGCCAGGAAGGTGAGCCGGGCCAGGGGCAGGAGCTCCACAGGGGTGCACCTGCACGTTTCCCTCTGCGGGGACACGGATCCACAGAGGCACTGGCAAGGTTGGAAGTTTCCTCTCCAGCCGCTGACTCGGGGCGATGCCAAAATCGTGGGTACCAAACCCACCCTGTGGCCACTCCTCTTTGACAAGCTGCTTTCTTGCATGGTTTGCAAGGGCACAGTAGCCCTTTTCTGGACTAAAAGCTCTTGTACAGCCTACTCAGAATTTGTTCCTATATGGGAAGCACCAGAATATTTAACAAAACCTTTCGATTTATTTGTATTTGCTGAAAACCTTATTATCAATCATGCCAAACAAATCTGACTGTAGGACCCTGAAACCTATTGTAGGCCCCTGAAACCAATCTCACATTCAAAATGGCTGAATTTTTAGTGGCACCCTCTTGTCCCCTAAGAACAGCTGAGAACCACTGGGGTCATGGAAGAACGAGCATGTTCTTAGCAAACAAAACAGGACAGGGTGTGCCTGCACAGGGGCTGATGTTGGGATGCCTGAAGACACCCCGGTGCTCGAGAGCACCCTCAGCTGCTGGTGTGTGGAGCTGCTCTCTGTGGGTTACGCCACAACTGTGAGGGATCACAACATTGTTTGCAACATCTCCTTGCTCTCTCGCCCCCGTCAGTACCATGAAGCTCTGCAGCTCTGCCTGGAGCAGAACCTGACCATCACCGAGGAGCTGGCTGAGAAGATGACGGTCTCCAAGGACTCCCAGGACCTCTCTGAGGAGTCCTGGAAGGAGCTGCTGGAGCAGATTGCTGACTGCTGCATGAGACAAGGCAACTACCACATGGCCACCAAGAAATACACACAAGCAGGAAACAAGTTAAAGGTCAGCCTGGAGAGCCTCAAAACAAGGGGGTTTTGGAACATAAACCTTGGAGCAGACTTCCTACAGTAACTACCCAGACAAGGAGGTTTCCGAGCCATCTCGGCTGTGTTTTTGCATTCACAGTATTTTCCCTTTCTCCCCCCTGTGCTCCCATTTCCATTGCCAGGCTATGAGGGCACTGCTGAAATCTGGAGATACCGAGAAAATTATCCTCTTTGCGGGAGTTTCCAGACAGAGGGAGATTTACATCATGGCAGCCAACTACCTGCAGTCGCTGGACTGGCGTAACGACACAAAGATTATTGCCAATATCATCAGCTTCTACACCAAAGGAAGGGCCCTCGACCTCCTGGCAGGTTTCTATGACGCCTGTGCTCAGGTACTGCCCATTTTGGGCCTGTTGAAGGGTTTTGGTTTGTTACCTCCAGAGCAAGACCTTCAGCTCCTTTCTCCTGTTGCAGGTAGAAATTGATGAGTATCAGAACTATGAGAAAGCCCACCGAGCGCTGGCAGAGGCCTACAAGTGCCTTTCCAAAGCAAATGGCAGAAACCCCGTGGAACAGGAAAGCAAACTGGCCCTCCTGCAGAGCAGGATGACCCTGGTGAAGCGGTTCCTCCACGCTCAGAGGTGAGCTGCAGTGCCCAGAGCGTGGGAATGAAGGGACAGAAGTGCCACACCAGAACACAAGTTGTACCAGCACCTGCCATTTAATAAATAATTTGCAGGCTCTCTTCTCAAAGCTGCTGGGATGTTTTTCTAGCGGGGAAACCATGAGGGTGATTTTTAACGGTGCTGTTGCCATTAAAGGTGGAAAGGTAACCTGAAAGAGAAAGGAAGTGTATGGAGCAAGGGAGGTGTAGCCAGAAAAATGATTATCAAAGACTGGTTTGAGTGGGAAGGGACCTTAAAGACCATCCAGTTCTACCCACTCTGCCATGGACAGGGACATCTTCCACGAGACCAGGTTGCTCCAAGCCCTGTCCAAGCTCCTTGGACACTCCCAGAGATGGGGCAGCCACAGCTTCTCTGCCCAACCTGTGCCAGGGCCTGCCCACCCTCACAGCCAGAAATTTCTCCCTACCACCTAAACTAAATCCCTCCTTTTTCACCTTAAAGCCATTCCCCCTTGTCCTGTCCCTGCAGGCCCTTGTCCCAAGTCCCCCTCTAGCTGTCCTGGAGCCCCTTTAGGCTCTGGAAGGGGCTCTCAGGTCTCCCTGGAGCCTTCTCTTCTCCCGGTGAACACCCCCACCTCTCCCAGCCTGGCTCCATAACAGAGGGGCTGAAACCCTTGGAGCATCTCATTCCAACAGCTCCACGTCCTTCCTGTGCTGGGGATCCCCGAGCTGGAGGCAGCTCTGCAGGTGGGGTCTCACCTGAGGGGGCAGAGGGCCAGAATCTCCCCCTGCCCATGCTGTGGGATCAGCCCGGCACATGTTGGAGGTTCTGGGTTTTGTTTGGGTTTCTGTCATGAAACAGCTCAGCAAAATCTCTTCCCTGTCCTGAGCCTGACAAGCTGAACGCTCTCCTGGGGCTGTGACAGTTCCCTTTTCCCTCTCCTAGGGTGTACCCTGAAGACCCCAAGGAAGCAGTCAGGCAGTGTGAACTGCTCCTGGCCGAACAGGACTCTGAGGACGCCATCCGGCTCGGCGATGTCCTGGGATTTCTGGTTCAGCACTATGCACAAGTGGAGGAATTCCACACGGTGAGTGGAGCCCTGATTTTTCCAACCTCCAGAGCCCACATGCACACTGTGCAGCCTGGGGAGGGTGGCTCCCACGGAGGAAGACATTCCACAGGAGCCGAGCTGCACGGCAGGGTGTGGCACAGCTCACTCTGTGGGATGAGGAGAGGAAAAGCTCACGGGACACAGAGCACAAATGGTGGTGGATCCTCAAGCATCTCCAGTTTGGAGAGCAGAGGGGCTGTCTGGGTGCATTCCTCAGCTATCACAGTGCTCTGCCTTTGCCACCTGGCCAGAGAAGAAAGAGAATTGTAACACTGCAGTTACTGGAGGAAATGGTGAATCACTCCCTCAGGGCAGATGTGCCACACACCCCCAGGGCTCTGCTGAACTGTGACCTGCTGCTGGGATGAAATGGAGGGTACCAGGGGCGAGTTCCTCCAGCTGTGCTGAGTAACCTCATTTCTGATGTGCACAGCACATTACATGGTTTACTGGGGCCCCTGTGGCAGCGCACCCCTGACAGCCATCTCTGCTTCCTTTAGGCTTATCGCTACCTGGAGGAGATGCAGAAAAGAATTCCAGCCTCCCACCTGAGCTTCTACGTGTCCCCTCAGACCCTGCAGGCTGTGCACCGAGGAGCTGGGATCCCCATGAGCCAAGCCCTGGCCCCAGCACGCCCTGGCCAGACAGACAGGGACGTGGAAGAAGTGGCTGATGAAGTGGAGGACCTCTGACAACGTAAAGCTACCAACTGCAAAGCTGACTTTAGTGTCAGGTCATTAATTTTGTCCTCATTAGGGGTCCTGGATCAGTCACGTGCTGCTTCCACATGGCTTTTTGGTTATAACCAAGAGATTTATTTTCCCTGCTTGACTGTACAAGCAACAGTATTGGAGTTAATATCACAACGTACAGAGATTTACATGTTTTTAGTATTTTAAGAAATTTCGGGCAGAAAAAACCCGGTAAGAACTGCATATTGTAACTTCAGGATCATTTGTGAGTACAGAGAAGAGCTGAGTAACTGAGGTGGAAACTGTGAGGTGACAAAATTTTCACGTACAACTTTGATCTGTAATTCCTGAGAAGTGAGACTTTCTAAAAACAATCTCCATCCCATTTGGGAAGGAGCTTGGCTGGAAGTCGAACTTGCCCCTCCTGCAGGCTGAGGGCAGACCTTCCCCACCCAAAGCTTCTGTATTGAAATACATCCAAGGGGCAGGTGGGGCAGAGCACTACAGACATCTGGGCTGAACCTCAGAGCATGAAACGGCCAGGTTGGAAGGGACCCTGGATGCCTCCTGGTCCCCACCCTGCTCCAGCTGAGTCACTCTGAGCAGTGAAGCTTCTTTCTCACTGGGAAGCTCCTTCTCCAAACACCAGTTACATCAGGCCACTCTGTACTAGTTACATTTTCAGAGGCAAATTTCTCCCCTGGCACAAGCAAGACTGTGGGAAGTGAAGCTCAGTGCAACAACCAAGGTTCTGCTCACTCTGAGCCTGTCACCCTGCCCTACCAAGGGGGAGTAATTGGGTCACTCACACATTTCTTACCAATCACCTCTTCTGCTTCAATGATTTTCCTTTTTCATGTTTTGTGACTTGCTTAAAAACTTGGGGTGAATATAAATGTAAATTGCCTTCAGGGAAGAAGGGTGGGGAAGTCAAACCTCAAATTTAGTTATTCTTTTGTAGAAACTTCTGTACTAAGATTATACAGAAAGAATCCCTGCTTTATTCCTTCCTAACCACCAGCTCAGGTCTTTAAGGCCTGGCACATTTTCGGCGCTCTGGTGTAGCTGTCCAGTGTTTGTGTCCCACCAGCAGTGCCACCCCTGCCAGCAGCAGGCCAGCAGCTGCTGCCCCAAACTCACTCCAGCTGCTCGGGGACATGGGAGCCTTTCTTAGGGGCAGGTCAGAGTGGCGAGTGGCTGTCCCATCCCCAGCCCTCCTGTTTTTCTGACAAGAAAGCTCCATGAGATCTTCCCCATATTTTTAGCTGAGTGCTCAGAGCTGCCAAGGTTATAAATAGCTGGGTGGGGGCTGGGGGAGGATGGCAGCGCTCGCTGCCTTCCTGCATCTGTACTCGCTGTACCGGATACCAAGAGCTCACTCAATTGGCCTCCACTACAAAGTCCAGATGTCAAGTGAGGCTCGCTGGCTTTCAGCTCAGCACCCTTCCCCCTTCTTCCTCTCCTCCAGCCAGGTGACTGCTGAAGAGGCCCAGGCAGTGCCCCACCACATCCAGCTGGCAAGAGCGCGAGGTAAAGGTCATCTCTGTTACCCTCCAGCTAGGAAGGGACGGCTTCAAGTTTCTTTTTCAGGTTCTCCAGGAGCAGCAGGTTCTGCAGGGCCAGCCTCCTGCAGTCCCCATCAGGATCTTTCTCCACCACATCTGCAAAAGAAGCAGCCACTGTTAGTTGGAAAATGGGGAAAACCACCCTTAGGACTTCTCACCGTTTCACTGACAATCACAGAACTAAACACAACAGTGTTTGCACCTTTGGCTGGGCTGGACATCAGCACTTGCAGCAACTGCAGAGATGCACAGACTTGGCCATCTAAAGCACCATAAGCTCAGCCAAGCCCTGACAGCCACATGGTCAGTCTTGCAGGAGAAACAAATAGTCATTTGGGTCGAAACACTGTCTGATCTTGGATTCCACAGGATAACCTTCATGCCAGGATTTGTACTTGTGCCCTCAAGCTACACATAACCTTTGTCCAGCTGAGCTACAAGCAGGAATGCAGTCTTGCAGTTAGAAATCCACTTTCTCCAAAGCCTAAAGTCTCCATTCTGCTATTCCTGCAATCCACAATGGTCAGTGCTCCCTCCTGGATTTGGGGTCAACGCTGCCATTCCAATGGAGAAAGAAGGAGGCAGGCCCCAAAGGTTCAGCACATTGTCCCTTCTTGAGATAAATGAGTTCTTCCACACGTTATGCAGCACATTGGGGCAGACATGAGGCTGTTCCCAGCAGCTGTTATTGCAGGGGCCCTCAACAGGCCTGCACAGTAAGAACCAGGATGCACGCAGGATGTCTGAGCAGGGCAGCCTGGAAGAGCAGGGAGCCTGTGTGAGGATATCCTGTACGCACGAGCCGTGTGCTGGGAGCCCGGCGCTCTCAGCCCAAACACATGACTCATGCCCGTGGAGTGGGGCTATTTATAACACGGGGAGAGCTGCACCGTGCTGCTTCCACGCAGCAGGCAAAAGGGGAGGTGACAAGGCGCATGGGAACAGGCTCAAAAGCTCAGTGTCCTTGGTGCTGTGACTGTTCCACGAGCCTGGACTGGCACTGCTGGCACCGCATGGGAGGCACAGGGCACCAGAGTGTCCTCTGGGTCCTGACACAAACCATGCTCCCCCAGGACAGCCCTGCAGCACTCGCAAGGGCTGGGGAATTCCCTCAAAGGCAGCTGCTGAGGAATCAAAGGAACCGCTTCCTAGAAGTGTTCAGGTATTCCCTCCCTCCCCTGGGAAGGATCAGGCTGCTCAGCAGTGGGTTCAGCATGGCACTAAGGGCAACTCCAAGGTGGATTCTCCCCTCTCCCCCCAGCTGAAACGTCCCAAAGCCTCCAGTAAGCAGACAGTGCCATGGCAGTGACTGAAGAAGTTTCTTGGTCCATGCTGTGAGCAGTTCTGGTTACAGCCCCAAGGCTGCAGGGCAGACACAGTCACGGGGGCACTACAGCAGTTTCTGTAGGCCCTGATGAAACAACCAACTGGAGCAGATTTGTGGATTTCTACTCAACACTCCATGGATAACATTCCCCATCCCACTGTTCATCACTGTGCTTTGGCCATGGCAGGAGACATGCAGATGCTTTAAGCAGAAACCCAAAGCAGCCACGAGGCTCCTGTGCAGGGCAGCTTGTCCAGCTAACACACAACACCTCTTGCACATCTCATTTGAAGAAGAAACAGCACGAAGAGTCATGAAGAAACACCAAGTCCATGAGCTCAGACCTGTGATTCAGTCAAAGAAATAGGACTCCAGTGCCAGATCTGACCTGCTGGACCAGCAGGGAGGACCCAGCGCCTCCCTGTGCAGCCATTTCACCAACAACCCTACAACAAACAGCAAAGGCACAGCCCAAGGAGCTGGTGAGTTTCAGGAAGCAGTTCTAGAAGCCCTTTACACTGCACTTAAATTGCATCTGACCAGATGTAGAGCTGACTTGAATTCTTTAAGGTTTCTGAATGACTCCTACAGCAAATTGCCCTTCTCTGGTACACCCACAACTGTGAGCTTACCCTGCTCTCATTCCCACCAGGATCAATGATGCAGTTTTCATGTGAAGAGATGGTTATTCCACTACCTACAGCCATGAGAAGCTGCTACTAGTTTCCTGATCCTCCCTCACCCCCAAATAACTAATTAAAACCAGATTATGCAGCCCCGCCATGCTGGAAATACATTCCTGAAAGGCTTCACTTGGTCACTGCAGTGTTAACTGCAGAGACAAGCAGATTCCTGAGAGCACACCATGACATGGGAAAAGCGAAGTCTTGGGCCCCACAAGGCAGCTCTCTTCCTTTCAAAGGGCACGGAGCTCCCCAACCTGCCAGGGTCAGCGCCCGGCTGGGTCACTGGCGCTTCCTGCTCGCTCCCTGTGGGAAGCCACTCACCAAGAGAGAGAATGGTGAGGGAAACCAGACCAGGGAGTCATGAGAGTCTCCCTCAGAACACAGCAGGGGGCTCTGTTACCTCCAGCTCACTGCAGTACCTGAGCACTGTCCTGCCAGAGCCCAAGGACACAGCTGGTGTGACCTTGGGTGCGTTGGGTGCAGCATTCAAAGTCCTTTGCTGTGTTTTGTCGGTCGTTCTTTCCATCAGCAATAGGAAGTGAGAGATGGGGCCATGCTCCTCTTCCTCCTGTTTTTAGCACTAACAACCCCCACCTCCTGTGCACGTGGTGCAGACGAGCCATACAAGCCTCGTGTGCCACTTCTGGCCACAGTCAGCACCTGGGTGCAACAGGCCACGTGACAATCCTTCCTGCAGCTTCTTGAGGTGGGGGTTGGATGTTCAGACAGAGAAAGCAGGCACAGAATAGCTCTGGGGACTTTTCTGGTTGGCCTGTGAGGACAGCCACAGTTTGAAATGCCACACACAGCTCTCGGTTTATGCCTTAGGTGCCTTGGTGCTGCATCCCCTGCAGCACACAGGGTGCTCTGCTACTCACTGATCGTGCCAATCTCTGGTGCACAGCACCAGGACATCATTGCTGCCCTCACAACTGAAGAGATGCTGCACAAAAGCTGCACCACTAACCACAAAAGCACTGGTGTACCCCACCAGGGCACTGGTGCACCCCAGCACGTCTCACCTCCCAGCCAGGACTGAGTCTCCAGCAGCTCCTCTGTCATGTCTGTGAGAAGCAGCTGTGCAGGGACACTGAGAAGCAGGGAGGAGATGCAGGACAAGAGGCCCTGGCGCACGTACCTGCGGAGAAGGACTGGTTAGAGCCTGAACCTTCTGCTGTACCTTGATTTCCTCACATCAGGGGCTCTCCAGTTTCAAATGGTATGAGGACTTTTGCCATATTCCTGCTGATGAGGGGTGTAATCATGCACCAGCTAGCAGTGTGCCCAAATCCAGAGCTCCTGCCATGCTGTGGTGCAGTTTAGCATAACTGAAAGTTCTGGACAAGTCTGGGATCAAACCAGAAATTGGATGTTTTACAGCCTTTTGCCTACATGTCTGAATTCCTTTCCAAGGCTGAATGCTGGAATTGAATCTAAAGTTTTCTGAACTCCCTGAGTAAACACAGATGAAACTATCACATGGCCAGGTGGTCAGAAAATTTTGTCAGGTTTTCTACAGGTAATGGCTGTACTGCCACACTAGAAGACACCAGCCAACCAGTGTTGGTCTGACATTAAACTCAGTCATGAGAACACACAGCTGGAGGAGAGCACAGAGTTAATGCACTGAGACACTGACACCCTGAGTCAGGTGCTAGTCTTGGACAAAGACAAATCAAGGCTGGCTCGCAGCTGAGCTTCAAAAATGAAAGTACACAACCACAGTAACTCACGAGTCCATGTGGAAACGCAGAGTCCAAACAAACTCCAGCAGTGCCTTTCCCATTGCTGTCACCGCCTGCAAAAGAGGGTTCTGACAGCACCACTGAACACCTTCCCACCCACACCTGCAGGGCCACACTGGCCATGGAGCCACATCACGTCCTGAGTGCAAGGGACCCACAAGGACCATCCAGTCCAACTCCTGGCCCTGCACAGACACCCCAACTATCCCACCATCTGCCTGAGAGTGTTGTCCAAACACTCTTTGAACAAAGATTTTGTACAAGATCAGGGCTACAATTAAATCTATTTTACAGATGAGGAAACTGGCAGTAAAGTGAAACGATGTGCCCAAGCCCCCACAGAAGCTGACAGTTTGTCTACAAGAAGGAAAAGGCAGTTCAGGGGTGGCTTAAACCCAGTGCCTCTTTTCTGACCAATTTTTCCCAGCCCATTTCACAACTGCTCAGCCCACACAACCCAAACCTGCTGCCAGCCCAGTGCCGCAGACCCCAGAGCTCTTCCTGCAGGCACCTCAAGTTCCCAGGCTGGGAGTCTCCCCTGCTCTCTGCCCCTCCTTACCACAGTGTTGACAGCCAAGTACATCAGGACTCCCAAAGTGTGCACCAGTCTTCCAAGGACTAAGTGATCTTCCCCCAGGAGATCAAATGTTGTCAAAGGCCTGCAAGTGCAAGACACAGAATTGGGCAGCAGTGAGAAGGCTGTCAGTGCATCTTTGGAGCAGCTGGGGAGTTATGCAGGAGGAACTGTACCCCATAAGCCTGAATCCCTACAACAGTTATTATACAGTCACTCCCAGGTTATCACAGCCCACAGCTGTTTGCTCTCATCTTTTATCCCAGGCCAGCATCTCCCAGAGCAGTATCCTCTACTCTCATAGCAGCTATCACACATTTTACCAACAGGCTTTACTTGGAAAGACCTGCAGGCAAGACCTGCCCCCACTGCCATACCCTTACACTGGTATTACAATAATCCTGATTATCATGGAATCAGTTACTCAGCCTTCTTGGGTCAGGAAACTTCAGGGACCGACTGTGTCCTGTGCTCTATACTGCAGGCACAAAGACCAGTGCAGGTGACAGGCCCAACCTGAGACAGAGTTAACTTTGGTTCGAGACTGCAGTCTGAGCTCTGTGGTTCGTGTGAACCTCCTGCAGTGGAGGCTCAGCCAAGACAACTGGTGTGGTGCTGCCAAAATCACTGTCTGTCAGATTATCCTTTGTGACGGATCTCACTTCTGCAGGGTCCTACACACTCCTGCCCCACAGGACTTTGCAAGCTCTGTGAATGACCCAGGTGGCAGAGCAGTGTCACTGGGCTCCTGCACAGCTCCTGGGCTTTAACCTGTTGCTCTGAGGCAAGCAGCACAAGCAGAAAGGTTCACTGTAGCAGCTGCCAGACCCACGCCCTAAGGTGTTCACACTCACCTGTCGAAGTGCTGAATCAATGGAAAAAAGAAGTGTCCAGCAACAGAATTGAACTCGTTTGGGCCAGAAGCCAGTTCCACGTGACACTGACCCTGTCCGAGACAAAAATGAAGTTCAGACACAAGATGCAGCCCCCAGCTCTTCCACTTCACTGTTCGCTGTCACGACTACGGATTCCCTGCAGCCAGCCTGTCACCAGCCACTGCCTGTACACCCACAGCTACCAGTTTCCCAATTCCATTGCCCACCTCCCACTTCAGATCCTCTCCACATCTAAATATTTCAGTATGATGGAACTCAGTACTGCTGGGTTAGATACAAGGAATAAGAACATACAAGGGTTAAAGGAATTTGGAAAGTAAAGGGGAATTCTGGGAACTAGGAAACTGTCATCAATTTATCTCCCTTGAAAATAGGAAGGCTGAGACAGTCCAGTCCTGAGGCAGCTTGTCTGGGATCTGTGAGGTGCAGTCACAGCTCCCTGCAGCGGCCAGACAGGCTCAGAACAAGCACAGAACAGGCCCTATCCCTCAAAGCCAGGCAAGGAGTTTCAGGTTTGTTTTCCTCTCCTTGCTGGGACTCTGCACCAAAAGATTCAGCCAGATACCAAGATAAATCTACATTCGAAGTTACAGAGTCTTTCCTTTGGCTTGGGCCCACTTTCACAGGTATTGTGCTCTTTCCAGACAGAACTACAGCAGCTCTGAGTGTCCCTATTTTTGCTGGATTTGGCATTACTTTGTTTCTGCCCTTGCCTCACCGTAACAAATCTCCGAGTCTTGCTTTTGATCCTCTCATCAACAATTCTTCTCCAGTCCTTAGGGCTGTCACTTTCAGGAAGGAGCTGGAT
The DNA here is from genome assembly GCA_013396735.1 of Grallaria varia. Classification (NCBI taxonomy): domain Eukaryota; kingdom Metazoa; phylum Chordata; class Aves; order Passeriformes; family Formicariidae; genus Grallaria; species Grallaria varia. Next base: position 22,608 of record VWZG01012344.1, on the reverse strand, counting down.
ACGAGGTTTTTGGGCACCAGAATCCTTGGTCTTCCCACGGAATCTGGGACAGGACAGTTCCTGAGCTGCCAAAACCAACACCTAGAGGAAACAGAGAGGTTCAGTTAAAAAGGGGTAATCCTTAGGGAACAACAGTCACCTGCACCCAAACTGAGAGGAGCAACAAGGCAGAAAGGCACAACAGGTTCAGAGTGAAGAACAGCAGGGAAACAAACCCCCAGCCTGGCTCTGAAGTTCTGACACAGCACTTGGTCACTTAACCCTGAACCAGCAGTGGCTCCTCCTTCTGACTGGTGTGGAAGGAGTCACGGGCAGAGTGCTGTCCTTCAGAAAGGGAAGATAAAACAGACTGGGCAAGTGAAAGGAAAGTGGCTTCTCCCGGGAAAATGTCCAGCACAGTCTCTGCATTCTGTGGAATAGGGATCTCTGTGTAATGGAGTGTAGCAGGGTTAGGAAAAAGAGTGGAATGCCAGGCACAAACTGCCTCCTGCCATGAGGAATAAAAGGTAACTCCATTACACCTCAGCACTGGTGCAAGAGACAAGGGCAGTGGGAAGTGAGAGCACTCACATCAAGGATGTCCATGCGCTGACGGAGACTGTAGTTCAAAGAGTAGAACTGGGAAGTCAAGTACTTTGAGACCTGTACAGAAAAATCAAGGTACAATGAATGCAGACCTGGGCTGGAAAGAGCCTTCCCACTAACTCTTAAAAGCATTTCATTTCACAGGTCCTGCTTCCTGTAACAGCAACAGAAGGGAAGAGACACTGTGTAAATAGGGGAAATTCAGACACTTCCACTTCCAGATGCTCCCAAAGGAAGTAAATGACAAATGGGACTTTGTCATTTTTCTGTCCCTCCTGTGCAGAGGTACCCAAACAACTGCCATGGCAGCCAGGAGACCTCACTGTGGCCTTTCTGTACTTAAAGAGGGTTAGAGGAAAGATGGAGGGAGGCTTTTTACCAGGGCCTGTACTGATGGGATGAAGGGTAAAGGTGTTAAACTGGCAGAGAATAGATCTAGATTGGATTTTGGGAAGAAATTCTTCCCTGTGAGGGTGGGCAGGCCCTGGCACAGGTTGCCCAGAGCAGCTGTGGCTGCCCCATCCCTGGAAGTGTCTAAGGCCAGGTTGGGAGCAATCTAGGATAGTGGAAGATGTCCCTGCCCATGGCAGGGGGCGGACCTGGATGAGCTTTAAAAGGTCCCTTCCAACCCAAACAGTTCTGTGATTCCATGATTGCAATAACCAGTCAAGTCTTTCTCTAGAGAAGCCCTTTGTGCCTCAGCTCCCCTCTATGTGAGGCCCTTCAGTACAACAAGTCCTCACCTAACCTCCTTGTCAGGTACCCTCTGATCAACAGCCCCCAAACAGTTTCTCCAGCCTGGCAAGGTTTTCTCTTTTCTGTTGGTTCAGTCACTTGCTGCAGACTCTTTAGCTGCATAAATGTCAGACCTGAACTACTTGTCCTACCACCCTGACATGACAGCTGCCTCCATCAAACCAGCAAGAGACTTCAGCTGCTTCAGTTTTTGCCTGGGCCTCAAGTAGAAAAAGGAAAGCAGTAAGAGGGACTCACAGGTATTGGATCTGTGGTTAAAACAGCTACTTGAGCTCTCTGACGGAGTTCCACAAAGCCTTCAATGCAGGTCTTCTCTTCCAGATGCAATAATACTTTTGCCAGCTCCACACTAACCTGTTCAAAATATGGAAAAAAGATTCAAATCCCTGAGAGTGGGTTTTTTTTCCCCCTCACAGGATTTACACACCATTTCTAATGTTTAAACAATCACAAGGATGCATTCCTTATAGGTAACATGTCCATTATTTAGGAGGGAGAGAAAACACATTAAGTCAAATGCCATCAAGACTGATTTCTCAAAACCCTGAGCAAACCTCCTGTCTGCCAATTCTCTGTCCAGATTCACTTGGGCCTTTTGGAGAAATAGGATATAGGATGACTTGATGCTATAGCTGATGTATTAAAGGGCACAGTACCACACTCCTTCCCTTTCTCAGCCTGTGTCTCTGCCACCTTCGTGTGTTCACTAACAAGTGTTGGTGAGCATTCTTTGCATGGTGACCTTGTCCCAGGTTCCTCTCACCAAGCTTTTCATCTTGAGGAGTACAATCCAACTATTCCCCCCAGAAGACATTATACTTCTACAAGAAAATTGGGAAAGCCCATTTGCGTTCACCTCCCTTTTTGCTGGGGAATAACACATTGAATTTCAATTCAAAATCCAAAAAGGCTGCCCTGTAATCTGCATTTCTGATGTTTTTCCTGCCCAGCACAAAGCACGGAGCATCCTCACACAGGCAAGCCCTACTTGCAGCACGTTTCATGTGGAGTGCTGGGGCTGTTGGATGCCATGGTGCTGCCAGCACCTTTGCTGCCTCTGGGGTTCCTTTGTGCTCTAGAGCCTCACCTTCAAGGCAACTATTTCCCTTCCCAAGTTGAAAGCTTGGGAATGTGTACCTTAAATCCAGGTACACATTAGCCTGGCCTGCTGCTCCACTGGCACATTTAGTCTGCCCATGACAGCCCTCTGGTAACCTGGGTTATGCCACCTCACCTCTCTTGTTGCTGCTGGATTCCTCCGAATCAAGCTCTCAAGGGCCTTGACTGTGGCCTCCCATTTGTCCACATCTTCAGATCCCGTCAGAACTGAAGGCAATCAAAAGACAAACGAAGGTTATCACCAGAAAGGCTGTGCTTGGGTGTACACCCCAACTTCCTGCTGCCAATTGTTTGTCTGGGTACAGGCAGGTATTGCTGACCCGCCATGACCAACATTAGGAACTGAACTGAAATTACTTAAAAATCTTACAGCTTCTTCAAATCAGCTCAGAAAAAAAATAAAGCTACACAGACATGTCTCTCCCAAACCTGGCTGGAAACAGCCCAAAATCTCTCACCTTCAATACAGTCTCGGATATACACAGGAGCCTTAATCTTTAGCTCCTTATCCTCTGACATGTCGTAAGGGATGAGGTCATCATCACTGGAAAAGAAGCGAGGGCAGGGGTCAGTTTATGGGGTACAGACGTTCTTGCTTTCCCCAGTCACCCACACACACAGAGAGAACCAGCACACACACGGTGGTAACCCCACCACTCCTGCATCACCCAGAGTCTGCCCTGAGAGGGGTCCTTAGGAGTTCTAGGAATTAGTCAGGGAAAAAGCAGTTCTGTGACCAGCTCTGAAACTGGATCTCCTGGTCGAGGGCAGGAAGGTGTCACGTGACCAAGAGACTAGAAGCTGACTCTTGAGATTTCTTTATATATTGATACATATAGCGACAGAATAAGGCAGGTCCACTACTAAATGGGGAAATATATAAAAAAATTCCAGGAAACATGTATCTAAGTCAAATGGAATAAATATAGAGGTTGCACACAATGTGGGATTTGATTAATTTATTGCCTAACACTTGCATGCAATTTCCCCTGCAAAGCCACTTAGCTGAATGAGGTCAGAAATCACATTTTCCAAGAAATGCAGGTACTGATGGCTCCCTCCTCCCCACATCTGCCTTTTTTTTTTCCATTTCCTCCCAGTTTCTTTCCCCATACCTGTCAAGTTCAGCATCCGACTCCTCATCTGGAGTCACAGAGGCTGCTGTGTGGGATTTCTTGTTACTTTCTGGTACCAGTGGCTGTGCAGCATCTGCTTTCTCACTCCTGCTGTGAGGAACAAAAAGCATTAAAATGAATACAGTAACAGTCCTTCCTTACAAGGAAGGAACTACCCACTCCACCAACCCCTGCTGCCTGAACAGAACAGCAGGTAATTATTCCTGCTGAGGTCTCACAGCCACCTTGGCTGACACAGAGAACAAAGTCCTTGGAAGGAGAACAGGATAAAGGAAGAAGAGAAGCAGAATCTCTTAACAGAAGGGCAATAAATGACAAAAATTAAGCTGCCTCATTTGCTGTGTTCCCCTGCACTAACCCAGACCTGGGACTGCTGAGGAAAGGCTGTGGTAACTGAATCACAGAATTGATTGGGTTGGAAAAGACCTCCAAGATCATCAAGTCCAACCCTTGGTCCAGCTCCAGTCCGTTTACCAGATCATGGCAATCAGTGTCACATCCAATCTCAGTTTAAAAACCTCCAGGGACGGTGAATCCACCCCCTCTCTGGGCAGGCCATTCCAATGCCTGATTACTCTCTCACATTGGCCTGCACCAGATTTGGAGCTGGGAATGAAACTGAACTAAGAGTGGGTTTGAATTGGATATTGGGAAGAAATTCTCCCCTGTGAGGGTGGGGAGGCCCTGGCACAGGTTGCCCAGAGCAGCTGTGGTTGCCCCATCCCTGGAAGTGTCCAAGGCCAGGTTGGACGGGGCTTGGAGCAACCCAGGATAGTAGAAGGTGTCCCTGCCCATGGCAGGGGGTGAAATGAAATAGGCTTTAAGGTCCCTTTCAATCTAAACCACTCCATGATTCTATGAAATGGGAAAAAACATTTTTAACTATTGCTAATAGGATGCATACAATAATTGAGAATATTCTTTCTGTGGCTATCTATTTCTGTGGACTTTAGCACTGTCCTTTCATCTCTCTGCTTCTCCAAAGTTGTCTCTAACAGCTGCCTGTGCTGGTCATGCCCCTGGAACAGGAGCAATAAATCTTTTGTACTTTGCTGGAGTGCTGGACACCTTCACCTGCTAATAACATGGAATGCTTCATTCCTCTGCTGATCAAACTGAGTGCTTCCAAGAGCCTCAGCAGCTGCCCTGGAAGTTCAGAGCACCAAAGAGCCAGTCTTTAGAGTGACAGATGCAGATTGTTGTCATGGATGAACAGGCTGGGGGCAAACGGCCCAAATGCTGCCAGATTTCCAAGATGCAAACACAAGCCCCCATTTGACTCCACCCAAGGGCACACAAGACCTCTGCCCCAAAGTTTCACCATGTGCAGCTGCCAAACAGGCTTTTTTAATACATGCTACCATTTGAATTATGAATTTAATGTAACTACACTGCACTGTAAGAAGGATGGGCATTATAATGCTTAAGAATATGTAAAACATCTTGAATATTGTACGCAGTTCTCACTTGTAACTCAAAAAAGGCATGGAGAAGGGCAAAAAAGATGGCACGAATAGTAGCAATAACGTACTCATCATCTGGAAGGCAGGGACCAACACACGGTGGTTGAGTTGGCACCAGAAGGGACTTCAGTTCTCTTGTTTCATCATCTTCTTCATACTAGACATTCAGAAAAACCATTGCTGCACTTTATTATTTATTGCAAATACGCCCAGCATTGAACATTTCACCCTTGTAGTGCACACAGACTGAATCATGAGCAGATGAACCTCCACTAATCCCATTTGATTCACTCCCTGTGCTCCCAGCACCACTGTATTTATGCTGCATATGTAACCTTTGCCCCTATATTTAACAGTAGCACCTGACCAGACCTTGCCTGAATGTTATTTCCATCTTTGAAACATTTAATAAATGGCAATGTGATATGAAGGATGCTGCAGTTAAAGAATTAATGTAATTTCATCAGATAAGTCACAAAAACTCTACTGAAAAGAGCAGAGCATATGTATCTATGTATCTCCATGTCAGTCTTGAAAACCCCAAGCCAGAGCAGGTCTTCCCACTATGACAGGGACTAAATGCTCACTCCTGGTTTAGGTTTGAAGTTCCCTCTAAGCTCCTGTGGGTGAGATTCTCATTCACTCATGCAATATGCTAAACCTCCTTTATTACCAACAGTTTACCCTGAGCTCTGCCAGCAGACTGCACTCCTGAGGTCTCCCTCAGCCACCTGGCCATTTCCTATACGATGCTTTTCTGTAAACAGAGATACTCTCTTTTTCTGAAGGTGTTGCTGCCTCTCCCTATTTCCAGATAAAAAAGTGCTACAACACCCTGGATCATCTGGTTTAAAGCTTTTCTTTCCTCTAAGCCCCACACATCGGTCGTAAATGTCATTAAAACCTTCACCTCAAACTTGAGGACAGGCCCCTCCGTGTTTATTTTGGAGCTGATGCTCTCTGCCACCACCATTCCCAGGCGCCGCAGCTGTGGCAGGCTGCTGTCCAAGTGGCATTTCACACCCTCCATCATGCTTGTGAGCAGCTCTGAAAAAAACAACCAATAAACAGTGTGTGTAACAGGGACAGAAACAAACACCCATCTTTCTGTGCTTCCCGAGGGCAGCTCTGTCCATGCACCACCCAGCACTGGGTAGAAAGAGGCCATGAACTGTGCCTGCCCCTCTGAAGTTGGCAGGACTGCCCCTCAGCACCAGCACAGCAGACCCATGCCCTTCCACGGGCTACAAAATCAACAAAACATTACAATATATTCTGATTTGGAATATTTTGTTTTCACTGTAACAAAAAAGAACGGTAATTAAGTTAACCTTCAGTTTGGTTTTAGAGTCCTTCAAAGTCCCTTAAATAAAAAGTCATGTTTTGGGGATGCTACAAGTTCTGACCAACACAAAAATAGAAAGAGATATCTCCCTAACCCCCTGGGTAAGTTCAGACAGGCAAGTAACACAAGTATCTCTCAGCCCACAGAGGATGCTGGTTGCCACCTTTACTAGGCAGGCTTAGTGCTGTTAGACTGACCTCCTTCATCTCAGAAAGCTTATCTTTTCAAAAGCTGCCAGACACAAAAAAAAACCTGGCTATAAAACTACAGTACTGTTAGTACATATCAGGTCACTATTCACCTGAAGAACAATTAATTCTAGGATGGAACAGAAGAGCAAGTCTTGAAGTCAACCTCTGCACCCTCCCTAAGCCACTCTAGACATTGTACAGCACTTTTTTATTGTAGCAGAAGCAGAGATTTAAGACCAGGACCCCAGTGAGCTCCACACTGTGTGAACACAGAGCAGGAGGTTGTGCCAGTGACACGGAGAAATGCACATGGACAGTCAGACACCAAGCAAACCCTCAGATACCTTCCCATCCCCTCTGGAGCTGTACCCATGCTCCAAGGATAAACCTCTAAATTGCATATCACACCATTCTTCTCACCAGTCCCAGAGTCAATCTTTGTTTTCCTGTGACAAAACTTTGGGGTTCCTAAACCACTGTTCAGGTAAGAACCTTAGGGCAAAGTTAACCTTCTCCAATTCCATAACTTAAGCCTCTGCACTTCGAATTATTGTATCAGTGCTAAAGAGGATTCCAGCAGGTCTCCCTCTTTGCCAAGGAGAAGGTGGGATAGTTGTGCTTATCCACAGATCAAAGCAAGATGTTTTTCTGCTATAGAAAGACTCTCTGCAAAACAAATCCAAGCTCTGCTTCTCACACGACCTCACCTTGTCTGCAGCTTTCAATTTCAGGCTCCTTCAGGTGGGAGAGGCAGATGAGGATGGCCTTGCTAATATACAGCTGCTGCTCAGGAGGGGAGTGTTTCACAGCACTGCTGCTGCCCCAGGTCTCCAACAGCTCCTGCAGCACCTGAATCAGAGAACTCGGGTTGGACTGAAATGGATCTTTTCTACACAGAAGTAATTTTCTGAAGCACATTTGTACTCTCCCTACAAACAGAGCTAACTTTGTATGTCAGGGCCCAAAACACACCGTGTTTGACCACCTGAGAACTCCACTTGACCTTCGCTTAAGATATTGTTAAATATAATGGGGTTTTAAATGTAAAAGTGACAGATGTTTATTTCTGATAAATGAATATTATACGCAAAGCAATATGTATCATTGTCAAAAAATAGTATGATAGCCTACGGTTTTAGTCCAATTTTAAATAGCTTTCAGTACTTCCAGATCATTTTAGAACATGCAACCAGTGAAAAAAAAGGATTTAACAAAATGGTAGAAATTTCCAAATATACAAATTTCACAGAAGTTCCATCATGCTGCTCAATTGGAGGGGGAAAATGTCTGCCATTTCCACTGAGGAAAACATAGATGAGGGAGATGCTGAAGCATCATCAACCATTTGGCACACAGAGAGCTCTCCATCAACTTGATTCCTTGCTGCCACCTGCCCAGCCACGCCCAGGATGACAGAGGAAGCTGAGAAGGATGGAGGACAAGAGACATCTGTCAGAATCCAAGCCTCATTAGTTTTGCTACTTGGAAGACAATTAGCAATGAAATATTAAAACCTAATGCCAGCAGTGCAGAAAGCTTTGATTTGTGTATCACTGCTTACTTGTGATATGGTAGGGCTTCCCTCACGCTCATCAACAAAAGTCTTGGAGAAGCACCAAAATTCTGCCCCAAGAGACACCCCCAGCAGAATGTTCCCCATCAGACACCCCATCAGTGACATCAGTGACATCAGTGACCCTTACTGTGAGCAGCAAGGCCCGCCGCAGGCTGTCCAGGGACAGGTATCCCAGGAGGTTCTGCAGCACCGCCGTCTGCAACGAGAACCACGGCTCTTGCTTTACCTGGGCACAAAGCTGTCACCCAACAAAGACAAGTGTGTGTGTGCTTTTACTGCATTAAACTTCATCCTGACAGACTGGCTGACAACATTCAGAGACAGAAAAGCAAGTAAATTTAGAAAAAAAGCAACCAGACACATGGATGCATTTGCTGATGAAATACATGGAAAAACATGACAGTGCTTTTACCAACAAAACCCGCAGAGTCCCAGGCAAACACTCACAAAGTCTAGAGAACATCTCTCACAATAGTAGCACAAGCCACAGAACACTTCCTAACACCTTGTGACAAACTTAGGTGCAAAGGAAAAAACCCAAGAGTCCTTGTCTCATCTCTTCGATCTAATTCGTATCCCTGAGGGTAGGTCATGGCTGTTTCAGTCTCTTCTTCCAGATTCTAAATAACTGAACATCTCCAGCTCCCCAGAACACTGAAACTATATGCAAATAACCACTTGGTTCCACAGAAGGAGTACAGTGGTTCTGCTAATCATCATCAACTCTGAGAGAGCACACGAATCCCATGATTTCAAAGTGCCCCTTCACCACTCCCTCCCCACAACACTGCTGTCAGTGAACAGCTGCACTGTTGGAGACACTACTGGTTCATTTTGGAATAAAGAGTTTAATCTTACTCGGGAGGAGTAAGAGCTTAGCTAAAAAAACACACTGGCAGTGGGGAAAACCAGGTACTACTGCACTGCTGTTCCCCACAGAGTCCTCACCGTGTGGCCATACTGCAAGAGCAGCACCTTCTGTGTCACCACAAACTGAGCCTTCTTGTTCTTCACAACCAGGTTTCCCAGCAATCTGGACAAGACATCTGCCCTGAAAAGACAGGACAACAACAGAACATCAAGAATCCCTGTAATTGCTGTCATGCTGCTTCTAATCATGGGAAAATCAGAGAGCAGCTATTTGCAATCAAATCTCTAGAACACCTCTAAACTCAAACAGTGAGCCAGCAATGCCAAAGAATCTTTTCACTTGTTTTTCCACTGCATGTCACAATGTAGATCCTTAAGGAATGCTGTAGGTTCTACCCCAGAGGCAACAAGCAACTGCTTTGCCCCTTGAGTCTCTCAGGAAATGGCACTGTAAAAAAAACACCTACACAAACACAGCACCTTGCAGACACTGACTGTGACAAAATTCCAACCTTTGCTCTGGATCAGGGAGAAAGCAGAGCTCTTACCCAGCTGCTCTCTGCACAAAGCCAAGGACCACTGCTTCCATCCAGCGATCTGGCACACATTCCACCAGCCGCCAGCAGATCCTCTGCCAGATGCAGTCTGACTTAGTGAGCTCTGTCAGCTGGGGCACCAGAACACCCAGAATCTCCTCTGAAGCAGAAGAGAAAACAGTAAATACCCCAGGAGGGCAGGACTGGTGCAACAGCACTCGAGGTCGGCCTGCAAATTTCAAGATCCTGATAACATGAAAAAATACAACGTACAGTCTGCAGTTCTAAAGTGCTCCTTTAGCAGAAATCCCAGAATAGAATCATGGAATCATTTAGGTTAGAAAAGCTCTCTAAGATCATCTAGTCCAACAATAACCCAGCACTGCCAAGGCCACCACTAACCCATGTCCCCAGGTGCCACATCCACACAGCTTTTAAAACCCCCGAGGGATTTAGTGACTCCACCACTGTCCTGGGCAGCTGTGCCAGTGCCTGACCACCATTTCCATGAAGAAATTTCCCCAATATATAACCTAAACTTCCCCTGGCACAACTTGAGGCTATTTCCTCTTGTCCTGTCACTTGTTCCCTGGCAGCAAGAGCCTGACACCTCCCCAGGTTCCCCACTCCTGTCAGGGAATTGCAGAGAGCCAGAAGGTTCCCCCTGAGCCTCCTTTTCTCCAGGCTGAGCCCCTCCCAGCTCCCTCAGCCACTCCTCATCAGACTTGTGCTCCAGACCCTTCCCCAGCTCTGTCACTCCTCTCTGGACATGCTCCAGCAAGAACTGCAGAACTAAGAGCTGAATGGTAAGAACTAAACTAAGGAACTGGCAAACATTCTTCATCACAGTAATGAGCCAGAAAATCTTTTTTCTTCTGCCCTGGCCTTGTTAACCATTTCTGCATTTAGCAGCTTCAGAGTCCTAAGCAAAGCCATGGGAGGGCTACTGCTCGTGGGCAAGGACTCACACTGGTACTTATAAAGCACTAGAAGAGCATTTAATAGTCATGCCCCAAATGGCAGAATGGCAATCTGCCCATCCTGATTCTCATCCTGATGAGTATGTTTTCCCCTTCAGTTTTTGAGAGATGAACAGGTCCCATTCATGTGAACTGGCAGAAAAGCACCACCATCTGCCAGACACACAGCTGAGCAGGCTCAGAGAGCAGCCTGTGCAGCCCAGCTCAGGACAGCTCCAAACTAACTGGTCAGTATCCCACTCCTTCTGTGGGTCATCACCACAGTCACCCTCCCTTACTAACACATTACCACACTTTCCCTCTCCCCAAAAAGGCATCGTAAAACACTCACTTTGCCTTCCAAGAATGCACACCTTCCCCAGGACATGAGAAACAAAAGAGATGGAGCAGTCCAAGCCACCTGGGAAAAGAGACAGGAGCTTAACAACCAGCATCCTCCAGTCAACCTTCAGGAGGAAGGGCACACACTTCTACAAATGCTGAAGCCTGAAAACACAGACTAACCTTTTCTCTTCAAGCATCAGCCCTTCCTCCCTCCACCACCTGCCTTCAGGCATGACCCAGCACTCAGTATTACATACACACAGTGACAGGCAGAGGCTAAAGCAGCTCAGTTCCACTTTTAACACGATGGTAACAGAGCCACTGGTTCATTCAGTACCATTTAAATCTCCCACACAATTCCCTCAGCACACACCAAGTGACCACAACTACGCTTTAGCAACAGATGCAGCTGTGTAACCCCTTGCAGGGTTGCTGCTCTCTGTGGGATTTTAAAAGGCCTCAGCTATCTTCATTCCTGGGACCTTATGCTTTTAGCCTGAAGGAGGAACATGAGGCTCTGCAACACTCATTTCAAGCAGCAGCCAAGGGGACAGTGCACAAACACTTCTTCAGAAAAGACACCGCTACACACAGTCCTTCCTTACCTCGCAGAGAGTCAGAGATCTTCTGCAGCACCTGCAGAACCGCATCCCCAAGGAGGGGGAAGTAGTTCTGCGGGAAGAACACCGGCGGGTTTTTCCCCTGGAGTTTGTTGCTCACATGCTCAGGCACAGACACGATCCTGCTGAGCAGCTCGTCCTGCAGCTCGGGGCAGGGGCCCTGCTGCTGGCACCGCTCCCACAGCAGCGCCGAGAGCCGCCCCTCCCGCAGGAACTGCTCCAGCACCGCCGCCGCCTCCCGGGCGCCCAGGCCGGGGCTGCAACGGAGAACTGCGCTGAGATCCTGCGCTGAGATCCTGCCCCTCTCCAGGGGGAAAAGTAACATGTGCCTTCTTATTGCTTTTCCCTTGCGGTCTCACGCCGCTGCTCTGTTACACTGAATCTTAATCAAAATCATACTAAAATCGAAGCGGTTTTTAATACTTTGTATCTGCAGCTTCCTCGGCTCCAAACAATTCAGGGCATTCAATAAGGACGACTGAAAGAGCTCTGTGAGTGCGGGACGCTCAGCACCGTGTGTGGGCTCTGCAGGGACTCTGGACACGGCGCTCACCCTCATCTCCAGCCTCCTCATTCCCGTCCCCCTCATCTCTATCCCCTCACCCCCGTCCTCACCTCCATCCCCTCAACCCCGTCCCCCT
>VWZG01012344.1:0-10153 GCA_013396735.1 Grallaria varia | reverse complement strand
GCAGCGCCCGCTCCACACACACACCCGGCCCCGCCGCCGCCGCCATCGCTCTGAGGGGCCGCCGCCGCCGCCCCTCCCGGTCGCCCGCGGCGCCAGCCAATCACCGGCACCCAATCAGCCGCAGCCAATGAGCGACAGCCAATCAGCAGTGAGCCCCCGCAACGCTAGGGACAAACCCCGCCCCTCTTAAAGAGCCCACGGCCCTGGCGGGAAAACCGCGCGGGAGCCACAGAGTGACAGTGTCACAGCCACAGCCACGGAACGTGCCGAGCTGGGATGGACCCACAAGGACCATCCAGTCCAACCCTCGGCCCTGCACAGGCCCATCCCCAAGAGTCACATCCCGTGTCCCAGGGCACCATCCGAACGCTCCCGGAGCTCTGGCAGCCTTGGGGCCGTGCCCGCTGCCCTGGGGAGCCTGGGCAGTGCCCGACCACCCTCTGAGGGAAGAACCTTGTCCTCAGATCCAACCTAACCCTGCCCTGACACAACTCCAGGCCATTCCTGGGTGCCGTCCCTGGTCCCCACAGAGCAGAGATTGGTACCTGCCCCTCCCGCGCAAGTTGGACCTGCAAAGAGGTCTCTCCTCAGTCTCTTTCAGCTGAACACTTCAAGTGCCCTCAGCCACCCCTCCAGGCCCTTCCCCACCTCCTTTGCCCGCCTTTGGACACTCTCCAATGCCTCAATATCTTCCTTACACTGTGTCCCCCCAAACTGCCCCACTACTGCAGGTGAGGCCGCCCCAGTGCAGAGCAGAGCGGGACAATCCCCTCCCTGATGCCTCCCAGGACAGGGATGTCCCTCCTGGCTCCAGGGCACTGCTGACTCGTGGCCAAGTGGCCACCAACCAGGACCCCCAGAGCCCTTCCCACAGCATTGAATCCCCATGGGGGGCCCCACGAGCCCAGAGAGAGGCAGGGAAACAGGACAGTTAATCTCAACCTACTGCTTTATTTAATAATTGTTCATCCTACACAAGTACAAACACAACATGGCCCCAAAGGCTACAAAGTTATACAAAACAAAACAAAAAACTCCTCTGTATAGTATTGGCTGTACAACAGGTGGTCAATTCTTTGCTTTTCCCTGTGTGAACCCCAGGTAATCCAGCCAGCACCCAGACCTTGAGCCTCTCTCTCTGCCATGCAGTTTCCAGGAGGTTGGCCCTCGGTCACTCATTTGGGATTTGCAAAAGCAGAAGTACTCAACACTGTTTTACTGGGGATTGTGTAGAAGTTTTTACCCACACCCTGGAAGAAAAGGTGAAAGAAATCACTTTAAGGGGGCAGCTGCAGAACAGCTGATAGGACTTCCAGCTTCTTTAAAGTGTCAAGTTCAGTGGGCCAGGTCACTGTTTCTGTGGAGATTGCCTGGTATAAGCATTAAAAAAGAGATTACTCTGCAGACACTAATCATCATGGGGAACTGGGATAAAGCAACAATGCTATACTTAATTAAATCTTGGGCAGGTCTGCACTTCAGCTGCCCTTGAAAAATCTTGTGCTGGCACCTAAAGATCAAGGTAAATGTGGCCCTGGCTTACTCACTGGGGTTCTGAAAGAGCTCAAGATTTACATGCTGGTCTGTACAGCATGCTAAGCTTTTACAATGAGCAAGCAGCACCCTGCTGACTGGAGAAAGAGACACTGAAACATCTTTCCTTCCCTTTATCTGGAAAAGATGTTTTCACAGCCTTTAAAACCAAAGCCATTTTTAATAATTTTGACTCAATGCCAAGAACCCCAGTAGCAAAGGCTACTGGCGAGGAACTGGTGCTCTCTTCACTGCCAGGTTACCTCTCCCACTCCTCCTCACCCAGAGTTGTTATAAAAAAAAAATGTACAATATATAGTCTGATGGGATTTAAGTTAAAAAAAACCAAAAGCTTGTCCAGTCCTTTTGCTCTATCGAGAGGAGTTTGAGCTGGAGCGGCTGCGGTGGCGCCTTCGCCCGGGGGATCTGGAGCGGGATCGCCGGCGGACGGGGGATCTGCGCCGCGGGGACCGGGACCTGGCGGGGCACAGGAGAGGCTTCCGTTAGGAGACAACAGCAACACGTTCAACCATTTGGTCAGCTCTTCAAAAAACACTTCCCTGACTCCCTCCAAAACCCCTCACACACCATGGGAAAAGAGCTCGAGTGAGCTCTGCAGAGAGGAAAAGGGCAATCCAAACACTGACTGCACAGCAAGAGCACTCCAGCTATTTTCTGCTTCAGGAACTGGTAGGAATATTGAATATTCGAACAACAGACAAGGAACTTATCTTCTTCCTCAAGGAAAATGAGTTGAAGTTCATTCTACATCACTCTCCTTCACCTGAAGTCAGCTTTGACTTGTGGAACAGCGATATTCAGGAGGAAGATTTATCCAAGCCCTTTCAAATTCCAGGGAAGTTTCTTAGAGGAAGTTAACTCAAGAAATAGTTTAGCTTCAAGCTCTTTGGTACTACCTGTACGGCTACTGCTGTAACACCAGGGCTCCAGGCACAGAATATTAACAGAGCTTTAACAGGACAGTAGAAGTAGGACAAGGGAAAGAAACAAAGGAGGAGGGAATGGCAAACCTGCATCTGGCAGATGTCAGCAAAAGGTGTGTCTAAAGGAGGACCAACAGGCAGTGGATCTTGTGCCAGGGGAACCAGTGCTCATTTTTAAACCTGTGGCTCAAAGCTGTTCAGCTACTGACGAGAGTTTAAGCAGATTTCCAAGAGAAAGGAGCCCGTGTAAACATGGAAGATGACTCAGAACAACTTATCTGAGCACGATCACACAACAAGTACGTGCATGTCAGGTCACATTTTGGGGCCGGTGTTCACCACTCACCTGACACAGGATTGCTTTTTGGTTGTGTGCCCATTCAGAAATAAGGCAGGAAGTACAAGGACTTCCAAAAAACAAGTTGGCTCAGGCTGCCACAAGTGTTCTGCAGCCAGAGTCCGTTCCCATTTCACCTCAGCCTCCATGCAGAAGGGGATTCAGGAACAGGCTGGGAAGCACCTGACCTTCCCCACAGGCTGCCCCCAGGGCTTGGATCAGAGCAGGACACCCCGGAGCTATGGAGGAGTTGGGAACTGCAACCCATCATCAACCGGTGCCCAAAAGGTGCTGCTGTCACTTGGAGGGGAAAGTCAAGTCCAACGGGGCTGTCCCCATGCCAAGACCACGTTGTTACACCGAGAAGGAAACTCAGGCTGTGACAACTCTCACCTTCTCCTCATGCGAGGGGGTGACCTGCGCCACATTGGGGGTGGTGGCAGCATCCTCCTGGGGGGGCTGAAGCGCCGGGGTGGTGGCCGGGGCCGCGGGGCCAGCACGGCAGTGGCAGTGATCTCCTGACCGTCGATCTGGCCTTCGGGGGGACAGCACAGACAGCAAGGACACAGTGTTTTTCAGCACCAGCACC
The DNA here is from genome assembly GCA_013396735.1 of Grallaria varia. Lineage (NCBI taxonomy): Eukaryota > Metazoa > Chordata > Aves > Passeriformes > Formicariidae > Grallaria > Grallaria varia. The sequence continues at coordinate 6,750 of VWZG01012344.1, read as the reverse complement.
CACACATCACAGCACTACAACTCCTGGCTGTGTCACAAGTGACTGAAGTGGGATCAGCCCACGGTGTTGTCTCCACTCCCTGCTCAGAGGCTGCTCTGACAGAGTTCACACACATACTAGACTTCTTAATCTAATACCCCACCAAAGCACAGTTGAGATGTTGAGTTTCTGTGAAAATCTTTCCAGGTTAATGAATTTTATCACTGTTTCAAAAAAAAAACCAAAACCAAACAACAAAAAACGCACCCAGTTTTAACAGTTTTGTGATGTTTTGAATCTGTCCTGAACCACACAAAAGCCATTTGGGCTGAAAGCTGACAGTATTTCAGATCAGTTTCCCAAAGATATCCCTATCACCTCTAACCCATCTTCAGATCAAATTCATCTGCACTGGAGGGTTTTAGAAGCCCTCAGGCTCCTTGCAGGATGATACCTACCTCCATCCATGTGTTTCAGGGCTTTCTCAGCATCATCTGGATTCTCAAACTCCACATAAGCATAACCTTTGGAGAGGTGCGGGTTTAGCCTGTCGACTGGCATGTCAATCATTTTAATCTTTCCATAAGTGGAAAAAATTTCCATTATGTGATCCTGCAAAGAAAAAACAAGCCTTAAGGACACAGGCCACACTCACTGGCCAGGTCTGGCTGGCACAGAGCAGTAAATCCACAGCACATTATTTTTTCAGCCGCCTGAACTTTTTACCCCTGAGGACCTTTAAACTACATTCTAGCAAAGACAACTCAATCCAGCCCAGCTCTCCATAGATCCTTTATCAAGAACTGCCAGATATCCTCAATGTCTCCAAGGTAATTTCAGCTGTTGCCCCAACTTCTACAGTTTTCTTCCTAGTAAAGCAGGATATAAGGTCTGGAATATTGATAAAGCAGGCAGACCTCTTAAGCACTACAGCCTCAGAAGACTGCATGGCATTTGATTCTTCCCTAATCAACCTGGACACAAGGCAAGAATTTCCAACAGCAACACCCCGGCAGCTCTCTAGTAACCAAAACATCCTGAGAGCTTTGAAAGAGCCACTCACACACTCTCACAGAAGAACATGAATGATTGATGCTACAGGAGAACATGCCATTACCTTGGTCACGTTTCTAGTGAGCCTCCCAACGTGCACCTTTGTGGGTCTGGGTGACGGGCTCCGCCTCTTTCGCTCCTTTTCATCTCTCTTGGGTGGCTTGGACCTGATTTAGACAACAGAAAACATGCACAGTTTTCAGGGAACATGCAAGACAAAACCAAGAAGCCAGTCACTATCACAGGATTAAGTACCATTTTTCTTGGAAGGGCATATTTTTCCTGAGGAAGTTACAGGTTAAGAAGTGTTGGGGTGGTAGTTGAGGTTGTTCCACTCAGAAACATCTCAGGACTTGCATTTGCCTTGGCTGCTTTTGCTTTAGAATCTTCTGGAATTTGAGAGCTTTTATTGCAACTTTTCAACTTCATTACCAAAAAAAAAACAAACAGGAAATTTATCAACTACTTCTATGAAGTTGTGGCCATAGTTAAAGCATTTCCCAGTTACGAATACAAAAAAACATTCTTGGCCTCAACAATTAAAGAGGCAAAATGAGGCCATAAATGTCACTGCATACCACAACCAAGCAAACTGACAGATCCAATGACTTGTGTTTCTAGATCCTCTGTTCGCTACAGAGATCCAGAAATGTTTTTAAAAAAATATTTAAGTAGCTACATATCACAATGTCTTTGCAGTTAAAAAAAATCTGAAATGCAATTTTAATCTGTAAAAAATAATTAGTACGGAGAAAATTTATGCTTCTTCCTGATCTTAAGTCCACAAATCAATACACTAAAACACCCACAGTGGTTTAAGCAGATTTTTGTCAGCCTTCAGCAGTTTACCCAAAAGAAAAACTTTACAGCCATTAAGATAGTTTGATTCCCACATCACCCTTACAGGAAAATGCTTCCTTTGGCCCCCTTCACATTTTATTCTTTTATACATAGGAACATATATATACACACATATACATCCCAGTTTTAGCCCTGACTTTTCTGTTAGTCTTGGCTGTAACTTACAGGAACTGAATGGCTCTGCTCTGATCTAGGCCCATACTGCTGGGGAAGCATCGAACAGGACTGCTTTCAGAAAACATAGTATTTGCAATCACTCTTTAAAATGAGGTTTTCAATCTCTGTTCCTACAGGGCGTATGTTTGGATTGTAGGGAAATGGAGCACACCCATTCCAACAAAATTCAGATCTCTACGTTATGGAGAAAGCAAATGGTCCTCAGAGAACAGCCTGTTCTGATCACAATCTTGTATTTCGCGTGGAAATCAACCTGCCATCTGGCAATTCCTAGAGGACAAATCACACTCACTTGGAGCGGGAGCGTCTCCTGTTGTCATGTCTCCGTCGAGAGGGACTGGGAGACCCAGAGGAGCTGCTGGAACTGGAACTGCGTGAGGTGCTGGAGCTCCCTGAGCGGCTCGAGGCGGAAGAGGAGCTGGAGCCACTGCTGGAACCAGTGCTGGAACTGGACCCTGAACTGGAAGTTGAGCTGGAACGGGATCTGTTGAGAGGGGGAGAGGAATAGAAATGAGTGGAATACCCAGAAAAACAATGGCTGAAAGCCTGATAACTACAGAGAGAGCAACTGTGAGTTAGAACAATGAAAACTGAGGGTCTACACCTCACAAGACAGCCAAAAAAAGTCACATCTGAAGTATAACCCCCCTTAAGTCAGACAAAACTGCTCTGTGACACAACACAAGCTTTTAACAGGGCCAAGACTCCCAGAAATCAAGCTGGTGTTAGTTGTTACTCCCCATAAAAAGTAGCCACCTGGTGCTGCTGCTCCCGCTGGAAGCGCTGCGTCTTTTGCGCGTCTTGTCCCGACCACGATCCTTCTCGCCCGATTCCTTGGTGGCTGCTTTGTCCTTGGACCGGTCCTTTGACTTCTCCTCAGACCTGTCCTTGCGCTTGGTTGGTGAGGGAGCCCTTCAACACCAAATTGCAGAAGGCATTGCTTCAGGCAGAGAAAGAGACGGCAAAAGGCCCACACCCAAACACAGAACAGAACACTGAACTTCAAATGTTACTGCAGAGTTAATTAGCCAAGTCCAGATGGTTTTGAAAAAGGGAAGTATTTCCCATTACAGAGCAGCTTTGAGGCAGACAGCCATAGCACACAGAAATCCACTCAAGAAGAGGGACATTTCCAATTCCTCACTCTCACTGGGAGAGAGCCCAAGCAGCCTGTAACATCTCCAGTTGTGTTAAACCTGGTGAATTTGGACAGCATGATTCCTACTGCTGGACTTTTTATTATTTTCTTTTCAGTCCTAGAAAATTCTTTTTTTTCAGTCCTGCTAACTTCTTTTCCCCTTTAGAGGCAACCAAAGCAGCACTGAATGGGCCCCACTTATCTCAAATCTCAGTTCTAACTCTCTGATTCTAAGAACCAATCCTTAATAAACCCCAGAGAACAGCCCAGTGACAAGACAAAAGGGTTCACAGACAAATTACACTTAGGTATAAACCAGCAAACCTGCTTGCAACTGGGCATCCACTGCCCTCTCTAGAGTCCTGAGTTACATGTCCTGTCACACAGAGGGCTCATATGGGCAACAGGTGTCTCCCCTTACAGTGTGCAGTCACATTTAAAGCTGTCCTTTCACATGCACAGAAGTACAAAACACCTTAATTATCCGACCAAAAAAATGGCAGACAGAAGACATCAATTTTCTCTGCAAGACACAAAAGCAGCTCAAGCCTCTTGATCCAGCCCTGGCTTTGGAGGAACAAGCACAGCTTTCTCCAAAGTGTTTGTGCCACGCAGCACATATTTGTCAGGAAGGAAAGGCAGCTGAGAACAAACCCTCCCTGAATTTTGGCTGCTTCCAGCCTCAACCAGCTGCTCCCAAAGCTCTGTCAGCCTTGGAAAGAGCAGGTGAAGGGGCTGAGTTTGCTGCACTGCTGCCACAGCAGCTCTCAACTTCTCAGCACAAAGTTCAAACTGGATTCTAACCACACCTACCCCATCAGTTCACTCTTTGCTCTAGATCCGGAAGGAAACAAATTCAACACCCCACTATTTAGCACTGAAATGCAGGGCATTAGTCAAATTCCAGACGTTTCCCACACGAGGGCTGCATCCATCACACAGTCCGTGATGCCCACAAACATGTTATTGCACTCTATTCCATGGGGATTGTTGAACACCTGCATCACAAACCTGCCTCCAACGTTTTAATAACTCAACACGCGTTAAAAGTGTGTGTGATACCCTCAAGCACCAGAGAAAAAAGGCTCAGGGAATGGAGCGTGGGAGCTGCCAGCCCTATCTGCAGTGGCATGGAATATGCACAGTACTGTGGGATGCTGGAAACACCTCCGTCCCTACATGCATCACAGGCAAACTCAGTTAGCAGGAAAAAAGCCTCTCCAGCTCATAGCATCCAACAGTCTTGTAGCTTCTGGTAAGCAATTACTTTATTCTCTGAATTGCAATTAAATTTATGTTTGGAAGAGATCGCTTCCAAACAGCCAAACTTGCTTTCCTGATTTTCAGCCTCAGTTTTCTCTACCACACCAACTCCGAAATGCAACACGAACGAAGATGCACACACCCAGATCCCTGCAGAAACCAGGAAACACCCATGGCTTTGTGCAGGGAGAACAGGAAACCCACACCACAGACATGACACTGGCAGGGCTCGCTGGGAGAGGAAACTTCTCCTCTCACACTGACAGCAAGAACAAACAGCCCATGCACTGTCCCACAGGTGCTACCAAGTAAAACAAAGCTGTGTGTGTCACTCAGCTTGAGGACACCCCTACCCAGCTCTGTGCTCTAGTGCAAGGTATGAGGGGGCTGCAGTCCAGGAGCTGAAAGCCACTGCATGAGACCAGCTGGCTCACTGGCCAGTACAGAGAAGTTTCCACCCCACAGGACCAAAAACCAGAACATTTTCCTTTCACAGAATGGTTTTGGATGGCAGGGACCCCAAAATTCATCTCTTTCCACCCCCTTCCATTAGCCCAGGTTGCTCCAAGCCCTGTCCAACCTGGCCTTGGACACTTCCAGCGATGGGGCAGCCACAGCTTCTCTGGGCACCCTGTGCCAGGGCCTCACCACTCCCACAGGGAAGAAATTCTTCCTGATCTCTAATCTAACCCTGACCTCTGGCAATGGGAAGCCATTCCCCCCTGTCCTGGCACTCCAGGCCCTTAGTCTAAGTCCCCCTCCATCTTTCTTGTAGGTTTATTTCAGGTACTGGGAAAAAATAAAAAGCCCCCAAAGCCCACTTTTCTTTTCCTAAATATCCCACAGCCAGGTTTGGGGTATCTCTGCCAGCTCCTCCTGCACCTGTGGGTTCTCAGAGTCATGATGTATCAGCTCAGCCTTACAAAAATACCTGTTGGTGTCCAACAGCTGGGTCTGGTTTTAAACCCTCTGGGAGGAGGGAAGAGGGAATACAGAGCAAGACCAGCATGTTTGCTGTTACCCAGCCTGCTGCTGGAGCAGGGAATAGAATCACACAACTAATTAAGTTGGAAAACACCTCTAAGATCATCACGACCAACCTCCGACTCAATAACAACAACATGTCAACTACACCATGGCAGTAAGTGCTATGTCCAGTCTTTCCCTAAACACCTTCAGGGATGGTGATCCCACCACCTCCCTGGGCAGCCCCTTCCAAGGTCTAATCACCCTTTCTATGAAAGATTTCTTCCTAATGCCCAACCTAAACCTCCCCTGGTGAAGTTTAAGCCTACATTCTCCTGTCCTGCTGCTGATGGCCTGGGAGGAGAGCCTGACCCCCACCTGGCTCAGCCTCCGTTCAGGTTACACTGCTGGCACTGCTGCTCTGGACAGGCACTCCCCAGGCAAATCAGCCACGGGGCTTTTAAACGTTCAGCAAATGACCAGATTCAGCAAATGAAGCTGCATTTAAGCAGCCTCCAAACCAACCAGCGCTTCCACTCCACCAAAACAGCCGACCCTTTCTCACGAACACCGCCGGCCAGGCTCACTTCAGCTGGAAACCTCAGCCCAACCCATGGGCTCTTTCCCCTGCAGGAGTGCAGGACATTGACTGGCAAACGTGGAAAGAACAAACAGCAGAATTCGCACGAGGCTGTGCAACAACGCCATTCTAACGCAGGCTTCCTCCTCCCCATCAAAAAACTCTCTATCCGTAACAACTCTGGGGTTTTGGCGCATCCACCCACCCACCCCAAACCAGAGCCTAAACCAACCGGCACAGCCCAAGCGTCCACTCTGCTTTAGAGCCGATCTGCGCCCTCGGAGAGCCGCAGCTCCGCGGCCTTTAAAGGCGGCCAACGCGCTCCTCCCTGCCCGTCCACGGGGGAGCTTCGCCCCAGGGCCCGCTCTGCACACCGGGCAAAGGGTAACGGCACCGCCGGCGCCAGGCGGGACCCCAGCGGGGCGGGGGCAGCGCGGGGCACGGCGCTCCCCGAACCCGCACGGCTCCACCGGGCCTGCACGGCGCTCCTCGAACCCGCACGGCTCCACCGGGCCTGCACGGCGCTCCCCGAACCCGCACGGCTCTACCGGGCCCGCACGGCGCTCCCCGAACCCGCACGGCTCCACCGGGCCCGCACGGCGCTCCCCGAACCCGCACGGTGCTCCTCGAACNGCCCCGCCTCCGCTCCCTCCCCGCCCCGGGGGAGGCCGCGGCCCCATCGCCGGCTCTCTGCCCGCCATCGGCTCCCGGGCGGCCCCGGCGCGCTCCCCGC
>VWZG01012343.1:616757-640384 GCA_013396735.1 Grallaria varia | reverse complement strand
CATCATCGCACCCACACCATCAGCGCCCAGCCCGGCCACTAGCACTGCCAGCACCTCCAGGACCACAGCTGCAAGCACCACAACACCCTCAGCCACATCTGCTCCAGGACAAACCACCTCCACCGTGGAAACCCAGCCTCCAGCATCACCCACTACCGCTTCCACCACTGCTGAAGCAAAAATAGGAACCACCGCTGGCACCACTGCTGTCCCCACTACAACAGGCACGGCCAAGGAACGCACCACCGCCATCGCGACCACCACCAGGACCTCTCCTCCTCAGACCGAAATCACCACTACCATCATCGCACCTACACCATCAGCGCCCACCACCGCCACTAGCACAGCTGTCCCCACTACCTCTGTTCCTCAGTCTGGAACCAGAAGCACCATTGGTGTGATAGAAATTGTTACAGGTTCTGTTTCTTCTACTGTAGAAAGTGTTGCTACCACTGTTTTTTCCACAACTTTCAGTCCCAGAGTCACTTCAGGTAGGTTGTTGTCTACGTCTTTAATGTCTGAAGTCAGGTTTTTCTTCAGAACAACAGTCGTACCATTATGTTCCTTGACTTCTGCCGCTAAGTGAATCTCTCACTGCATGTTTCCGTGTGACCATCTCTATTTCTCTAAACACATAAACCAATTTTATTCAATGTGTCTCTTGGCCACTCATATCTGTGTTAGTCAGCTGAGCTAGCTCCATGTCAAAGGAGAAAGTGGCACCATTGAACCTTTTGAAAATGTCAGAGCTAAATGCCTGCATGCTCCAATGTTCACACAGGTACTTAGAAGGCTAAGCCATAGACTTTCAAGAAATAAAGGAAGTTTATTCTGGGAACACTGCACAGCTGCCAGAACTCACAGCTGGGTGGCAAAAAACACACACACATGCTGCAGATCCTCTTGGCTACATATATCAAAGGGCTTTAGACATGCAATGTGCTGTTCTGTCTTCTGAGCTGTTCCCTTTCCCTCCTTCTCTTCCCTTCCCCCACTTGTGAGACAGAATGCTTCTTTTCAGATAAGTTATTTGTCTTATCTAGCTTAGCCAGAAACAGCACTAATGGAAAGACAAAGAGTGGTTGTTCTCACACATTCTTTCAATGTATGTTTCTTTAGGCCAGGACAGGTTTCTTGAGCCAAGATACTTTTCCAAACCAATTACCATTTATCTCCTTTCTTGCACAGGGCTCCCTCAACCTCCATAACTTCATAAGATGTGCTAAGTGGCACATGATATTCAATGTATAACTAAAAAATTTCCACAATCTCCATTTATGAATAATTCAAATATTTGAACGCAACAAAAACGGTTGCTTAATTTGCCAGAATGTTGAAAGGACCTCTCAAATATATTAAATTATAAAATCCTGTTCTACAAATTAAATTGTTACTTTTGTTCAACAGTTGCTACAAGTACTACATCACAATCAAGACATGTTACAACAAGCACTTCTGCAATCTTCAATTCTCCTACCAGCACATCTGTGACAACAGAAGGCAGTACCTATGTTACATCAAACCGAATAACTCCATGCTTTTGTCACGTGTTTGACACTTTATTTTCTCCTGGTAAGTGTCTTATTTTCTGATTATAAAAAAATTCAGAAGCAACGTAAACCCTTAAGACACTATTCAATTAAAGATAACCACTCAAAATCATCTAAACATAAAATTTTTGATAGATGAGTACAATTTATCTTTTCACAATATTTTCTTGGTTTGTCTCCCTGTGTATTTTTATTGGTCCTGTAAATTCTCCTCCAATTTCCATCTACAGGGGAAGTGGTATACAACAGAACAGATGGAGCTGGCTGTAATTTTTATGCACTTTGCACCAAGGAATGTGAAATCGACCCATTCCAGGGGCCATGTCCTTTGACAACTCCTGTCCCTTCAGTCACCTCAACAACTACAACAGGAGGCACCTCATCCACAGATCATGTATTGTCTTCTGCCTCACCAACCACAGCAACATCCCTCACAACTTCAGTAGAAAGAAACTGTACTGATGTCAATCCTCCACGGAAGGTGGTTCCTCTCTTTACTTTCTAATATACCACTGTTGCAAAACAAGCCCAATTTCTGTCCACTAATAGCCAATTCTAATCAAGCTCTATGTATTTCAATACGGAAGTTAGTTGTGTAACAAATGACCTGATAACACACAATTCTTTAACCTGGTATTACCAGGCTTTTTTAAGTAACCTGTAGGTGGAAAAGATAACTAAGACCCTGGCAGAGACTTTTGTTTCTAATAAAAGACATTTAAATGTCATAGAAGTATGCAGACTAGTTATGAAAAGTAAAATATAATTCTTTTTACGCAGAAGAAAATTCTGTGATCATTCTCAGCATTCTTGCTCTTAAATAGTATTCTAAGAAAATTCTAATCTCAACTTCTCAACGATTTTGAGAATCTATCTTAAGTTGAAACAAAACAACAAAGGTGAAAGAGCATTTAAGAATAAATCATATACATATTTTCAGCCTGGAGAGAACTGGATAAGTGAATGCCAGAAGTGTGTCTGCGATTCCCTCACTGCTACTGTGCAATGCCACCCGCTTCCATGCCAAGCTGAGAAAACAATTTGTGACCTAGGATTTGTTTCCATGGCCGTACTACCACAAAAAGACCCATGTTGTCCTGAATTTAAATGCCGTAAGTATTAAAAATACACATATAAATACCACATGATACACTCCAATGAATTACATTTGCACTTCTGTTAATATCCAAGGAAGTTCTTTGTGTATCACAGTAACAGCAAAACCTTAAGTTGTGCTGTGTCAGTGAACACACATCAATTTTCAGCTAAATGTGCATTAGATCTTTCAAAATGTTATTTTCAATTAACTTCGATGAAAGAATGGGTCAGATAGCAGAATAATACTTTGAACCTTTATGAGGCCATGTAGCTCAATTATCTCTGTACCTGTAATCACAAATGTTGTCAATGCATTCTTTCAAATGTTACTAATGTAACATTGGAGCACATTAACATTAGCCTAACTGCAGCTAAACAAAGGTGCATAAACATAAGACAGCAAAAAGCTGAACAGTTAACTACAAGAGCAAGTAACAGGAAACAATAATAAAAAGTGAACTGTTATCAATAACTGAACTGTCAATGTATGAAAAAAAATAATTATACCTACAATGTAATTGAATGTTCATGAAAATTTAAAAATCCTAGTTACATATTTATTTTTATAAGTAAATTTTTATATACAAATATTCATGCAAAAGAATAAAAAGTAAAAAGTACCGATAAATTAAGCCTGAAACAAGAAAGTCAAAACAAAAGAACAGGCAAGTTGGAAATAGTTCTGTGAAAGATATGAATGGGTTCTACTGTGTTGTCAAATTTATATTACCACAGTAGGAATACATTTTTCCACAATGAGCCAATATTCCATCCAAGCCATGTTCTGAGAGGTCATAAAAAATCAGTAATTAAAAGCACATTTGAATATTATTTGACTTAGAGGGTTCAAAGAGGAAGCAACTAATCTAATTTGAAGTAAACCAGATATTGAACAGGCAAAAAAAGGATTTTTCATGCATAGCTCAAGTTTGAAGCTAGTCCTCACCAACTCTTCTAAATAATTTCAATGATGAAACTTTACTTAAACATCCAGCTACACCACATATGAGGTCTAAGCAGGGTATTGAGTTCAAGTTTTCCATACTCTGTGTTACTAACAAAACTTGATAACATCTTGACTTCTCAGGAAGTCTCACAATTTGAGTTTACTCTGGAATTAATTTTTTTGTTTTGCTTTTCAGAACCAATACCTGATGTCTGTGTGATTAATGGTACATTCTACACGGTGAGAATGTTATAGTAGTATATTGCTGGAAGTGAAATGTACATCCTTTCTACCAAAATAAGACTTGGAGAAAGTTCTTTTCCCAGTACATGTGTATTTCTTTTTATCTCTAGCCCTTAATAGGAAGTTGTTTGTTTTTTTAATGCAAAAAAAAAAATTTGTCACAGAAATGTTCCTCAACATGTAGCACAAACCCATTTTTAGCCTTACACTTTCTTTTTAAGCTCCTCCCCACTTCTGGAATGAATAAATTTCCCAAACAATCTGATGAATAGCCCAAACTCAATCTCTCTTTGATATAACCACAGAAAACCTTAAAAACACCCCAGAGGTAGCATTTTTGCTTTAATCAATAACTCAACCTTTTTGCTAAAATTGGTACTCATGTCATTAACTCAAAATTTAAACATTAGCACTGGAGCCTTTGGGGACACATTCCAAAAGGACCAAAATCCATGTGTAAATTTGTATCTTTGCTTACGTATATGCTTATTTTAATCTCCATTTTAAAAATACAATTTTTTTACAACCACTGAACGTGAATTATAGACAAAAACTATTCTTAAATGGAGCAAAGTTGGTAAAATGATGAGACAGCATAAACCAGTCTTACCTCCATTTTATTGATTTACTATTCTCCTTTACGTTGCTTCATTTACCTTCCTCTTAACGCGTGCTTTCCTGTAAGGCATGAAGGCAAACAACTCTGTTCAAAGAGTGCTGAAGAACTCAATCACACTTGGATTTCAGCAACCTTAATGGTTCTCAGGAATGCTTTCAACTCTGCCTATACATTATATGGAAACTGCTGTCATTTGAATGTTTTTTTTTTTCCTTTCTTCTAGGTCGGAAAGTCAGTAGTAATTAATTCATGTAAGAAATGTACCTGCACTTCTGAGAAAGATCCAGCAACTAATGCAAACACTGTGCATTGTGAAACAGTACAGTGTGAAACATCTTGCCCACTGGTGAGTTCAGATTCTCTAGGCTGCCTAGTCAGTCCTCAGTTACAGCAAGACTAGAACTCTCCATCACCAATTCAACATACTTCCTTTTTCATCTTCTTATGAGTAGGGTTATCAATATATGACTGAGGAAGGAAAGTGCTGCGGGAAGTGTATTGAAGTAGCCTGCAAAGTCAAACTAAGTAACAACACTGTTCACGTCCTTAATGTAAGTATTCCTTTCAATTTCAGATGTCTCTGTCAGCAGATATAACACAGCTAAGAGTCAATTCATGTCCATTACTAGTAAAAATATAATACTGAAATTACTCTGAAAACACCACATCAGCTTTCTTAAGTGAACACTTACTTGGAACAACAAATTCTTGATATGTGTGATTAATAGGGCAATGGTTTCTAAGTTGGGGTCTGAGTGTTCTGATCCAGGATTTAAACTTTCAAGCTAGCTACAGTTTGAAGAATTTTTGTCAATTGAAAGAAGTTCAGAAGGATTTGAGAATTTTTTAGGTATGAGAACTTAATTAGCTCTGACATACTCAATTGCAATGAAAAAAAACTTTTGCTTTTCTTATAAAATCTTAGGTTAATGAGATCCTGCCACTCGACCAATGCAGCCATTACAAATGTGAAAAAATTGAAGATCAGTTTGTTGCAGTCCAAACTAAAAAAGTATGCCCTGAGTACGAACCTGGAGAGTGTGATCCTGTAAGTAGTAATCAATTCTTCATTGATTGAATGCAGTTTAAAAGAACAAAGAAGAATACAATAAATCAGTTTCAGTAAAGTTGCAGGAATGTCTTAAGAATGAAATTAGTCTTGCTGTAACATTAGTAATAAGAAAAGCTTAGTGGTTTTTATGAGGCTACAAGGATTCAAGACTTCTATGGTGAGGACAGCAAGCCATTCATTGTTTCATTTAGAGCTCATCATAGAGAAAACTTCTGCCCAGTAACAGTACTGCTAACTCATATTCTTACTCGTGATTGTCACCTGCGCACTAGTACTAATCTTCCTTTACTTTTACAAAGGATGAAACAGAGACTACTCCTGATGGCTGCTGCAAAATATGTAAACGTAAGTAATGCTGTGTTTACGTGTTCTACTTGAAGAGGATTGTGTTCAACTTTTTACTGTCTTTGAGTGGATGGAAGGATTCTTCACATTTTCACATATTCTATATATGAAGACCCTGGGTTTCACTATTTATTCAAAAGGAAAACACAGATTCATTTTCCTGATACTTAATATCACAAATATCAAAATCTGCATTATCTTCACAGGACACTTTACAGCTGAAATAAAAGAATAATCTGAAAACTCCAGATACATTACACAGTACCCACCCCATCACACAGTGCAGATTCTCACTAATCAGACACCATGCACTTGAAAACTGTTTTAGCGTTCCTCTAGTTCTGAACTAGAGATTTGAAATATACTCTCCCCTTTTCTTTTTATGAAGCTACGAACTGCAAGCCTTACAGCAGGAAAACTGTGATCCGCCACGCTGACTGTGAGTCTTCTGAACCTACTGAGCTGTCATACTGTGAAGGAAATTGTCCTGGCTCCTCAGTGTAAGTTCTAAAAATTAATCTAACATCTCTATGGCTTCATTTATATTTCATTCTTACTGGTCTCTCACATTAATCAATCATCTGAGGGAACTGGAGAAAGTGCTCACCAAGTCACTTCAAATCATTTGTCAGCAGTCCTGGTTAACCATGGAGGTCCCCATTGACTGCAGGTTAGCAAACGTGATGCCCAGCTACAGGAAGGGTCAGATGAAGAATCCAGGGAACTACAGGCTTGTCAGCCTGACCTTGGTGGCAAGGGAAGGTTGTGGAGCAGTGTGATGACCCCAGCCAGCACAGGTCTCTGAAAGGCAGATCCTGCTTGACCAACCTGATCTTCTATGGCTGCGGATATGGTCTACCTGGACTTTCGTAGACTTTGACACCGTTTCCCACAGCATTCTCCTGAAGAAGCAGGCAGCTCATGGCTTGGACGGGTGCACTGTTCACTGGGTGAAAGACTGGCTAGATGGCCAGGCCAAGAGAGTGATGATGGTGCCCAAGGCTCCGTGTTGGGTCCAGTCCTGTTTAGTATCTCTGTCAATGATCTGCATGAGGAGATCGAAGGCACCCTCAGTCAGTTTGCAGGTGACACCAAGTTGGGTGTGACTGTTAATCTGCAGGAAGGTTCTCTCTAGAGGGATCTGGACAGGTTGGATAGATGGGCCAAAGTAAAATGGATGAGGTTCAACAGGCGCAACGCCAGCTCCTGCACTTGGGTCACAACAATCCCATGCAATGTTACTGGCTTGGGAACAACTGGCTGGAAAGCTGACTAGTGGAAAAGAACATGGGGGTGCTGGGCAACAGACCAGCTGAACATCAGCCAGCATGGCTGAGAAGGTCAATGGCATCCTGGTTTGGTTCAGAAACAGTGTGGCCAGAAGGACTAGGAAAATGATTTTCCCCCTATACTTGACACTGGTGAGGACACACCTCAAGTCCTGTGTCCAGTTCTGGGCCCCGCTGCGGAGCCAGGCCAGAGAAGGGCTGCAGAGACGGAGAAGGGTCTGGAGCACAAGTCTTACAAGGAGCAGCTGAGGGAGCTGGAATTGTTTAGCCTGGAGACAAGGAGGCTCAGGGAAGACCGTATCACTCTCTACAATTACCTGAAAGTAGTGGGGATTGATCTGTTCTCCCAAGTAACAAGTGAAAGGAGAAGAGGAAATGGCTTCAAGTTGCACCAGGGGAGCTTTAGTTCGGATATTAGTAAGTATTTCTTCACTAAAAGGGTTGTCAAACATCAGAACAGAGTGCCCAGGGAAGTGGTAGAGTCACCATCCCTGGAGGTATTTATAAGACCTGTAGATGTGGAACTTGGGGACATGGTTCAGTGGTGGACTTGGTAATGCTGGGTTAATGGTTGGACTCCAGCCAAAAGGACTGTTCCAAGCTACATGATTCTATGCTCACAGAATAGCAACCAAGTTAATGTGTTTATATGATTTCATTGAATTGAATCAGATTCAATGGAAGCAAGAGCAGTTTCATTATTGAGGAGAGGTAATTAAAATCATATTCGTAAGTGTGTCTGAGACGGAGCAAAAGAGAATGCAAAAAACTCCTGAATGCAAACACCCCCGAAACAAAAATCACTGAGCAGGTTGTGTGTGTCAGTTTTTACCGAGATATTTTTTTCCTGGTGGACACAGGTATTCTCTCGAAGCAAACCAGATGCAACAGAAGTGTAGCTGCTGCCAGGAGTTGAGCACCCAAATGAGAGAGGTGACCCTGACTTGTCAAAATGGAACAAGCATAAATTATAACTATGTATACGTGGAAAAGTGCCAGTGTATGAATAGTTGCTCTTCACAAACCTCTGCAGCACACAACTCCCAAATGCAACAATCTGGAGGATATGACTCCCAATTGCATCAGGCTGCAGCATTTGGTTCCCAATGGCAAATCAGCAAAAGTACTAAGATGATCACTGGAAAAAGAAAGTAGAGATCCTAGGGAAGCTGGAATCATGCCTTCCCCAGAATAACTTGCGCTCAGTCTTTAATATATCTTATGTCAACTTCTGTTGTTCTCATTTCTTACTTGTAAAAAAAAAAAGAAAAATTAAATAAAAAGTGAAATAATTACATCATAGCATTTGGGCTTTTTTAAGTGATAACAGTATTGAAGGGTAAAACCAGGTGACTATGTAAAATATCTTGTGTAAATTACAGAAACATGCAAACATTTCTACTTGATCACAAACCCATTATTTTCTGAAAAAAAGGATTACGGGGACTCTAAAAAAACAAACCCAGAAAACACTGCAGCTACACTGTATTTCTTGTGCCTACTGAAAGCTTTATTTCGTAACATTTTTATAGAAGGAATAGTCCTAACACATCACAGTGACAAAGCTGTTTTATTTGATAAAACTTTCAGCGTTTTTGAGTTTCAGTGACTGTCTGACACTCATCTTCATTATCTAAATGACAGAGAGTCCAGTGGCATGAGGAAGTTTTCTAACACAGATGGGTATATTCTCTAGCACCCTTTGGGAATAAAGACACTCTCAAAGCCCTTTTCCTGTATGAGGTAAAATTCACTCAGTCAGGTCTAAACAGCTCCTTCCACTGGCATAAAAGGTACAAAGATGAAAAAAACCCCAAACCCTCTCATTTGCTCCCTGTTTGTAGTTGCCAAGACAGTGGGATAGTAGGCAGGGGGTAGTTTGTTTTTCCTGTCATAAATTAAGAGTTCCACAAGACAACTGTATAAAGAGAAAAGGAAAACAGTATTCATCGTGATCATTTCATGCTTAGATCAAAAGGTCTTTGACTGTAGAAATCAGCATTTGCTCCTTCAGCTGAAGAAACCAGTCTGTATACAAATGAAAGCCCTAATTAGTTGACCAATACTAAAGTTGAAGTCAGCAAGCTTAGTAGAATGAGAAAATTCTTCTGCCCATAATTCTAACAATATTCACAAGGAAGTAAAGGATATATTTTTAAACTGTGTCTTTGTTGCCTGTTCTATCTAAAAGATCTTGAATTGATTTACACTAGTGAGTGACTGCCTTCTTCCTACAGTAGTTCACCATGTTTACTTGAACTGTTGGGAGCATTTACCATATCAATAGCTGTTATAATACAAAGCCTTAAATCTGCTGTGAAGGCTTGGCTGAAAAATAGAGGAGGAACTGTTTGATCGAAAAATTGCACATTTTATACATGTTTACTTAAAAGTGAAATTCAATCCCTGAATGAAATCAGTAGACCATATTAGAATTAACCATGGGGAGAAGCAGATAAGGTTGTAAGGTTTGCATTAAGCCTTGCAGGGTATGGATCAGTCATCAGAGATCAGTTAATTATATTAGCACATAAAAGTATTTTTTTAATTTTAAATTTCCGAATTATAGAAGATATAGTGGCTATTTCTCAAAGCTGAACACCACATTACTTCCAGGTAGTTGAAGAGTTTAATTTGAAGATACCATTGCAATCCTCACTGACCACTCCATTCACTAAAAACACATAAATAAATAAAAAATTCAGTACCATAACTTACCATTTAGAAGATATAATCTTGATTAGCTTGATTTTGCAGGATTGGGTTGTTTGCTTTGTTTGGGCTCTTATTCCTTTGAAAACCAGCCCACTGCAAAATGCTAGAAACCACTGAATTTTCTCTGTTCTCAAAATACAGCTTGCATTTTATTTTTTTTTAAAGAAAATCTATTTTTGAACTTTTTTTCTCTCAAGCCAACACAGAAGAAAACACAGGGAATTTGCAATTTGAGTAAACAGAATTCAGGAGAAAACAATCATTTTGATTTCTCTTTGATGCAAATGCTATACTGCAATTACAAGTCCAAGGAATCTCTAGTAATTACATGAAAGCAAAGAAATTAACTAAATAGGAAAACATGAAGACATGCATTTGTTTGATACCAAGAAGATACCATTTATGTTAAAATATGTCTAGTTATTGTGTACTGTATCAAGCTATTTTAACTTGAAATTATAAAATGCACATCTTACTTTTACAAGAAAATTTCCAACTATGTTAAATATACAATCTCAGCACCAGAAAAATTCCAGTTACACAATTACAAATTAACAACATTTAAAACAACAAACAGTATATAAAATTAATCCTAAATGCTTCCCTGTCATTTCCATCGGGTATCAAAATAATCAGAAAGTGCTGATTTTTTATCCTATATTTACCATAATCAAATAGAATGAAGCTTCACTAAAAATTGCCACAGAAAAGTGTTTACCTATATCACAAACCAGAACACTCCTTTCTCTATTCCATTAAGTAGACAATTGCAGGGCCTACTGCATTAGGGAATGCTATGTAGCAATATGCGTATGTATGATGGAACTACCCCTGTAGTGATTTTACTGATGTGTTGACATAATGCCTTTTAAACAAATCTGTCAATCATACCAAGAATCTTATTAAACTGTTTATTATTGCTCATTGATGTGCCGTTGCAAATAGAACGACTGACAGGTATTATTGTCTGATTATCCTACACGAGACAAATATGAAGGTTATGCGGCCATAAAAGTCAGTGCATTTGTGGAACTTTAATGCTTAACCACATGAGAAACATTTGTTAAGTTTTAAATTAATATCAGTAATATACACCCCAACTTCATTAGTTCAGCAGTTGGAGGACAGAATTTGGTATCAGTGAACAAACTAAATTGGGTAAGATATCTGTGCAACATTCATAAGCAGGGTCCTTTACCTTCCAATCCAAAGTATGACGTGCTTCCTCTAGCCTTTCCAAAAAATTACCAAAACCTTCAATCCGCTAGCGAACTGGAAATATGCCAAATAGACTACACATAATTTGAAAGACTAAATTAAATCGATTATTCCATTAACTGGGAAAGAATAGCTCCAGATTATTTTGTATTGTGAGGGATACTAATAGACACCACTGCACGATCGATGCGATCAAGTAATGCCATTTTATTGTTGTGAAAACAACCCTTAAATAACCCAGATAGCACACACACTGCAAACCACCTCGTGATTGGTTAATACAAATAACACACAACTCTATTGGTGGAAAATACAGTCCATGTGACCACTCTCTGCAGCCGCTGTTTTTCAATCTTCTGCTGCAGCTTCTGGAAGTTTACATTCCTTCCTTTGTTGATCTCCACGGCCACTTCTTAAAATAACTTTTCACTGCAGTCTTAACGACCCCACAGCACTAATGCATCTAGCAAAGGTCGTTCAGATGACCATTTCCTGCAAGAAATTCCCCAACTATTTTGGTTATAAAGAACAGTAGGGCCCCATTTATCAGATCTTTCTCTAAGCCTTAAGCATATTTTGAAAAATCTGCATGATATAGAAATGCTAAGCAAGATAAATACTTCTCCCTTTACATAATTTCTCTTTCTTCTTCACCCTTCAGTGCAACTTTTCCTGTTTCCTCTTCTTTTGTTACATCACCACCAGGCAGTGAGTTATTTCGTTGACTTTGGCTTTTGACTTTTATTCGTCTCCCTTCCTTTCCCTTTCCTCTACTGATATGTGATAGCACTTCCCATAACTTTATATCTAAGGAGTTTGATGTTCATTCATGTCACCTACTTGTGTCCCAACAAACATACGGAGTTGCTGCATTGCCATTTTTACCACCACACATGGTGCAATTCCATCTGTTGAGAGAGTGGAGATTCTATTCTCTAACACACAACATGCTTCCCGGCAATGAATTATACCAGAATGTTCTTATGCATACTTTTACATTTCCCGTTTTCACACATTCATTTCCTAAGCCTCAAGACTATGTTGCCAGCACAATGGTAAATCACTGAATTGGTTTTTTAGGCTTGCCAAATACTGCCCCAGTAACTAACAGAAGTATATAAAGTTCACTTACTATAATCCTGAAAATGAGGTATGTGCAAAAGGGCTTGCCTGATGGATAAGCATCATACAGAGCCCTGACATTTTCATGATTTTTGGGTGTCCAGAATTTTATCATGAGTTGTCTACAAATGAAAGAATACCTCCTTTCTACAAGGTGCCAGAAGGGACCATTGAAACCTGGTATGCTGATCTTCTTTAAGCAAATCATACTCCATCTGCTTTTGTTACAAAAATCACGGGATGCATGATTTTCAGAATCTGAAAATTAAGGTACTGCAGGCTTCAATCTGCTTTTACTTATTCCTCTTTCTAAAGCCTCAGCCTTTTGCTTTCTAGAGAAGTTAAAGATTCTTAATTGGATGTTGTTTTCAGTAGTGCATAAGCTTCATTCACCCCATCCAACTCAGGTCACATAATGGCCAAAAAAGGTACATTTATTTAAAACAAAAAGTGACAATCAAAGGGAAAAAAAAAAGTTGTGTTCTAACATGTAACATCACAGCAACCTCTGTGGCAGCCTACACAGAGAGTCACAACATAGTCCTTATGGTCACATTGTTTCCTGACAGCTGACTGTACACAGCACTAAGTCAGCAGCCCTCATTCTCCCAGCTGCTTTCACTGTTTTTTTTATCCCCCATTTTGGGGGGGACCCTCTTCAATATAAAAATATTCAGGGTCTCTAGCCCCTGGTACCCCAGTTTGCACATATAACCAGGACAACTCCATCCCAGATGGACAATCCTGAACTTGCTCGTCAAAATTTCCTATCCTTGGTGATTGCCCAGGTTTCTAGGCTATCCAGGCCTCCATAAGGGCTCTCTACCCTCAAGGGAGTCCACAGCTTCTCCTCATTTAGTATCATCAGCAAACCTTCTTAATGCACTCTTGACTCCTGCATCCAACCCTTTTATAAAAGCATTTAAGTGTGATGACCCTAAAACTGAGCCCTGGGGAGCCCCAATGGTGACTGGTCACCACCCTGATGTAGCCCCTTTTGCTGCAACTCTTTGAGCTTGACCCATCAGCCAACTGACAGCCCATTGTGTTGTGGATTTTTCAAGCAGTATGCTGGATATTTTGTCCAGAAGGATGTTCTAGCACAGTTTTTGATAGTCTCAGAGTTCAAAACTACTACACCTACTGGTTTCCCTTGACCAACTAGATAAGTGACCTTGTCATAAAAGGAAAGTCAGCCAGTTAAGCAGGACTTTGCCCTCATGAACCCATGCTGTGACCAAATGACTTTATGGTTTCTCAAGTTCTTTTCAATAACTCACTCAATAGTCTTCTCCATAATTTTAACTAGCACCAAAGTGAGGCTGACAGGTCTGTAATTGCCACGGTCTTCTTTCCTTGCCAGCTTCAAGTAGGCTGGGACCTCCTCCAGACTCCCAAGACCACTGAAAATATGAGACAATTCAGTTCCCTGGGCTGAATCCCATTAGGTCCCACAGATTAACACACACCCAGCTGGAGCAGCAAGTCTTGAACAAGTTCAGTTGGCTGGGAGTTTATTATGCCCCCCAGTTACAGTATTCCAATGCAGGGGTCCAGAGGTGACAGAATCAAAGATGACATTAAATGTCCCCACTTTGTCTATGTCCCTATTTGTGAGGTAACTGACCTGATCAAGCAATAGACCAATGTTATCTCCGATGCTCCTCTCTTGCTGTTAAAGCATTTTAAAAAGGCATTCTTGCTATCCCTCACAGTGCTGGCCAGCTTGAACTCTGAGCTATGGGTATGTGAATTTTCACCCTGGAGTGGTGAACAGCACCTCTGTCTGTGTGTGCTGCCAAGATCTATGTATTTTCCTTTTTTCCTTAAGAGCCAAGCTGGCCTTCTGCCCCTGCTGCTGGAATTTCCTGCTCTTGAGGGATAGGTCTTAAAAGTGACCAGCATTGATGGACCCCAATACCTTAAAAAGTAGATTCCCAGGGGACCTTACTAAGTAGCTCTTTCAGCAGCCAAAAATCTGCTTTCCCCATATCAAGGGTCGAAGCTCTGCTGGCCATTTTTCTCCTATTGCCAATAATCTGAAACCCAAATACTTTGTGGTTACTGTGGCCAAGGCAGATGCCAAACCACCACTCTACTCTGTTTACAAAGAAGTCTAGGAGAGCACTTTTCCTAGTCAGCTTTCTTAGGACCTGCACCAAGATGTTATCTTCAATGCGCTCCAGGAAATTTCCTGGACCTGTTTGTGTTCACTCTGTGACATTCCCCATTGTACAGTTAAATGTAGAAGAACAGCAAGGAGATGGGTGACAGAGGTCAGTACAGTGACAATCCAGATACTGCTTATAATGAAACCCTTTGTGCTTTAAGATCACTGTTCTACATTGTAATATATTGTTACTTGTGTTGCCTTTGACTGGACTTTCCCAAAAAATGTTGCGCATATTATGCACTCTCCTGTAATCAGCCAGGCGCTTCTCATGTGATCGTTCACAAGGTTATTCATGTAGTCATTACATTCAGTGCTCATGCGCTATCTCACATAAAAACCTTCATAAACTCATGCCCATTGTTCACCACAGTGCCAGGCTGTGTTAGTTGGCAAACTACTGAGGAACACCCAATGCAACACCAAGGTAATAAACACCTTCTGACCATTGCTGGATGCAGTGTGCTTGTGTACCTGACCCTGCTCGAGACCAGGTGGACATCACAACTGGTACAGTCCAGTGCCCCCACCTGGACTGAACACCAGTTAACATCTGAGAATGGCAGTTGATCTAGAGATACCCCTTAGTTCCTTGCAGAACAATTCATTGGTGTCATCATTCTGACTGGGTGGTCAACAGTAGACTCCCACAACATTTCCTTTATTTGCTTTCCCCTTCATGCTTACCTAGAGGCTCTCAAATTCTTGTCATCACCAAGAATACAATTCAATCCAACCCGCCTTACATACAGCACATCCTCTGCTTCACCTGCCTTGCCTGTCCCTCCTGAGGAGCCTGTCACTGTCCATCATGCCACATCACAGGACATATCCCACCAGATTTTGCTTAAGCCAATGATGTCACAGCTCTGGGACTGGGCCAACACTTCTAGCTCCTTTTGTTTGTTCCTCATGCTACGTGCATTAGCATGTATTTCAAATGCACTCCAGTGTACTCACATATCATGGCACAGTGTGAAGGACCTTGCTAACCACTCCATCTCTCAAACACTGGAGTGTGGCCACCATGCTTACCTCTAGCAAGCCAGGCTTTATCCCTTTCTCCCTTCAATCTAGTTCAAAACTCTTTCAACGAGCCCTGCACCCCTGTGCAAAGATCCTTTTCTCCCTTTGAGACAATTGTACCCCATCTGCTGCCAGCAGGCCTTGCATCATGGAGACTGACCTGTGATCACAAAGCCCGAGATCTTACCGTGACACCAGTCATGGAGCCAGGCAATGATCTGCTGGTTCTTGTTTCTTCCCTCATCATTCCCTGCAGCTGGAAGGATAAAGGAGAACGCTACTCATGCTCCTGATCCCACAGTAACCCGTTATCTTAAGGCCCTGAAGTCTCCTTTGATCACTCTTGGCCTTCATACTGCAACTTCATTGCTGCCTACATAAAAAGGCAATAATGCATAATATCCAAGGGCTGTACTAGGGTTGAAAGTTTACTCATCACATCTCTAACTCAGGCCCCAGGAAAGCTTTAAGAAGTGAGTCTGCTCAGCAAATTGGATCTTCTGTTTCCCTCAGAAGAGGGTCTCCTATGAAAATAACGTATTTTTCTCTTTCTGGAAGCAGTTTTGACACAGAGCATAGGGCAACTTAACCTTGGTGGCTTTTCCGACATAGATGAATCATTGACCTCACCATTGTTCAGTTTCACTTGCAGAGCCTTGTACCTTTTACACAAGGGCACTGGGGAAGGTGGGGTAGTCACAGAGGAGTGTGCCAGCTGTGCCAGGCAGGAACTTGTCACCATTCCCCTCACTATGTACACTTTTATAACTGCTTAATGCCATTTTTAAGATTATTTACTAAGTATTTCAAATCAAGCTGAATACTCCATATTAAACTGATTACTATTATAGAGATTATGAATAGAAAAGATAAGATAGAAATAAGATAGAAAAACATTGTCCTGTGACAGTGTCAAGCTCCTGAATCTAATCCATAAAAAAAAACATGGACAGCACAGACATGAAAGATAACCTCAGTGTACTTTTTCACTCACCGAGGCTATTTTATAATGAGAAGTAATTTTAAAATAAACTGAATCATCCTTCATTCTCTTTCAATGATAAATGCATTAAACTCATAAAAGTTGTCCATTTGCGCCTCATCCATCTCACCCACCAGAGTAGTACAACGTAGTGTTTTTAAAACATGTTCTAAGTGAACTTTTCGAATACTCCAAACTGCAGGACTTTCATAGTTCTTCCACAGATGGAAATACACACACAGCTAAGAACAATTTCAATCTACTTGCTTTCCATAAATTCACTTCTCCCATCTACATGCAAATTTTCTTTGAAAAGTTATGCTATAATAAGTATAGTCTATTTGTTCCTACAAAATTAATTCTGCTTTTTGGCAAGATAGTAAATACTTTTAAAATATACTGCTGTATGAAAATAGATCAACTTGCATTTCTAACTAAGCTTCCTGAAGATCTAGAGGACAAAGCTCAAGTCTCCAGTAGGCTACAACTTAAAACTGCAGAGAAGATTGCTAAAATGGGGTTTCATTTTTCCTAATTATTCAAGACAATATATATTTGCATTTCTTCCTAGAGAGACCCTGCTCTCACTGATGTTCTGAAATGTTTCAGTAATTCAAAATACACTGACTTACCTTTACACCCACACACATCGTCACTGGTTGATTATCACTGAAATGAAAAAGCTAATAAATATAAAATGCTAAACAGATGCTTCTGCAGCCACAAGAATGTGAATATTTGTTTAAAGTAAACTAGTTCTCACTCTTCCTAGCTCTCACAGTACAATGGAGAAATGTGAAAGCAAACTCAAAGCTTTACAAGAAAAATTGGGATAGAAACAGAGACTCAAAAGCTAAAAGAAAGCACAATTTGAACACAATTCTACCTCATAGCAGGTACTCAATACATTAAGGAAAGAGACTGAAGAAAATTGAGTTGTGAAAGATTCCTCTCAGCTATCACTTGTTTAAAAAAAATGAACTCCTGATTAAAACCACAATACTAAATGGACAGTAAAACCCAAAACGTTAGCTTGATATTGCACTAATACTTCAGACTAGCAGTTAATTAATAATCCCTGAGCACATCAACGCTGTTAAGTCAGAAAGAGGGCCTCAAATAGCTTTGCAATCACAGAATTAGGAAGAGATACTATGCAAACCAAATCTTTCAAATTTATTAATTACATATTAGCCGATAAAACCAGCTCTTTTTGTAGGTGAAATAACACACAAGGTCCAATTCCTAAGTCTTCACTTGGACACCACTTTCATGCAGAGTCCTCAATCCTTTACACTGCAGCATTTCCTCCACACCCACACTGTTCTTCCCTCCACCGTGTCCATCCAATGTTTCCCTTCAAACAATGCACTTCTGCCTTGTTCTGTCCTCTAGACTGGAAACAGTGTAATATTTTCTTGAGAAAGTTAACTACCTGGATACTCTTAAAATACTTTTGAGTATCTACTGTTAGTATTCCCACCAGTCAGCAACATTAAGAACCAGTGTAATTTGTCAACTAACATGCAACACTGAATAAAAGACAATAACTGATACTTGAATTCTAGATCAGACTATAGACAAAAACTCAAATTGTGGTGCTCTCCAACAGAGACATAATACACTTTCATTTAGATGATACATTTATTAAATTAGAAAGAAAAAGTTAATGTACTTTAGAGTGCAAGAAACATATTTGGACACTGGACCTCAATACAGAGAAGCAATGTCTTCAGAATAATTACAGCATAAAACATCCTCTGTACGGTATTACATATCAACCAAACAGGCAATAATGTTTATAAGAGGAGGAAAAAAACATTCAGTACCATCAGCAGATGCAAAGAGCAGTAGAGAAGTCGCAAGGATCTAGCTAGACAAAAAACGTTCCTACCTTTAGCAAGTTGAGGGTCTTGGCAGGACTCAAACTAGTACTAAGAGAACTAACTTTTAGCAGATGCCTGCCTTATACAGCTGGCTTTGGCTCCAAGCTGCTTGAAGCTGTTGAGCAGAGGAGGAGTATCAAATACAGTATTAACCCATTAGCATTTTGTCAAAAGCTACAATCATGAGTTACAATTTATTTGTTTAAATAAACAAACAGATTTTCAATTCAAATACCTTAATTTCACAGACCCTAAAATAACTAAATGCTCCCTGCCTTTTTTCATCTCTCTCCAATTCAAACCTGACAACAGCTTCACTGGAGGGATATGTATACTGAATAGCTGAGTAGGATGATGATTTTGTTCTTTTTAACAGGAGAAAGTAGCATGTCTTGAACGTAAGAGTTTCAGCTCTAATGCTTAATTAAATAAAGACAAAAAAACCCCACAGAATAATATTTAAGTATAGTGTAAAATACTGAAATCCTTCTACTGGCCATACTGCTCCTACAAATCCAATTTTCAACTCATACATGTACCCTGTTTTGCAAAACATTTGCCTAGGAAAAAAATACACTCCAGAGGTAAATCTAAGAACAGGAGTCTCCCTTGGAGGCCCAGAGACCAGATTATGAAGAAACCTGGCTGGTCTAACATTCACACTTATCCCTCCTGGTGGTTAGGACTGAAAGGTGTTTATTCTGTACTTGAAAGGGAGCTGTAATAGGATGCAGTACAATTCACCAGCCTTTAAAAGTTGAACCATGACCACTTGCTTTTATGAAAAGCTGTATTATGAATCCCATTGTTTTAATATAAAAATTTAAATATATACATTTTCCCTGAATTGTTCCATTCCTAGAAATTCATGCTATCTGTGTAAAACTTAGAGCAAGGGACTCTTCATGGAGGTATCTAAGCATTAAATCCTTACCAACATTTACCCTTTTGGGTCAAGATTTCACAAAACACTGCTATGAAGACCAAATGCCTCTACACCTACTCAATCACAAAATTTACTATGATGGTAGGGAAGGCGCAAGACTAGTTTCTTGAAGAATACCCATTTTACTTTAGAAAACAAAGGTGTGGTGATTCTACAACTACAGCACACAGAAACTATAGCCTTGAATCTCAAAAGCCAGTTGGAGGATGTTTAAAGACACTTGGGCTTTCAATGGTAAAGTTAAGATGTTAAGGGATTCATAACAAACCCTAAAACCAAACATCAGGAAAAGACAGCTTTAGAAGGTCAGAAACTGGGATGATTTTTGGTGCTGTATTTTAAAAGTTTCAGTACTTGATTTTAATGATGGAAAAATAAACATTTATGCTCTACTGCCAGTGCTACCTAAAGGCTACTTGACTGTAGGTTTGGGAGAAAAAAATAAAATCAACTTTTCACCAGATAGCAAAGAAAATATTTTAAGCATGGAACGTAAAATAAAGTATGGGGAAGAAGAGAATATGGGTCATTATTCCCTATTCCAAACCTGTCTTTAATGTTCTCATTAATCACTCAAGAGCCTAGATTTCAACTGTACATTCATTTCAACTCTTGAAAATATAAAGGTCTATGGCTATTGTAGAAAGTACTTGAAATCAAACATTAAAGAGATAAAACAGCAACATTGCACATCACTGGAAAAATAAATTGGTGCATACTATTTAAAGTGCATTACTTTACAAAAACAGACACCGCAGAAATTTATCCAACAGGTACAACTGGTGCATACTCTAAGATTCTGCAGCTCCTAAATTAGCTCTTATTTGAAAAAATTATACTAACAATAAATACAAACAACCTCCTCTGAGGATCAGACTAACTCAGATATGTTAAATTGTCTCTCACAAAGAATTTTATTTCCATCTGCATCAAATAATAGTAAATTGACTACAGCAACGGTAGTCAAACAAGTCACTGAGCGATTTATAATGCCATTCTAAGATCCTGAAGCTTCTTATCATGCCTATTTTAATATTACAGGAAAAAATACAATAGTTTTCCCACTAATGTAAAACAGTAATTTTGCTGAAATATAGGTGTAAAGAAAGAAGTTTTATACCCAAATCATAGATTTCTGCTTTTTTAATGTAAGACATCATCTTTAATAATTCTTTACGGCTTCAGTCACTTTCCAGATCTAAAAATCCTTCCTTCTACACTTATCCTTTGAAATAGACATGGGTACGCAGAAGTAGTAGAGTGCAATTAACTGTGGGAGTACATTAGGGCTTAATCCTGGTCTGGCTACAGCAATACATACTGTACAGGTTAAAAGTTACCTAGTAAGATTTTACAGATACATAACAATAAATACTATGTGGGAGGACAAAGCCCCAAAAGCACACCAGAAAATATATTGCTTTGGTGCCCAGTGACTAGATTGAATAAAAGATGCTCATCACAAATACCAACAACGCAACCTAAGAAATTCAGCTTCTTAAATTAAAAATCTTCAATCAGAAAGGGGTGGTGAGTATATCACAGTAATAACTAAACACTACAGGACAAAAACTAGCCTTTCTTTTAGTTTCTGTCAAAAATAGGCTGCTTGCTGAAACCTAAATACTTTTAAGAAACCCGTTGTGTTAAAAAGCAAACCTTCCATGGAAAGACTTTTTTCCCCAGTCTAATGAGCACTAATCAATCCTGTACTGCATAGAGTTACTTTGCAAGAGTAAGTTTACGAAAAGGGGGAGAGAAAGAGACAAAGCAGCATTACTCCCAACCCCATCAGATTACAGCCACAGAGGGCACAGCTGATAGCAAAGAGGCTTCACTGCTCTTTTGTAGAAGTAAGCTAGACTGAGTATGTACAGACTGAGAAAGAAAAAGATCCAAATGTCCAAGGAGAAAAGGGGTATAATATTTCACACCAGATGCGCTAACAGAAAGCTGTTGGGAAATTCTTCCTCTAGCTAAATCCCTGGCTTGGCAAGTAAAAATAAGTGGCATCAAGGATGGGGACTATGCAGGAAGTGGGCATCTATGACTCTTCAGCCATTTGAAGTAAGGAGTTGATAGCTGCATCCTTGTTCCCCCTCTGAGCTTCTAGCACTGAGCGGATTACTTCCCTGTCCATGTTGGGAAACATGTCCTGGATAGATTTCAGGTCCTCTTCATTACACAGGTGCTGAGGGCTGACTGCAGGTGGTGGTATTGCCACTGGTACCATGCCTGGATTACAGACTGCAGGCATCCCTGCAGGTTAAAAAGAGAAGGAAAAAAAATAAAAACAAACCACAAAACACATGAGTGGGGAAAAAAAATAAAAATGGGTAATTTTGAAGAAGAGAGCTGCTCATGCCTCATCCCATCCCATCAACTTCAGCATTTATTTATTTCAACATGCACGCTAGAGAAGGGCAGGGTGGGGGAGAAGTGGGGAAAGATTGCAGAGGTTATAACTATACTGACTGACGCAACTGGAAAACATTTTTCTGGAACAGGTTGTCTCCCCAAAGTTGTATTCCAGAAGTTGTAAACTACAGTATAGCAACAGGCACTGTTAAAAATTATGTACAATTTGCATTAACCTGGTTTACACGTGAATAACTAACCAAACACTAAGCTCATCACAGAAAGCAGTGGTTGGTGTCCCTCTCATCATATTTTAGTTCCCAGCGTAACTACGTTGTGATGAAAAAAAAATTGTTTCACATCAGCAATATATATATAGCTTCTATTTACAAAGTCAGTGAATGCAATCTCCAGTGCATTCAAAGGAAAGCAAAGCCCTTTGGTCCACTAGGAGACTGGACCACATAAATAAGAAATTTTTAGCAAATGTTTTTCTCCAGCTAAAGTTCCACCCAGCCTGAAAAGTCACAAAGTGGCAAAAGAGTAACATTTATAGGGGTATACACACTGCTTTTCTCTGACTCTCTGCCAGAGGACAAAATTCATCAGACCTGACATTTTTGTTAACTTCTTGTATGTCTATGTAAAATTAAAGCACTGTCAGTTTATAAAGAGTTTTAGAAAATGAATTTTCCGATCCCCATTAAAACGGGTTACTAGACAATCTCCTTTTCATTATGTAAGAACATTTATCATCAAGCATAGATCCACTGCCGAAAACACTTTTTGTAAAAAACTGAAACCATATATATCTATAGTATACGTGTACGGCCTTTAGTTATCACTTCTGAAAACAATGTATGTCACATCTTTGCTATGTAGTTTCAGATCACTGATTATCTTAGTCCTCCTACTTTGTGTGTTACCTTCTGCAGATCTCCCATAGCGTTTCTAGAGCAAGGCAAGGAGAACTACCTGCATCTAGACACAAACAGGGCAGCGAAAACACACACTGAGAACAAATACTAAAACTTTACTATGCTGCTATTTGTTTTCAAGCATTTTATGCACTGTTTCAAAGACTATTCCCTTGGTATTTTTATAGAGTAGTCTACATAATTCAAAGACTTTCATGTGCAGTAATAACCAATCAAGAAATCATCACCAAACACATATTAGTTTTTCCTTTACACATACTTTAACACCAGTCTTAATGTATGATTTTATTTCCCATTTACTATATTGAGATCCTTCTGTGACCTGCTGTAGTCAGAGAGACTTAGAAAACTGCTAAGTGTTTTGGTTTTGACAAATTGTCTATTGGTTCCCTTCCCTCAATTATTTTTTTAAGAAACATGATGCACCCCACCAAAAGTCTCGTTCCATTAGATGAATAAACCCTCATTTTTATCTGCTCATTGGCTCTTCAAAATATCTATTAAACCACAAAATGACCTTTATCATATCAGAGTACCATATGACAGAAAGAATACTTAGCAAATAACATTTTCCAAAAGCAGCTGACAAGGTGATACACACAGACCACACCATTCTTTCTTACGTACTCATACGTCCACATTTTAAGGTGTGAGTTTTCCCTATACAACCACGTCACTTCCTCCTAAAGTTTACCTAGTCACATGTTTGGTTTAAAATCATTCATTACAGTCTTCATAGGTTTTAATAATTTTATGCAACAGAGAAAACTGTTACATCAGAACTGTAAAAGAAATTTCACTTTGCTATCCCTCAGTCCTCTGACAGGAAAACTAGTTAAGCAATAGATTCCATACTGCATTGGGTAAAAAACAATCCGACATACAAGACAGGGAATAAATATTATCTTTACTTGTACTTTCTTACTGATCATATTAACAGCCAGTGTTAAATTCTGAAATTATAATCTAAGGCCCCTTTTTCATAAAAAAGACATTCCTTCCTAAGAAGGGCAAAACCAAACCCTTCCTTCCTCCCCCCCCCATTCCAGCCTCCCTTTCCAACTTTTTTCTTTTTTTTTTTTTTTTATCTACTTTACATCTTTT
>VWZG01012343.1:595216-616631 GCA_013396735.1 Grallaria varia | reverse complement strand
TTTAATTACATCAATGATTCTAGGTTCTCTGCTTAACTTTTTACACATTTGATCTTCAAAAGCTTTGTTACTCAACCTTACAACCAGTTTAGATTTAATATTTAATCAACACTTTCACCACATCCCGATGGCAGACCTATCAATTTTTAACAGAAACCTACTTCACTGTTTTACTTCATACTTCTCAGGATTCACAGTAATACTTAAACACAGGAAGAGAGTGTTGATTTTATGGTTTTGGTTGTTTGTTGTTTTTTGGGGTTTTTTTGGTTTTTTTTACATTTGGCATACAATTTTTCTGAGCACCTAACAACTTCTTTTACAGTTTTTAAGTTCACCTGTTTAGCTTTCTAACTATGACCTTAATTACTCCTCCGTAAATTAAATAAAGAATGAACTATGTGCATCACCACTATTATACACTTCCAAAACAAGACTCTTTTTGAACCAGATTTAGTGTATCACTCAGAAGTAGATCAGAAGCTGGTTCTCTTCTCTTGAAGTCTGACTGCTCAAAAAGAGTAACAAAGAATATGTATGACTGATATAATTTTCAAGAGTGCTTTTTTTGCAACCTCATCTCTTTTAGCATAATGACTTATGTACATACGGGATTACTGCAACTGTTACACTACTTCTATTCAGACTTAACATCTAAAAAAAAAGCAAGGAGCAATTTCAATACTTACCTTGCCTCTTCAAGATTTTCTTTAATCTGTAACTATGTTATTAGAAACATCTATACTCACCTTAACTTGTACAAATGTTTTATCATCTCTGTGACTCCCTTTTAGCTTTCAGCATTAAAAATTCTGTATTATAAATCAGATTAAAGGTTGGGTAAGCTAACCATAAACTCTGATTGACAAGGTACGGTGACAGAATATAGCTTGACCACGTGCATTTCAACCATGATTTTACTCTTTTCTATTCTATTTCTTTCCTCAACTTGGACTTCTGTCCTATCTGAAGGGACGCATTACTGATTTATAAGCAACTCCATATTTATCAATATTCTCTAATTTTCATTTTAAATTTCCCCTTTTAATCATCTTCAGTTTTGTTAGAAGCAAAAAATGAACTTAGAAGCTTTAAGTCTAACATAGAGGCTGCATCTATTCAAAAAGGTTTGTACTGAGAACTCAGTCATGATCTCACAAATTTATTACCTGCACACTGGAACTTTGTCCCTGCCCAGTCACCTGCACCATACCTCTACCAAGGATATCTGTCATCTTTTCTGCAACACCCTAAACTTTAGCTGTACTACTTTTTATGCCATTTGGATCACAGTCCCTATAATCTTGTCTGGCATTACGCGTCTGAACACATGGCAAATCAGACCATGTGTGCACCCTAGAGGCAAACCACTGTGCAGTCCTCACCAGCGCTGCAAATTCACTTTCCCCAATAAGCATATCCAGCAGCATTTCAGACTGCCTCTTCCACAGCTTCAACAAGCCTCAACTCATTCCTCACACTCCCTACAGTCTTGGCATTTAAAAGGGGTGAAGAAAGATGTACAGCCTCAAAAAAATAAAGTTGCAAAGTACCTGAAAGAACAGAGCAATAAAGTTTTACTTCTAACAAACGTCCCAATATTTTTTAGTAAGTTATCAACACCTAAGATTATCCAACAATTGGCCTAAACTGTGTAGGAACTGTCCACAGAGGAAGCCAGCTAAAATATTAAACCAAATTAAACATGAGGCTCACTTCTCAAACACCATAGCATCCTACAGCTCACCAATAATGGTTCAGTGTCAAAAAAAAAAAAAACAAAACAAAATCACACACACACAAAAAAAAAAAAAATCAAGACTAGAACACAATTTTCCTTACTGCTTTCATCAAAAAAGCCAGACATCTGTATTGACTTCAGAAAGTATTTTCACTACAAATTGTCAATTTTATACACAAGAAATTTCTTTACTGTACTGTTCCTCACTAATGATTTCTCAAAATCCATTTTCTCAGCCTACAACCACAGTATATACAAATGGAAGTTAGTACCATGGTGATTTTTAAAAAAATATCTCCATGATAAATGCTTTTTACTTCTCATGAAACTCAACACTTAAGCTATACAAATACCAATTTTATTTACTCTGGGGTCATTTTTTTTTTTTGTTCCACGCTCAGGGTAAAAGCATCTATAATTTCTGATTTATGAAATAGTAAGACTTAAGCATAAACTTGAAGAACAATGCACTAAAATTTAGAAAAATACATATATCCACAGTCATTAGAGAAAGTTATAATAAACTTCCAAATTATCAATGTTCTGTAAAGATCTGCTTTACATATTAAAAACATTGTATATCTAACAAGTGAAAACTGGAACTAAAAGATACAAGAATCCACTTTCAATGGAATTGCACACTCCCGTGTTGCTCTCAGATATTAGCTAAGTGTTATAAATCAGAAGAATGAAGCACTGTTTTCCAATTCAGTGAAATGGCAACGGCAAACATGCTGGCATAAGCAGTGACATTCCAATACATGAAACAATAGCAAGTCAATTGCTATAAGCAGCAATGGAAGCATCAAAGCAGAACTAACAGGGTAAACTGTTTCTAACTGCATACAAGGCATTACACACTTGTATTTTCTTTTTCAGTCAAGTGGCCTATGGTTAACCCTTAACTCATTATTATTCTGTCCAATGCATAGACTCTTTCAGAGTAAATTCAGGAACCTTCTCAGCATGAATTCTTTCATTTAAATGAAGAAATCAGTATCACCTTTTCTAATATATACAATAAGACTTAATGATACTTACTTCAGAAAAAAACCTCCGTGATAAAATACGCATAACATCTGAATTTTTTTTATATGTTGCTTTTTTGCAAGCTACTAGAAAAATCAGGTCTATGGACCCACAAAAAAAATGTCTAAAATTCCACTGCTGTGAATAAACCAAATACGTTGCAATAACCACAATATTTTTATTTACATCTTTCTGAAATTCAGAGCATCAATAAATGACATATCTCACAAAGATTAATTCTAGAATTTTCTGAACATATTTGATTGAAGACCAATGTTTTATCAAAGTTAACAACATCACAGTATCTTGGCACAATTCAAAAATCAAAGGTGTCACAGTGAAGTAAGCCTAAATTGAAGAATTTGATTTCCTGTAACATAATTTGCCTTTAAGAGTTCTAGTCAGGTGCTTAACTTGCCATGGATCTAAAACAGATGTGCATGAAAAACACTAATGAAAAAAATGTTATTTAAAAAAAAAAAAAAAAAAAAGCTTATTTGAAGATTAATAGAAGGCAACTGGCAGGTTGTCTTCTCAGTGTCACTGCAGAACTGAGTCCTTTACTTTCAAGTGTACAAAAAGTCATGATATGACCTGCTTCTCCCCAAACCTTGCAGTAGCAGAACAACCACAAGAATAACTTTTCTCTTTTAGGAAATGAGTGCTATAACCTAGAAGAGCTCAGTGACATAACACAGCTTCAGAAGAATATTGTAACATCAGATAATATCTGTCAACACCATTATCACCAATTAGTTTAACCATTATTGCATGAAGCTGAGTATTTCAGATTTTCCAAAAGGTTAGAGAGGCTTTAACAATTTCCAGGATATGGATTGTTTTATTGTAACAACCAAGTGGCAATACCTTGTGATACAGTCTGCTGTAACAAATAAAGCTGTTTAGGTGAGGTCATGCAAAGACTCTTGAGTTAATGAGGATGGGAGTGAGAAAAGAGCTTGGAAACTTACCCAGTGCAAAGTACTCAAGCCCTAAAGACAAGTGAAAATGAAGGAGCAAGGGGAAAGGAATAAGACATGGGAAAGAAATATTAATCTATTTTTAAAAGGAAACTGATCATTTAGCTTCCAACAGTGGAAGTTGGATAAACTGAGGCAGTGGGGTAAAACCTAAACTACCAAATACTAAAAAAATTAAATGCTTCTAGGATTCAGTCTCTCAACTAATTTGCTTCAGCACTCTGAACAAATTTCCCAAATGTGCTGTTTATATGGAAGCAACAATTAGAGGAAACGTTTCCAAAATAAGTAAGCCAACATGTGTTTGCAGCAAGGATTATATTTTATAGCCCACAAAGGACAACATACATCCATGGTTTTCTGAACAAATACCAATAATGTCACAAGCCAACCCATGAAACTCAATATGGACACCTAATGGAGTAATGTACATATACACACAACCTTGCCTCAAGGAAAAGTGATATTCTTGACTCTGACAGGACCCTGAAACACATGAGGTTTTTCAAGGTACATTTCACATAGATGCCCATACATAAAGTAAAAATAAATTTCCTATTTATCCCATGGAATATCACTTGCTTATTGAACTAGTGTTTTTTAGCTTACAGTCTCTGACACACTACCATGAAGATACTGTAAGCACCAGTATATCACAATATTCTACAGACAAATTAAGTACTCTTCAGAAAAAGAAACAGGAAGAGATTACCATCTCAACTTCTAGAAGAGCAACAAGATTGACAAGTTCAAATTTTCATATACCCAATCTACAAATATATTATCTACAGCAACTATAGTTTGTAGCAACTAGTGTCATCATCAGTTTTCAATTTTAAAAACTTTTGAAATTAACTACCATGGTCCAAGAATATTCTGGGGATGTTTCTGTTCTCATCACAGATCCGTAGCATCTACCACCAAATGTGAGGGAATTATTACCTGTATTGGCACTTCAGCTTTCACCTGCTTACCACAGTGACTCATTTCTTGCTCCTACTGTCTACCTCAGCTTGTATGAGAGTGTGAGAGGAATTAGCTACTTCGAGTCCAATTTGAAGGTTAGTTACATGCATCAAGTTTTGAACAGAAGCTTTCTGTTACAGAAAAAAAGCTTGACCTTGACCTGAATTTGACTTAACATCATCTCTCTGTAAAGCTATTTTGGACAGTTAACAAGTAACTGCTAAACTGTCTGGATAAGCATATTAGTCTGCCCATTGTATTTCCATCATAGGCAAGACCTGGATTCTAACAGTCCTGCCCAACAGTAGAATCCCCTACATTTCACATATAAGAAACTATTCAGTGATGCTCTTCCACTCCTCTGAAGAAAACAAATAGAACTTGCCTACTGACTACACTCATTTAGCAGGGCAGGTAAAAAACCTAAACCAAAATGATGCAAAGAAACTAAACATATTCCTCTGGAATATACTGATGTCCTACCATTGCCCTTCTTGAAGCAGTCTCAAAAAAAGAGGAAAAAATGCTGCACAGTGTTACAAAGGAAGTGTGTCAACAGGGTGGGCCCAGAAGATACAAACAATTCAGCTAGGCAGGGAAGGCCAGCAGTTTTCATACAGCTTTCTGAAAGAGTTTACAGAATCCACGAGGAGCACCTAGTTCAGTACGCAGAAAACATTTTTAAAAACTCCATGTGTTCCAAGATGCACTATTGGTTCCCTTTGTAATTTGAAATTACTTTTATTAAGCCATTAATGAAACAATAAAATTATTCTGAAGTCAAGTCACTTTCCAACTCCAAACCTAACCATTCATCAGTCGGTCATTAATTAGTGAGTAAGTCAAAGCTTCAAAACTCACAGTGCTTTGGGAAATTTTGGTGATGTCCACAGAAATTCTAGAACAGCAAACACAAAGCACAGTAGTATTTAAAAAAAATAATAAAAAATATCAAATATAGGGCAAAGGTGGCTTGTAAGAAGTCTGAAATTTGTAAAGACAAGGAAGTATATTCAAGCCTTCCCAGAACAAAGTAAAAGTTCAAATCCAGAGGTGGAACTTCACAATGCCTTAAAAATATAAGTCAGAGACTGAGGAAGAATTTTTAATACAGAAGATTATTATAGCAGTAATTAAAATAAACATGCTGGATCTTGGCAAAAGGGCAATGATCCACCACACAGACCCTAAAAACTGTTACACAAAGGCAAATTCTTACATGTTAAAATGTCAGACATTACTATCATTTGAATAATATTTATTTCTTCACTTGTCCAAGTAGAAAATACTCTCAGGATAAATACAAAATTTACAGAACATCAAGATCTGAACACAAGATACAGCATAGTACTTGAAAAACAATTTAAGGTCTTGCATCAGTTTTATCTGTTTTCTATGTCTACTTTCAATCATACCTGAAACCAGCCTCTGCTGCGTTTCTTCTCTTTATACTCTATCTGGCATAGAAATTTTATACTACTGTATGAATACTCTCATTTTGATCTATTCTATAGCACCTTTTACTATATCTTCTAACCATGACTGTGTTTGAAGCTTACTGCAGAAGGCCTGGTTTACCACAACAAAACACCCTTCAGAATGCAGACACAAGCTCAAAGCAGTTCACTGGCAAAGCAAGCAAGACTTGAAATCTTAAAAGTACTTTAAATGAAGCAAACTGCATGTTTTTATTAGGGAATAAAGTACACAGCCAAACTTTTCCATGTTAACTTAACTCCCTAAATATTAAACAGGAGGTAGGATTCCTAAGTTACATATCCAGTCTTTTGTTGATGAGGTTTGTTTTTACAGAGAATGGAATTTTAAATTCAATCATTCCATAGTCTTACAAAAGAAAAATAAAGTGTCACGGTTGTGTCAGCCCTTAATACTGCAATTATGTCCCACACACTCTATCACTCATTCATACACCTGCATGCAAAGAAATGAAAAATATCTAAATTTATAAGTTATTTTTCCTGAAAAGTACATATATTACTGAATAAATACCCATAAAACAAACTGGAGATTTTAAGAGCCTGTAAGTGAAACACATAAAATACTCAACTGAACTTTACTTACCAGTTACTTAAGTATGGCAAATTCAAGCTTATTCATATAAACTTTTCATCTTTGACAGAAAAATTACAAAACCTAAGTTAACACACCTTTCTCTAGAAGTCCAAAACTCAGTTTGAACCACGCAGAGCACTAACAACAGCTGCTGTAGTTTGCTTTGATGAATTTACATAACTATCTCAGAGCTCCCTAGCATTCTTCATTCACTGAGCTACACACTTCACATGCTGCACAGCAAGTTTCCAACAAAGCATCTTCAAAGACCACAGGCAAATTAATCCCTTTATGGGCTATATCAGCTGCAGTTCTGACAGCACAAATTGGGGCACCTTGTCATGTCCAAGCAGTTTCATACATGGACTGTCACCATTTAAAAAAGCACACATCATATTGGAGTGCAGCCTGCTAACTAGTTATTCAGTGACCTGACCTAAGTCTAATATACTCAGAGAAGTCTTCTTGTTACAACTTGATAGACATTTTAATCCATTTAATCAAACTCATGTAGCAGCCTTAAATAGAACACAAGACTGAAAGCAGACCTACACTTAATTTGCTTCCTCTTCTGACAAAACTGTATGATGGGAAAAGTGGTTAAGAATAAAATTATTTATAGCTTCCTTTACATTCTGAAAACAGGATAAATTTGGTATTTATTTCTGCAAAACCCTTCATCTGAAAGTTTCAAGAGTTTTCAAGGAGAGAAAACTTACCTGCTATAGGCACATATCCAACTCCTTGCTGATATACAGTGGGCATCAGGACCACTGGCTGGGGCTGCATCATCATGGCAGCTGGCAAAGACTTGAAATTAAGAAGTATAGATTAGAACAGATTAGAACTACTCAAGAAATACCAAAAAACCAAAATCAGCAATTACAGCTGTTTGCAAATAAGTCATCACATTGCAAATCCATGTTCAATATTACAGTATCATTAAATCTATATCAAACAAAATCTCTAGCAAATTAACTGAACTGCCATCTTTTAAGGGACAATTAATTTGCCTGTAAATCAATAAAACACATCATGCCAAAGTAACCTTTTGTAAGAATGTGATAAAATTTGTCACTGAAGCAAATTATTTTTTTAATACAGGTTTAATCAGCTTTTGTGCCTTATTCTAGTGAAATGAATATAAAACATATAGATCAAAACTGAAATATTAGAATCCAAATTTTATTCTAATTTTTTATTTTTAAAGGCAGTATACCACTCTTAAAGGCAAAATTTAGTCCAAATCAATTATTTCAGGGGTAAAACAGTCCTTTAAACAAAACACCGATTTAACCCCATTCACTGACTACCAAAATTCAGTTCAGTTTGATCCTTGAAAATATTAAAAGGTCCAATTCTAAGTACAGTACATTAATGATG
This sequence comes from Grallaria varia, assembly GCA_013396735.1. Classification (NCBI taxonomy): domain Eukaryota; kingdom Metazoa; phylum Chordata; class Aves; order Passeriformes; family Formicariidae; genus Grallaria; species Grallaria varia. Next base: position 608,459 of record VWZG01012343.1, on the reverse strand, counting down.
AGACAGTTTTCAAGGTTAATTACAAACTCATTTTTCTTAGGGGTAATGGAACAACTGTTCAGATCTGGGGGCAGAATGTGAATTTCAAACAGCAGAGAACATCTGTGCACTCAACAGGGGCTTGGAACTTCTGATGATGTACAAGTGTAGTAGGAAGCATCCAGGACTGCACATACTACATGTTATCCAACAGCTTAATACAAAGCGGGCAGATGAGAACACTCCATGAGCTGCTAAACAGGCCAGTGTAAGTCAGCGGTTTATGATCGGGAGCACCAAATGAATGAGAATGGAAGTAAAAAACAATATCTGAAAGATCATTCAAATTATCTGAGAAAAACCTAAGACAGAAGATTTGCCATTATTTTGCTTTGGTTTTAAATTGACACGAATTTCTGGAGATTTTGGAGGTGGGTGGGAGCAGATACTGTTAGATTCCACAGAGCATTTTAAAAATTATTACTATTAAATTAGCAATTATAATGGACCATTTGACTGAGAATTTCTTTTTTACATTTCTAGTAACACAGCGTTAAGGAAACTTTGCTGACCACCCAGGAGCCACTCTGGCAATCACACTCCCACCACCCCAGACCTTCACTGCTGGGACCGAAGCCCCTTCATACCAGGCGGCTCCAGTGACCTGACGGGTGCCCTGCTTGACTCCCTGCACACCCCACACTCAGTGCAGACAGACAAGTTCCCCTCACTGGCTCAGACCTGGGTTTCCCACAGCAGACTTCTCAGATGTCTCAATCCTTAAAGTGATTTAATCAAAATGCAGTAACACAGAGAGAGCTTGAGTTGGTGCCTCTGGGGAGAGAGCCCCAACAAAGGAATCCCTGGGCTTTTATACCCTCATAGTCTGTGCCCAGACAGTCTGGGGTCCTCCTGATACTACTGTATGAGTGCCAGGTCTGCTGGCCAGTGCCACAGGTCCCCATGACCTCTCTTGTGCAAAGGGTCGGCACCAGGTCACAGCCTCTGGCCTGGGGCTCCCAACATTTGCCCCCACCCAGGGCACAACCTGCAGTTCACATTGGCCTGCACAGCAGATACTGGCAGTTGCCATGTTCCTCAACAACAGGAATAAGCTGAACTACTGTAATTGCAGAACAAGATAAAATACTCATTTACCACATCACTAAAAAGCATTTATTGCCTTCACTAATATTTTTACTACTATTTCCAGACTTAAATATAATTATTTTAAATGCTAATACACACAAACACCCAGTATGGTACAACAGAACTACTTCTACCTCAGGAGTAAAATATCCTCCTCCCACTAACTTAAGAAGCTTCACTCCCTTCCTCCTCCCAACCTCAAACTTAGCTTACCGTGTATGACATAACCAGATTAATCATTCCTTCCTTGTCATCACCTTGCCTTCCACTCAGGCTATACCATTCATCCTCCACATTTCCTTGTTTCAGAGACTCAGGAATTGTAATGTGTGTCCAAGCAATGCGGTCATCCATTGAAAAGGCTCGCTAGAATATAATTTGAAAAATATTATCAAGTTAATTGTCCTGAGGAAAAAAAAAACAACCACAACTTAAAATTATTCTTGACTACCACTTCAGTTTTATGCTATTTAATTTTGTTAATTTTTATTCCTTTTGAAACCACTAAAGTGTCAGCAAATATTTTGGCTATCTCCTTTCCAACAAGGATGAGCAATGCCTTAATAAATGGGATTATAGATTGATTGCAGATATTTAACAGCAAGAAACTGAAAACTTGAAGCAGAACATTTCCAGAAATACAACATACTAATATCAGCAAAGTCTGAGTGAATCTTGTGACATCACATCAGAGGTCATTATATGAATGTAATGAGCCTCTGTTTAGTACCATAGGCCATGAACTCCAGTAATTCCAGAGCAGACACAAGTACTGATCAGCCACTCCTGCTGCAGAAATGAAACAGGCACTTGAATCTCACCAACTAAGCCCACAAAGGGGCAGCAAAAAGCCTCACTTGGGTAATGACCACACAACCGCTGCAGTGTCATGTTTTACATGAGAGGCAGCAAAAACCAGGCAAACTTTAGCCTCAGTTATAGCCTCTTAGTTTCTCCTAATTAATCCTAGTGGCTACACACAGACTATATTTGACAGTTTTATTCTCAGCATTTCCAAGCTTGGGAAAACTTCCAAGCTTGTCCTAGGTTAGAATAACACCAAGAACTTTCAAGTAAAACAGTATGAACAGGCTATTTTTAATAGAGACAGTGCAGAATATAAGCCTGCAGGGCATTTTGATAGCCAAGAGAAGCTTAAATACCACTGAAATATCTTTTGCTGCTCTTCCTTTGCAAGCAACCCTGCTAGTGCCTTGTATCAGCCAGCAAAGGAAAAACAATACTTCTGACGTTCTTGGGGAAGAGTAAGGCCTTACTCATTGCTGCTTTTGGCATTCTGAAAAATTTTCATCATCTCCCTGAGAACACAGAAACTGTCTTTGGTAATTCAATGCTTTTTTGCAAGGTTTCACCCAAACCTCAGTCCAACCAGCAGATGGGGAAGAGGTAGAAAAAATATATTGCAGTTCTGACCTCATCAAATATCTCTAGATAAAAAGAGTCCACACCCGGGGGAACAGTGCACTGAATAACTTTGTTCCAGCGGGGGTTCTTGGCTCCATTATGTGCCGTTGGAGTTTCATACACAGCATACCCCAGCCGTATTCGACAATATGGATCCATGCGTGTCATTCCATAGTTCTTTGCCAGTTTTGCCTGAAGAGAAAAGAAACCCAGTAAGAATATAATATTGACATTAACTTGGAAATTTAATTGTTAGTTCACAACAGGAATCAAATATTGAACAAAGGACTAGATTCAATTATGCGGTAGACAAGAAGGAGTAAAAAAAAAAAAGTCAAGAAAAAGAGCATTCAAATTAAAACATACATCAATGACACCATTAAATGTCTGGGACACCTTGAAATGGGACCATCTTTCTAACCTGTCTGCTGTAGAAAATACACACTTTCACCATAGCTAAAAGAAGGGACCTCATACCTAAGCAAAAGATACATGATTACAAGGAAATTGCAACGAGTTCAATTTTTCCCTAGGTATCTGCTTCCCAATAAACAAACACAAGTGTAATGTGATAAGTAGCCTGTCCTCTTTCACGGCATTTCTCTTAAAGGACGAAATGCAAAAATCCAGTAGCTTTGAGGACATCACACAACACAAAAGCACAAACTGTAAAAGCAGTTCAGTTGAGGTAAACTCCAGTAGGTCACACCTTCAGTGTGTGCATTTGGTATTTCTTATTCAGTGGACAACTTAAATTCTAACATTAATATAAAAACAGATACTGTGTAAAATCAGAAGAGATCCAACATACTTTTGCTGTAACATCAGAAGAATAGAACAAACCAAGTTGATGACTGTCCTGAACACAACACTGAGTAATGTTGCACAGCTATGCCCAAGTAGAAGTCGGGCTTTTTGGACATGCTGTTTCTCTGATCTGTACTAAGCAGTCTGTAGTTATTTTTAAAGTAAGACAAGCGATAAACCATGGTGCCTAGTTTACAGAACTCACAACAGTTGAGAGGTGCAAAACATTTATCAAAAACGCTGCACCTCAGGCTTGGAAAGACCTTTTCTCCTTCAGAACACATGCTTATATAGCAATTCGTACATTAGAGCTGGTAAGTTCACATTTACAAGAAACAGTTTGAGACCTAACAATTAAAGTAGGAAACTGGCATCTAAATTATTCACTCTCTGGACTCTAAGGTTGTGAGATCAAGTAGTTTATCATAAAACTTCACCAAAAAAAAGGCAACAATCAATCATGCTTACACAAACTCACCACCTTTCCTACCTATCTGCAAGGAAAAAAAAGGCGGTAAATTATCTACCCAGAAACTTTTTCTGATCTTCCACACATTTGTTAGTAATAGAACTAAGGCATGCTGCTTGATATAATTTATCAAAACACTTCAGCGAGCTTTTCACCTTCTACAGGTTAACTACTCTCTGGCAGGCCTCCTATCCAGAATGCCACATTTCAATATGCAGACAAGATTCCACAGCATCCCTGCATAAACTCCCAGACAGGTGCAGAAGAATCTCTCTTGGGATACCACAAGGTTGCACTGCCATTCAGAAGGACCTTGACAGGCTGGAGAAGTGCGCAGACAGGAATCTCTAACTTCAACAAATGAAAATGCAGCATTCTGCCTCCTGAGGAGGACATGCACAACAGTAGACTGTGGGTCATCCAGCTGGAAAGTAGCTTTGAGGAGAAGGATGTGGAGGGTCCTGGCAGACACCAAGCTGGAAATAAGTCAGCAATGCTTCCTCGGAGCACAGAAGACAGGCAGTATTCTGGGCTGCATTGGGAAAAGCACAGCTTGCAGATCAAGGAAGATCCCTTCTACACAGCACTGGGGAAGTACATGTCCACAGTACTCTTCAGTTCTGCACTGTCTAGCAGAAGACAGTCACATCTGACTGAGTCCAGTAAAGGACTACTAATGCAATAAGGGTTTCAGGGAATCACAGAACAGCTGAGGTTGGACAGGACCCCTAAAGACTGCTTAGTCCAAGCTCCCTACTTAAAACAGGGTCAAATGTTCCAGCAAGTTTTGAGTGTCTTCATGCATGAAAGCTGCACAAACCTTTGTGGTGACTTGTTCCAATGTTTGACAACGTTCCCTATAAAAAGGCTTTTCATATATTCAAATAAGAATTTGCGGTATTTTAGTTTGTGCTCACTTCCTCTAGATAGCACTGAAAAGAGCCTGTCTTCTTTATAAATACGTGATGGCAGGGATTACTCAGTGATAAGATTCCCCTGAAGACTGTTCCATAGGTCTCTCAGCCTTTCCTTGTATATAATATCCTCCTTAATCCTTGATTAAGGGAGTGGCCTGAGGGGGTGGCAGGAGACAAGGGTGGGATGAGGTTTGGACTAAATATACTCCAGAGGTCCCCTCTAACCTCAACTATCCTGTGATTCTATATCAAGTGGTTACTTACGGACACGGCATTAAGAAGAGCCATTAAGTTTTACTATTTAAGAAAGATTATTATTTTTCTTGTCTGCACAAGCACCTAAAAATAAATAATAATTGAACTTGATAAAAACCAGTATCAACTCCATCAGTTCACCCATCCAAACAGGAATCTGGATATTTCTGCAACGTAACTACTCGAAGCAAGATCCAAAACTCCTCCTTGAACACTGTACTGTCTGCTCCCTTTATCTGCTTCAGGGATTTCTACTGATTTCTGCTGATTGGATCAATATCCTGTGACAAAAAGCACTTCAACATGTCCAAGCATATAGTCAAAGATGAACAGCCTATGGAACAGGATATGTGTTGTCAGAAGCTGCTAGGGAGTTAAGAGACACATAGTATGTTGTTTGATAAATGCTTTGTTTCCTATACACCTGAGATTTAACCTGCATCATCTATTCCTAACTCTGGAAAGAAATTATACCAAAGCGGTAAAATTTTTATGCTGTTCAAAGCTGCAGGCTTCCAATTTTACACTTCTCTAAACACAAACTGGGAAATTCAACAGATCTCGAAAGAGGCCTGCAACAGAATGCAATGAATGAGTTCCAAGTGTCTAGGCTTCAAAAGCAATAAACTTTGAAAAAGCATTGCCCCCAGTTTCCAAAGGAAAAATATCAGCTGAGAAGAAGCACCAGAAGACACAGAAAGGACTGATCTGCACCCCTCTTCCCGACAGACCTTATACAAGTTTACTCCCCAGTGAGGACCTCACCCTGGACACTGTAGCAATACATGTACTATTCCAGCCTTTGTGCCAAATTTGAGGATAAATCTCTCTTTGGTATATTTTTAGAGAATGACTTGAAAAGCCGCAGTTGTAAATAGATGAAATGTAGTAAGTTAATAAGAAGGACATCAGATATGTTAATGCAGATAAACAGAATTGTGTTAAGACAGCAAAGTTTTAAAACTTGAAATCTTAGGCATAATGAATGCAGTAATACAGTACTGCCAAGACATAAAAGAAATGGTAACAAGGTAAAAGAGGAAGTAGAAAATAAAGAGCTACAACTGTATAGTTGTGAGCAATAAAAAAGCCTGGACAAAGCACTGGGGAAAACAGCAAATGCATTAGAAGAAATGGGGATGGAACAGAGCAGACAGCTATGGAAAAATACATAAGGCAACCACAATTCCCTATAACATCCTCAAAATTGTGAATGTCTTCCAATAGTAAGTGTTTCTATAGGAAGCCTTCTTCAATGGAAGCTTTCGGAGAGACCTGTTAATTGCAAAAAAACCCTGAGAGTTTATTTGATTATGCGCTACAATAGCAAGGTTTACAGGAAATTGCCACATCAGTCAGCTATGAAACATGAAACTGGACAAGATGCTAACGTATAGAAACATGAAGCTAAAAAATTTTTAGAATTACTCATTCCTCATTTACAAGTAATTTAATAACTCTCATTCCAACAAAAAAAATCTTTTCATGGCCACTAATAAAAAAAGATTAATTGTATTAATTACTTAATGATACAAAGATGGTATGATTTATACCTGTACTACAGTAATGCTGAGTCTGCCTACTGTACCCATTGGTCCTCCATACTGTAGCTGCTGAGCTGCCTGGGCATCCAGCTGGATTTGCTGTTGCTGCTGGGTTGGGGTAATGCGAAGAAAATCTTGAGGAAGCTCACCAACATATACCTTAAAAGAGAAAAAGGAGGAAAAAAAAAAAAAAGACTTCAAAGTTCAGTCTTCCACTTTTGTAATAAGAAAGAGAAGACTATAAATCAAAGTGTAACAAATTCAGCAGAATTTAGTCTAATTTTGACAGCATGAACAAAGAACTACTAAAATGACAAAACTGCCAACTCACATAAAGTTCCCATACTCATATTCAAAACATTCTAACATAAGCTTCTGCAAAAAAGCAGAACATGGAGCCATGAAGACAAAGGACAAAGCAATTTCTCATGTTGCAATCCCACGCAAGATTATTCAATTGCCTGTCTGGCAGATGTATGCCTACAGAACATAATTTGAGAAGCTAACAGGCCTTGAGGGCATAGCATTTCAAGATTAGACAGCATTTGCATGTCAAGATTGCATCTTGGAGATAGAAATTGGAGCCAAATCACATGTTGCATGACTATTTCGTATGACTATCTGAGAGCCTCAGAATCCTGGCAACAGTAGGTGTCACATGCCAGAAAGGAAGTTTATCTAAGAAGCTCAGGAGGAAGCACTGAATGCCTGCTGCCAGACTACTGGGAGAGAGGGGAATCAGTTTTGCTTACAAGCATCTTAACATTTTACAATTAAAATCCTAAGCAGCTTTAGTTTTAAAAAGTGGGAAGAAAAAACAGGGACAGACAGGGAGAAAAATTAAGTAAAAAATAGCAAATGAAAGCTTATTTAAGTTTGGCTGGAAATTAGACATAGTCTTGTAACAGCCTTCTCATTGAATACATGTCATTAAAAAGGAGTTGGTTTTAAAATAAAATGTGATCTATTTAGGCAAGATTTGTAATGACACCAGAATTAGCAAAGAAATGACATTTACAAAACAGCAGGTCCCCTTCCAACCCTGGTCCTAAAGGAAGTTTCAAATCTTGTATTATTAGCACCTCTAAGAATAGACATCATAAACACTTCCTATAGTCAGAAGCGGTGTCTGCAGCCCTGAAATCACATTTCCATTTATGCAAGCTCCCTCTGTCAACTTCTCAGAAAACAGGGCAGCCTCTTTCTTCTCTACCACCTTAACAAGCACATTGGAAAGCTTAAGTAATTCACAACAGAAGTCTAATATCTTTCACATTTTTGAATCGTATTTTATTTAAGTCAGCCAAATATTGCTCCAAAATAAAATAAATAAACTAGTCTCTGTACTGAGGCCCAAAAGGGACAAAAATAGCCTGTAAGGGAGACCAAAGTTTTCTTACAGCATTTAAGCTAATTTTAGGTCAGTCAGTTACCTCACAGAAAGCTACATTCTTATCCTAGGATTGCAGAGCAGACTTACATAGAAACTAAAATCAGCTAGTGTTAACCAAGTTCTGAAAAGATCTGACTGGTAAACCCTTTCAAAAGGAAGAGTGGGGAACAGACTCTTATCCTAAACGTTTACTTCTCACTGAGATCTGGAACACAAGTCCTGATGACATAGCCTGTAAAATATCTAGGAGAGACGCTTATTGAGGAAAAAAACTCTACTCTGTATGTTCTTATGCTAATTATCAGTTGATTCCATTTGATGAAAAAAATCAGTATCATACAATCTTTTCTCTGTAAGGAAACAGGCCAATTTACGTCTTCCTCAAAGCATTTAAAACCAGGCACACAATTGTCACCTCCAAATCTTAATCAAAAATACAAAGTTATATAACCAGCATTCAACTGCATTTTTGTTTTTAAAGCAAGGAGAACATACAAGACAAGCTTGTATCACTGAACCTACTCCACAATCACTTTAAACAACCGCATTTCCCTCTACTACAGTGGCATTTAAGAAAAAAGTGAAATTAAAACGTGTTCTGCCACTAACTGCAGAGCAAGAAATTAATTCCATCTAGCAATGGGACAGGGATAGAACTGCAATTCAGAAGACTAATGTTGAACAGGCATTCATAAAAAATAAGCCTGCTTCTTAATAAACTGTATTGACAGCATGGGATACCAAAAATATGGATTATCTAGAAACAGAATAATACTGCCTTCCTTATCTGCTACAACCACCTAAGAGGTAGTTTTGAGGATCTTCAATGTGAAATGCTGCAGGTGTAAAAACTGCATCTCAACTTCTTCAAACTGAAGGCAGTGTGATGTTCTACAATTATTTGAAGTAACTGAGGACCAGGGTGCCTCAGTCTCATCTCCCTGTTTCTTTTCACCCCCGTTTCTTGTACATTAAATGGGGCAAATAGTTGTAAAGTGTGTTACTGCAGACAGATGATCAGAAGAAAGTGAAACAATGCTTGGAGGTAAAGGGTAGCGGAGGGGAGTCATCAGAACCCTGAACTCCCTGAATGGTCACGCAAGTACTGGTACCTACAAACGGGAGGGAAAGGGAACACAGAGCCAAGAACAATCACAAATGCCCTTGCGTATATGCCCAGACACAATACATTCAGGGAGCCACAACTAAGGCTTCCATGCTAGCAATTACCAAGGAAATCTAACACAAAACTTCTTTGAAATATCAAAGAGCTTTAAACACCTAACAGCTCAAAAAAGTTCTAACTATTCTCCTTTAAATGGTTTTACTGTTTTTGAGAAAGTTCAAAATTCTGTCTCATTCACTTTTTATACTATTCTATGCTTTGCACAATAAATAAAAAATTCCTATCAGGTAAGATGCAACCAGAGGTCCTGAAAGAGCTGGTATTTGTTCAAGGCTGCTCTCTAACATCTTTGAAAGGCCACAGAGATTAGAGGAAGTGCCCTATAACTGGAGAAAGACAAATCTCATATGCAGCTTTCAAAAGGGTAAGAAGGATGACCAGAGGAACAACAGGCAGGTCAGCTTCACTTTAGTCATTAAGAAATTTACAGAGCAAGTCCTTCTGGAAGACATTTCTTGATACACAAGTTTAAAAAACACCAACCACCAGGAACTAGGAATACCCAGCCTTTACCAAGGCTTTAAAAGAAAAAAAGTCTAATAGGCCATGTGCCTTCTACAATAAAATTATTAGAATATGTGAATAAGGAGAGAGAAGAAAGTATCAAAGCTGGGTTCATTATAATCCAAATGGGTAGACTAATGGATGGATGGATGGATGGAAAAGTGGTTGAGGCACTGAATTTAGAAGCTTAAGTTCAGCAGTGAAGTTGGTTAAAAGCGAAGTTTTCAAAGGTCTGTACTGAGGCCAACTTACGTGTCTAACATTTTTCCTCAGCAAACAAAGGTGAAGACAGAATGTACTCTTATCAATTTTGAGGAGGACACCAAATCTGGAAAGAAATGACTTGTATATTTGAGAGCAGGACCCACCAGAGATGGAAGAATTCACTGGCAGGAATCTCATAAAATTGAACAAGGGCAAAATCCTGTACTTTGGACTGAAAACTCCCTGGCACCCGTACAGGCCGGGAAACAATTGCCAGGGCTGTACCTCTAAAGAGGTGAAGAGCAAGCTAAACATGGATGAGCAGAGCACTCTTGCAGCAATGAAGCTTAACAACAGACTCCACTGCATCAGCAAGAATACAGCCAGCGGGCTGAGGAACGCAATTGTTTCCTTTTACTTAGCACTCATTAGACCACATCTGGAATACTGTAACCTGTTTGGGGCTCAGCAGTACATGAGCTCGAGGGAGGCCAGCAAAGGTTCACCAAGATGGCCCTCGAAAAGCGCTGGAGCACAAGACTTGTGAGGTCAGGCTGAGGATTTGTATAGAGAAGAAACTTAAAACACATATTGCAGTATCCATGAGGAGGTCATTGAGAAAACAGAGCCAGGCTCTCTTCTGAGATGCAACGCAAGAAGAAAGGAGATCTCAACTATCAAACTGAAACAGAGACCATTTCACATGAAATAAAGAGGGGGTAAAAAATACCTGCTAAAATACCTGCAGGAACTATGGTATACAAACATGGGTTAAAAATTAAAGAGAATTAGCATCCATATGACATCTATGTCTATGCCTGGAGAAGATAAGGCTCTGGGGAGACTGCAGAGCACATTCAGTCCCTAAAGGGGCCTACAAGGCTGAAGAGGGACTTTTAACAAAGGCCTGTAGAAAAAGGTATCCAAGGTTTGAAGAGTCTCAATACAAAACTCAACAGAGTAGTGATTATTAGGGAAATTAGTAGCAGAAATCTATGTAGTCTTAGTACTTGATCTAATTTTGGAGAACCTGACATATTTGCCAGCATGATGAATAATCACAGCAAGTAGTTTTAGGTATGACTGGCTAGCCAAGGAATCACAAATATAAGGTTTTGATGGCTCAGTCTCAACATGAAGCCTGATCAAACAGTTTATTAATACTCTCACTTGTAAAAGGTATCATTTAGCAACCGTTACATATTCAGCTATAGCTTACATTTTAAAAGCTGTTTCATTCTCAAAAGATCACAAAATGCGTGAAAGCCAGAACGGTCTCTCCAGCACTAAAGAAAAAAAATGTTTCCTGATCCTTTAGCACCATTTAGTGGCAATGCATTTGTAATGCAGTTGCATATATAGAAACAAGTACAATTCTATCTTTCTCTCTAGAGAGAATTATGAAAGGCTGGTGCGTACCATATCAACATTCTCAGCTGTGAATGGCTGCTTAATATTGCATAATTTATTCATTCATTTGAAAACATTCAAATCTCTAAAGTGGGCAAGGAAGAAAAGCATGCACCACAACATTAGGAACATGCTAAAAAAAAAACACCCCAAAGCCTGAAACCCAGAAAGCCACAGCTGCACATTATATGTGATCACACTTCCCATTCGTCAGGCTTCAATCAAGTTTATGAAAAAAAAAGATTGTCAAGAGATTATTCGGGAGTACTGAGGAGATCCTAAAACAAGACATCTAGAAGAATAACATTCTGTGGTTGAGATGCAGCTCCTCCGAAAAATTTAAGAAAGACTAGGCAGTTATGATATTCAAACCTCTGCAAGATGTTCAAGAAGGTTCTCACTACAATCTTGTCAAACCCAGGAAGATTTCACCAAGCTAAAACCAGCAGACATTGAAAGTACTCCACTCAGTGTCAACAAGGTGTTAAGCACCATGGGCAAGCAAAACTTCTCCTAAAAAGAAATGCCACTCCAGTTCAGGGATAGAAATACCTGTATAATTTCCCATGTCTGCAAGTCAGGACTACTGTTCACCTTCAGTGAAACTATTCAGTTTGTTACCAATTCCTCCAATCTCCTCAACTTTCTCTAAATATAATACTAAAGGATAACTAAAAGTAAAGTTCCTATTAAACAGACTATTTTTCAGGTATTTAAGCTTTTTTGAGTGAAATGTCAGATATTGACTGAATTCTATTTGGATGCACACGCATTAAGCCTTTGGTCATAGCAACTGCCTAAATCACCACACATTCAACAAGAAGTGCAGTTGTTTTTTAATGACACCATAATGAGCAACAAAAACCTTAATTTACTTTTTTACCTTAATTCTCCACACAAAACTTACTCCAACCATCAACACAATCCACTGTAAAACTAACCCATTCTGGAAGGCCAGACAAATAAGGCAGTTCAAGGAATTAAACTGATGATCATATAATATTACGGTTACGAGATAACAACAGACAGCAACACAGTTTTTTAAGATTAGCAATTTCATAATTCACTTTGCTAGTCTTTCTACAAGGCTGACTAGATATACCAAAATGAACAGCTCTTTCTGTGAAATAAAATACAGGAGTTTAAACTGATTGTTTAAAAAAAGTCTCAATTCACTCAAAGCGCTATAATACTGTCAATTACTTCCGGACAGGAGGAACAGACAGGAACAGCACATCAGTCGAGAGCTGATGTCGTACACCACGAGGCAGAACATCGCGGTATGAGGCATGATTACCCCGGCCAAAAGCGGACAATAACCGTCAGCACCACCTCCCAAGAGACTGTTAAATTGCTTTACGACCGCTCAGCGCCTCCTGTCCAACACACACGCCTACATCCCACAGTGGACGTCGTTCCAGCTTCCAGGTGGCGGCTCCAGGGACAGCGGCCCGACGGTGCACGCCGAGCCGCAAGCACCGCGAGCTTTTCCCAAGGAAAGTGGTTTAAGATCGGTTTAGTTTAAGCCGTTCCCTCCTTGGGAGGGCCTTTGGACAAAGAATGGGCAGGAAAGCCGCCTCCAGCCCCTTGCGCAGAGGAAGGATTTTGCCCTCCCGTCTCCCAAAGCCCCTTCGCCAGGCGGGGAACCAGGAGGAGAGGCAGACTTCCCTCCTCTGGTCCCCCAGCAGGCCAAGGAAGAGGGAACTCTTCCTCTCTCCCCGCTGCCGGCAAGGCCAGCGGCACGGAGTGTGGCTCCCACAGCAGCACGGCAGCGGCCGGGGCAGGAGAGTCGGACGCCGCAGCCCGTCTGGGTCACGCCGAGCCGAGCCCCGCCCGCCCGGCCGGCAGTACCGGGACACAGCCCCGAGCGGGCCCCGCGGCGCCCGAAGCACTCACTGGGCCCCGCTGGGTGGTGACGGTGGTCGCCATGGCGCCTCGCCGGGGCCGAGAGCCTTCCTCCTCCTCGTCCTCCCGCCCCGCCAGGCCGCCAATCCCGCGGCC
>VWZG01012343.1:385353-595183 GCA_013396735.1 Grallaria varia | reverse complement strand
CGGCCGCCCCCGGAGCCGCTCCCGACGCCGCCCCCGGCACCGCCGTCACTCAGCGCCAGCGCCGCATCACCTGACCCGCCTGGCCCCGCCCCAGGGGCAGCGCAGCGCCGGCCTTGCGCACGCGCCTCTCCACGCGCCGGGAGGGGCGGGGCGCTCTCCCGCGCACGCGCCGTTNCGGCGCCGCTGCCGCCGCCCGGGGCGCCCCGCGGGCGACGCTGTGCGGGCGGGGGGCTGCGGGGCTGGGGCCGCTCCCCGCCCGCTCTCTGCCGGCCACGGGGGAACGTGTGTTCGAGGGAACGACCCGCTGCCTGTCCTGGCCCCGGTGGTTTCACAGGGCTTGCCGAGCAAGCGCAGCCCCTTTTCGGGAGAACAAAAGCAGCTTTAATATTCATCCAAGTGCCGCTTCGGGAGGTGAAGTCTGATTATTCCAAAGCCTGTTTTAATAACTGTTTCCCGTTGTTAGAGCTGTTTCCTGTTGTCAGGATCTGCGGCATAATTTTAGCCCTTAATTAAAATTCTAGCACGGATTTTGGCAGCTAGAAATAGAACAGTGCAATTAGGAACGTTCCAAATATAGCACCAGCTCTTTTTGTGTGGTGGTTTGTTTTTTTTTTTCACCACACACACTATACTTGAAGTGGGAACAGCTTCATCTTTTTACTTCATAGAGCGATAGAATGTTAAGGAGTTGGAATGGACCTTAAAGATCAAACAGTTCCAACTCTCCTTACATGGGCAGAGACACCTTCCACTGGACCAGGTGGGGCACCATCCAGCCTGGCCTTGAACACTGCCAGGGTTGGGGCATCCACAGCCTCCTTGGGAAACCTATTCCAATCTCACCCCCCTCACAGTAAAGAATTTCTTCATAATATCTAAGCTAAATTTCCCCTCTCTTAATTTGCACGTATTACTCCTTGTCCTATCACTACAGTTCCTGATAGAGAATCCCTCTCTGGCTTCCCTGTAGCCCCCTCCAGATACAGGAAGGTTGCTGTGAGGTCTCCATGCAACCTTCTGTTCTCCAGCCAGAGCAGCCCCAACTCCCCCAACCTGTCTTCGCTCTAGTCCCCCAGGGCTCCAGAACTGTACACAGCACTCCAGGTGGGGGTTCACCAGAGTAGAGGGGGAGAATCACTTCCCTTCCCCTACTGCCCATGCTTCTGTTGATGCAGCCCAGGACACAGTTGGCTTCCTGGGCTGTGAGCGGTCATTGCCTGCTCGCATCGAGTTTTTCCTCAACTATCATCTGCCATTCTTTCTCTGCAGGGAGAAAGTCTTGATACCATTACATTGTTACAATCTTGACATTGTGAAGGCTGGTTGGAGGGGAAAGAGTGTTAACGAGCTTCAGTGATATTCTTACATTTATGACCGCACAAGCTGGGGACTGAGTTTTGGGTAAGTCATGAGCAGTTACAGTTTTACTCACCATGGATTTCATTCCAAGACCTCATGTAATCATAATGATTTCAAAGAGATCAGACAAGAGATGACATTATTGTCTCTGAAATTTTTATCAACAGGGAAAAAAAGTCATATTAATTCATAGACTTGAGATTTGTTTTCCCAGTACAGAGATACACAGTGACTAAAGTGAGCATTGTCCCTTCCTGACAGTTCTACCACTTCCTAACTGCTTTTTTTATTTTCCTGTTTTATTATTGTTCTCAGGAAATCCACATAGACTCTAATAACTTACTTTTATTCACCATTTTAAGCATTTTCCCAAGGATTTGTTGTTAAACCAGCCCCCCTCCCCTTAAATCGGTACGTCCAGGTGGCCTGGAAACGGCACAACAGTGCCAGCATTGCCACCTGGCGGATATCACTGGAACGGGAAGTGGATCCCCAGGGATCACCACGCCGGGAGCATTGGGGCAAGAGCATTAGGCGAGGCATCTGATGTTCACGCATTAATTGAAGTGGGAATGTAAGCCATGGGAAAGGTGAGAGAACAAAAGTCATAAAACCCTCCTGTTTGCAACATATGGGCATCGTTAAGAAAAGGTTGAAAGGTAATGAAAGAAGCTATAATGACAATAAATTGTGTTTATCTTGTAATAAACATTTAGATGTCAGTTTCTCCTGTATCAGTATTTCATTCTGATTTCCAGTCTCTTTTCTATTGTTCCCAGTTCTTCATCTATCCTTCAGACTTGTCACAAGCCCTGTATTTCCTGAAATTTCACCTGGAGCTTTCTGTTTGCATTTTTAATAACCTTATCTTCATGCTCCCAGGTACTGGCTGTGTCAGAGGCAATGCATGTTTCTGAGCTCTCCATGCTTGTTTCCCAATATCAAGTCAAGTGCCAAAGGGGACTATTACATTTGCTGAAACCTCTGTCTAGAGAGGACACTAATATGGTTTTATTTAATACGGTTTATTTTCTGTAACCACTTGACTCTTTTTATGAAATTTCTAAGAGCTTAGTATCTCTGAAGACATTGAGTGAAAATTGATTATAACTGGATGGGTGGTTGAACATGTGTAAAGAGAAATGGATATATGTTTGAAAATTATCAAATAGGCACTTCTTCCTAGGCTGGCTCCAGAATGTGAAAGTGTAGATAGCACCTAAGCTTTTCTTCATAAAATCAGAAAATAATATCTCAAGGTGGCTGAGGAGGAGAGTAATGCACATGATGCTGTCCTCACTGAGGAACAGTTACAGCGGAATTCCTGCCCAATTAATTTTGTGCTTCAAAAAGCTGGAAGAGACACTTCAAAGGTGGAGGAGAGACTAATGGTATGGGAGGAGTGAGAGAAGAGAAAGCTCAGATGGATAACTTCTAGCTTTCGATAGGTATTTATTTAGCACTCAGCATGGAGGCCTGACTCTAAAACTGAAACCTGTCAGATCTGCAAAATGTAAATGGCATAATTAGCGTGGTGAGAGGACTACGCTTGTACTTCTGTGAAAATGGTGTACTCCTAGGAAGGTCAAGCCTCCCAGTTTATTTAGATAAGATACATGATTGAATCCTTCAGTTAGGAAGTAAACTTTAGCTCCTTGTTAGCTGGTCTGTTCCCCAGGGAAAGCTCTCGAGTGAGTTGGGTGGTTACATTTTATGTCGTTTTGAGTATCTCCCATGATACTAGAGGTGTTCCCACAGTCATTTAATCCCATTTGCTTATTCTGTCTTACAAAGACAGTGAAGTCACAAGAATGTGTTTTAAAATGTACTCTTAGCTGAGCTAAAGCTGGTGCATAAAACCAGAGTAACAAAACATAGTTGTGGTTTGTTTAGTTCACAGATATTCACTGGCCCTGCAGAGGATCTCACAGTAAACGAGCAAAACAGGTTTTGGGTTAAATTTTGCAGGTATTACAAACATATAAGAATATTGTGGGATGACTATGCCTCACACTACTGGCTTTGATCTCAGCCCTTTTCATCAAGTCTGCATAGGAATTTAGATACCCCACAAAGGTACAGTTCTCTTGCAAGGGGAAAAGCATCTTTTGCAAAATGCAGAGCCCAGTTCCACCATAATTTCTCACACAGTTTCACAAATATGACTTGTTAATTGCAGGCCATGGTGACAGTGGAGAAGGCCAAAGAGAGCCACTGCTTTGTGGATACAACCCATAGCAGAGTGGGTATGCAGAAAAAGGAAAGGGATGTTGCAGGCTTTCGGCTATAGAAAACCCTTTGGAGCCCTAATGTGCTGAGCATAGCTTCTCAGGATGTACGTGGACTTACACAAGGCTGGACACAGGACCAGACACAGAACAAGAGACTGCAGTGCCAATGTTTTGTTCATAGTACCAGAACAAGCTTGGTACTGTACAACTGAGCTGAAACAGGAACATGGAAATCCCAGATGGCATTCAGACTGGCTGTAATAACGAATAATTTCCACTTCAATGGCATAAAAGGTATTCACAGTGCATTGCAAACTTTAATTAATCCTCACAATCCAGTTGGGATGCAGAAGAATTACATCACCCATCATGAAGAAAAGATGGCTCCAGCATGAAACATGGCAACTCCATAACAGCACACAGCACAATTACCCAGAAATTTCAGTCAGCGTGGATACTGCACTGAGACTACAAGTGTTGAATAGATGGAAGAGAGAAAGAATTAAATATAAACTGAAGATCAAAATCAGCAATGCCTCCCTCATGACACCAGACCATGAAACAGAGATGTTAAACAGCAGGTAACTTACCACCCTCACAAACACTGCAGAATTTCATCCTCCAGTGCTATAGCTGCTGATTGAGCTAGATGAGTATTGGCAAAAGTGTTGTTCAAGCAATTGTGGGGGATTCTAGCAGCAAAGCCGAGAACACTGCCGAGCAGCTAATAAGTGGCTATTCTTCAGTCATGCTGCACTCAAAATAGCTTTCCAGCAGAGGAAAAGCAAATTCTATTGGCTTCAACACCTGGTTGAGCAACTTAATAAGGAAAAAATTGAAAGTTAGAGCTGAATCATTATTTATTTTATAACTACATCTTCATCACACAGTCCACTCCAAAATGGGAGTTATTTTGTTTCAAATCAAGCTTGTGCAAGGTTTTTCTGTAGGTTCATTCAGCACAGAGGTGAGGAGAAGGTGCTTTGAAAACAATTTCAGGCAGCAGCTGTTTCAGAGGAGGAGAGTAATCTATAATCATAGGAAGATTTTTTCCCTTTTTTTCCAGTTCCACCATGCTTTTCCCAAACGGTATTTCTTAAGTGTATTTTTAATGCACCAGGAAAATCATAGCAGTGCAAAGACTGTATTTAGTGTTATTTGGGTAACATGTCCATTTCCAGACAGCATTTCAACGGAGACAAGCAAAGAGTTAGGAGAGCAAAATGTCTCAGTTCTGTGCACAGCAGACACAGAAAAGAGCTTGTTCCTCTTATTGAAATGACCTTTTGTGTATTTGAAAGCTGCTATTATTTTACCTCTCAGTTTTCATTTCTGTGAAGTTCAGTTGTTCAGAGGAATGTCAGATTAAATTTATCCTAATTTCTTCAGCCTTTCCTTACAGGTATACTTTTAGTAAGCCTGATAATTATTGTTATCTTCCTCTGTTTTTCCCCCAGTAGGACCATACTTTCCTTTAAATATCCAAAATTGGACAGAGCTGGGGCAGACAGCTTCAAGGAGAGCTGAAGAATTGCTAAATATTTTTTAGGTGATAACACAGGCTATAAATTGCAATAAGGGTTTGCCTTTTTTACAGCAGCATAACATTGCTCACTCCTGTTCAGATTATGATCTGTGTTAACATCCAAATCTGTTTCTGATGTGATTATTTAGCTTGTTCTTACCTTATGCTTCTGCAGTTCATTATTCTTGCCTAAGTGTGTGACGTGTCTGTTTTTACTGAGTTGCATCCTCTCAACACCTCTTGATGTTGTTCTACAATGTAGACCTGTTATGTTTGATTGGCAAAAATACCTACCCAAGTAACTGTGAATAAATCAACATGTTTATTTATTTAAAAAGGAGTTGCTCTCTTATCTAGAGAGAAGTATAGCAAATGAAAATTTACACATCTTTTCTCTTGAATCAGATTATCCTTTTTTATTTAGATTTTTTTTTCAAAGAGGAGAATTCCCTGCTGCCTCATTTTTGAAAAAGTACAGAATTTAGAAGTCATTATTTGAAAATAAAGACTAAAGCAATGTAGATTTTGGCATTCTGGTCTCACAGAAGAAAGACGTGTAGCATTCTCAGTTATGATACCCATATTTGTACCTCATACCATGCCAGGCTGTGAACAGATATTATCAGAATCCTGTTCATGTCCTGTATGAATTTCCATGTATTTGCTTCATTTTTTTGCTTGTCGTCTTCTCAGAATGTAATATAAATATGTAGAAAAAATAAGGAATTTTTCTTGTCTGCTCACCAAATTTCTCCTCCCTAAAATATAAATTAAGACATGGAAGGGAAGAAACAATGAAAACTAAGAGGAAAATGACACAGGAAGAAGCAACAACTGCCTTCAAAAAGTTAAGGGCATTATTTTAGAGTAATTCTAATGAGCAACATTTTTTTCAGATTTATTCGAAATGCTTCATACTCAATTTATTCATACATTTTCATTTGCTCTAATATTTTCTATAGGCACAAGTAGTGCAAATGTGAATTTCTGGGCAGAAATTCTTTCTTTCCCACTCCATCCCCAGGCAAGCAAACATTGCTTTTCTGCTTACTCAAGTTCATTATAGAAATCTTTACTCATATGCAGCAAAACATAGTTTTTGTCCTTTGTAATTTAGCTAATTTATTGATCTTCCTCAATAACAAGACATACATGCAAGTCAATATTATCTCTCTCTCCTCTCTGCTGTTTTTCACAGAATGGGCACCAATTTTTTGGTATGTAAAAGGATTTCTGCACATTAAATAGCATATTTTCTCCCACTGAGTACTTCAGTTTTATAGATATTAATTTTTATAATTAACAGTGTTTAGTATGAGGACTCTACGGTAACAGTGGCTTTCAATAGTGATATTTAGTAGGTTCTTTCTCTGGTAGGCTTTTCCTCTAAGTCTTTATATTTGGTGCCTAAGTGTCTGCAAGGAAATCATTATTTTCTGTTAGATGTTTAATCACAAACCTTGCAAGAAAATTTGCTGTTTTCCAAACAGCAGAACTAACTTCATTACCACATTGACATGCTAGATACACTTGTCACCTCTAAAGTCCCATATTCTTTAAAGTCTGTAGCCTGTATTCCCTTTGGAAAAGATTATTTTCAAATAATTCAATAGCCTGATTTACGATTTCCATTTTTCCTCCAGAGCCTTTCTTGCTGAATGTGACAGGTTATGGGGGACAGGGCAAGTTGCACAGAAATACACTTGATGCCTGCAGTGAAAAGATTTTTATATGTACTGGGTCTGGTTTCTTTGTGGTCAGATCCTCAGCCTCCTTTGAAGTCAGCACTGATATACGAAGAGCGTCTGAAGCTCTGTCCAGGGAGGGACGGCAGTTTTGCTTCTCTACAGAGCTGCCTTAGCTCAGCCTCAGGGAAGTCAATAGGAGCTGCAGGAGTGCAGCAGCTCTGAAAGTACAGTACATTCAGCAACTTTTTAGCCTGTTTTTTCCAACGTCAAAGTTGTCGGGATACTAGAGGCAGTGTCGAGGTAAAGAAATGAGATACTGTCAGCTGTAGCTTCAGTGTTCTCAAATATCAAGATTGGATGAGTCTATATCTGTAGCTAAATATTACAAGCATTCCCTGACTCCTACTTCTGCTCACTGATTATTAGGTGTCACCATATAAGGTGACACCTCCGTGTTCAGTTGCGTAAGTATGTGAATGAAGAAAATTAATTCTCTCCTGCAAAGGAAACTCCTAAAGCTAATTGCTTTAAACACAAGAGCAATACGCATCTTGTTAGACTTGCTGAAGATCTGGGTTCAGTTTTCATAGGCTCTATGACCTCAGTAAGTGATCTGGTATCTCCACACTGCCTCTCCACTCCCAAACAAGGTGACATTTACACACCTGTTGTGTTACAGTTCTGCATGCTCAAGGACAGGATCATCTGTGAACATGGAGAGTGTTTAGCACAAAAGATCCTTTTGGTCAAGGTCTTCAGCACTTACTGCAATATGTAATATACATGCTGTAATTCACAGGAAGAAATTAAACCCCCAATATTTAGAGAGTGTACATCATTCCTTTCTGTCTTCTGAAAGACTGGAGAAAGACTTAGGAAAAATAGAAGTGTGTTTTAAGACACAGAACATGCGGGTACTCTAATCACCAATGCCACATGGGAACTTCATGACCATTAGCAGGCTGGGTTTCCCCTGCAGCCAGTGGATGCGTGCAGCACACCAGAGGCCACATACCAAGCTGAGTGTACAGCATAGCACAAGCCTGCACTGTCTCAGGTTAGCTGTGCTATCGATCACTAACTTGTTAAATTACAACTGTCTTCTGGTTAGGATAACTGCAGCACTGTGTGTGCCTATGAACCCTCATGAGGCCTCGTGTATACTTCAAGCTGTCTGCAAGAATGCACTTGGAAAGAATGAATGCCAGAAAAAGTAATGAAATAAGTCAGGTAAGAAAAAAGTAGCTTTCACCTTCTTTGTATGTGAAGTTTTCAGAATAAGGAAATTGCTGTTTAAAAGCAATGATTTACTGCTTTAAGTGTGGTTTTAACCAAAATTTTAATAACCTGTAAAGAAAGCAAAAGTTTGTATAACACACAGGTATAACAGATCTGTATAACACATATGCTCATGTACCTGTTTCAAGTCACTTCTTGGTTGGCTTCCTTTCTGCTGCTTATAGCGTCATGTAGCACTTTCTGGCACATACTGTCTTTGACACTGAGGTGGTGTCACCTGAGTGTAATTATACAGATTTCCTCTGCAGGAATTCAGCCCTACAACTATATTCAGAACATGAAAAATGTGTGAATTAAAAATACAACTTTGTTTTTGTTGGTTTTTTTTGTGATAACCAAGCACATAATTTTCTTTCCTTTTTTTTCCTAAAATAAAGATGAGAAAGACAGAAACATCATAGAATTATGTGAGCCTTTATACATCATTCATAAAGACTGCAAATTGTAGAAAGGACAGTGCTGCATATGTGATTTTTTCTTCATTCTGGTTCTTTACCCCTGCTTTAACAGAAAAAAAGACCTTATTTTTGTATGACCTGTAAATATGGCTATTGAAATAGTTTATCAAAACCAAAGATTTATTTTCTTTCTGTGAAGAATTACACCAAATATTTACATGTTACATGAAATAACAATTTTATACTGTATAATACATTTGCAAACTGTAATGCTGCTGTTGGCTCCTACAGAAGCCTCCAAAGTTTTGTGTAAGCCTCTTTTAGATTTCATGTGTGTTGTGTGTTATGCGTACAGGACAGCAACTGAAGTTAGTAGAGATCTGTTGAAAAATGAGGACAACAAAGCTACCCACTCCACTGCAGAGTTATCTTCTGTGACTCTTCTCAGGACATATTTCTTTGATCCCACCACACGTCTGTTTTTCTCATAGCTTTCCCTGTGGCACTGGACAAGAAGAATGATGTCTGGCTTTGCACAGTTGAAATTGTCAGTAAATGCCAGGTAGTAGTTCAGATTAGCTTGGCACAAATACCTCCTTACAGGCAGTTCACTTCTCATTATTGATGTTAATAGTACTTAAAGGTCTCTATTTAGATTGGGTTCTAGTTGTACAAGGCATTTTCTCTTATTAAACCATTTTTATGTGTACATAATCTGTTCTGACTGATGTCATTGATCCAGAGTAAGGGGTTTCTACCCTCAGCCTTTGCCACAACTTCTTTTTTGGCCCCTCTAATTTGCTCTTTCAACCATTTCTTAGAATCCCTTCCCTCAGTTCTGTAAAACTATTCTGGTTAAAACAAGCAAACATATGCTCTCAAGTATGAAGAGAAACACACTGTTTAATATTACTGCCTCATTATTCAGTTGGGGGAAGGAGATAGGGAGAGATTGACTTGCCAGAGGAAAAGGAGGAAGGACACAAGAAGAAAATTTAGTTCCTCTGAGTCACAGTTCAGGATCTTATATAGAAGTCTTCTTTGTTCTGACTTCATCTTACCTCTGAGCATTGCCTGATCTCTTTATGCTCAAACTTTCCTCTTCTAGACTGTATCTCTTCTGATTTCAAAGGGTGACTTGTCACACGGGACAGGCACGGAAAAGATTAAGGGGTTGTTCTAGGCTTTTCATCTCTGGAAATTTTCTCCACTGCTGCTGCTACAAGCTACAGTGAAAATGATTTCCTGGAATCACAACTTTTCCTTCACCATCTCAGATTTTTTTTCCCCTGTATCGTATTTGTTCAGTGCACATTTCCTTGCCAGCTTCTGCCTGGCAAGCTTCATCTACCTGCTTTGTGCATAAATGTCAGGGATAATTCTGAAGGCTCAACATGATTACCAGCTGGCCAGCTGCCATGTTGGACTTTAGGATTTAACTTTTCATCCACAAAAATGACATGTATTTATTTATTTGTATTTTAAAAGTTCCAGTGCCTATTGTATGCACAAAAAAAAGGTTTCAGCCAAATGTAAATATGCACTGTCTGAATTAATGTCCACTAATGAAAGCCCTTCTTAACCAACCTAAACTTACATACCCTCCTACATCTTTAAGTTCCTCCATGTTCTTTTTCAAAGTCTAGAGAAAACATATACTCTCCAATCTGCAATGTGACCCACAGGTTAAAAAACTTAGAAGCTGACAGTCTAGTAGGGAAGTGGATTCCAGGATCCTGGACAAAGTCCTATACATTGCCCACTTTCAGTCAGATGACCACAAACTGCATGTTTGGTTTTTTTTCTTTTTTTTCCTGAGGCAGTGAGTTCTCTGTTGGGTTTTTACTCCATGTAGCTATCTACTATAAAATATATTCACAGTTAACAATCTAATTTAAAACTGACTATGCTCAGAACCTAAAGTTTACTTGATTGCTAAAAAAAAACTCCACATGAACTCATGTATAAATGGAAAGAAGTTTCATCCTGGTAGGCAGCTGAGCAACACACAGCTGCTTGTTCACTTCCCCCCAAGCAGGACCAAGGGTAGAATCAGAGGGTTAAAAGTGGGAAAACTTCTGCATTGAGATAAAGGGAATGTTCATTGATTTAATGCAAATTTTTATTCTGCAATTCTAATTGTTTTTGATATCTTTGTCTTTCAGTGTCTCCCTGACATCATCCAATTCTCTGTATAGGTTTTCTACTGATTTCCTCAAACAGGTTGCACTGGCCTGCAGTTGCCTGAACTCATCCTTCAAACCTTCACTTTCTTTGAGTAAATTCCAATTTTCAATATCTAGTTCTACTACTGTTTCTCTGAGGTGCTACCTTTGGTTTTGTAAGTTTTCATTTTTGAAAGATAATTTATTAACCAGACAGGTTTTCCTGTTAGAGGAAGAAAGCATAGTAAAGGTGGCAGGACACTGCTGTGCTCTGGGAGCTTCCAGCCTGCCCAAGTGTGACACAGCATGGATGTCACTATTCCATGGTTCCTAACTGCCTGCTCCTACTGGGCAGTCATTGCTTGCAAGATATTGTGAAAAAAGTATCAGAAGGTGTTATTAAGAAAATTAAGGGCTTTAGGGTAAAATGACTTCGTCAGAAATTAGTTGAGAGTTAGTGTGCAGAAGTATATCAATTTTCAAAACAGCTAAGTATTTAACAGAGTGATGAAAGGCATCGTGGTAGGACTGATGCTGTTGGTATATGTACTGAAAGAATGTTCAAAGTGCTGTTATCATAGAGTCATAGAATCAGCTAGATTGGAAGAGACCTCCAAGATCATCAAGTCCAACCCTTGATCCAACACTACTGTGATTACCAGATCCTGGCACTGCATGCCACATCCAGTCTCATCCCAAAAACCTCCAGGGACAGTGAATACACCACCTCTCTGGGCAGGCCATTCCAATGCCTGATTACTCTCTCTGTAAAAAATTTCTGCTTAATATCCAACCTAAACCTCCCCTGGCAGAGCTTATGAACAGTGAAATGACCCTGGTTTTACATGACATGTCATTCTACATGTTGGAGCAATTCCTGCTGAATTGTACATGAGATTCTTAGATAACAGTAACCATTTAGGAGACAAATGGGGAAATCATGGTGCATAGATCGATAAAACAGCAATCCTCAAAACATTAGCAGCAGCAAGGAGAATTCATACTAATTTTAAAATAAAAAAAAAAAGATAGGATGAACTTAGTGGGATGTTCTTGCAGCAGAGCTCCTCTAGCCCTCTCTCCTTGTCTCTCTCCCCCAACTCCTGCTGCTATCCATGGCAATTCTCATCCTTGTTTTTTCTCCAGCCTGAGCCTGTGGTTGGCAGTATGTTTTATCTCTGCCTCTACTGTGGGTATTTTCAAGGTAAGGAGTAGCCTAGAATAGCTGAATACAGCACTGAGTGTCATTGCTATTCTCATACTACATGCTATTCCATCCTCATGTACTCCAATACCAGGACAAGCAAAGTAGGTTGCTTCTGGCTGTCTACCCTATTCTCCAGTGGAGATCTATGGCACCTTTATAGCTTCCATGTGTTGAAATAATTAATGAAGTTTCTGTGTCCAGCTCATCAATCATCAAAGTTTCTTCAGTTTGTCTCCCAGCAATTCTTTTTCTTTGTTAAGGAGTGTCCTTTCTGGGGCAAAGTCCACAGGCTCCATTAACTCAGCACACTTTCACACCAAATACTTAATGTGGTGTGCTGTGGCTCTCCCAGCACTCAACTGTCCTGCTTCTGTTTGGCTTGACTTGTGACAGACTGTATGCGTCCCTGTGCCAAATGTCTCACTCTTCATTCTCAATGGCCGCAGTACACTACTGACAACTTTTCCATGGAAGGAAAAGCAGGCATTCATGAGAGGGAGCTTGAACAACACAGGAGGGTTTTATTCAGTTGCAATATACCTTTTTGTGAAGTGAATGAATTTAGGTGAGCTGTATTAATGCTAAGCTTTTTTTCTCTCTCTTTTATTCCACTTGTTGGCAGTGGGTCTCCCCTTTGTTTGAAACCAATTAGCAGCTGTATGGCACTGCAGAACCAGCTGCTTTCCAAAGGAACTTCCCTGTCTGGGCTGATTCTCCTTCACTACTGTTACATAATCCTCTTCTTCTGGATGAGTTATTCTTCCATTTTATGCTGTTCTAGCATGAAATTACAAAGCCCCATACTGCAAATTAGATTTCAGTAGGGATATCAGGTGTATCAAGAAAAGCAATTCCAAGTGGCCTCAAAAATGCCCTTTTAAAATGTCTCTTGAATGGAAGCATCTACTAATGTTGTAGGGAAAACAGGGAGAAAAGGCAACAGGAGCAAGAAAGATTCTGATATATTTTGCATTGAAAAGCTTGAGCATTTTGGCATAATTTTCATTGCACAAAGGCCTTATTGTTTTAATAAGATTGGGGCACACGGCAGCTCTGCATGTGGAGCAACTCACTTGTAAGGAAATATCTTTGAACAATATCCCTTTAAAACGCCCTTTCCTAAGAAGCAAAAAGGGTGGGGGAAGATGGAAGGTGATTCAGAAATGTGCCATGAATTTCAACAGAAGGGAAACTTGGTTAGGAAACATGAGGCTATGTCCCAACTTATTTTAACCCATTGTACTGTATATGGATCCAGGAGAGAAAGCCAAAGTCCTGTAGACAATAGTGGGGGAGTATTACAATCTGAGGAGGATAAAGTTCAGCCTTCAAAACTAAAAGAAGCTACTCCTTGCACCACTGTGGTTTGTCATAAAACTGGAAAAGAAACATCTAGATTCAGTATCATTTCATCTATTGGTATTACTAGAAAATAAGTCCAAAACTCTTAATTTTGTATTTGAAAGGAAGTTGGAAAGCCAGAGAGTTACACCAGAGCCAAACTGGACCTGCTGTACTTAACGGAGTATTCAGTAGGTTTGGGGGTAGGGATAAATAAAATGCAGCAAAGAAATATGCCATGTTGAATAACATGAAAGTACTCTATAACAGCAGAAATCAGAAAGTTATAATCTATTTTAAACTCATTCATTATTCAACAAAATGACTGTTTGTGTCAAAAGGAAGTTGTTGAAGGAAGGAAATGAAGATTTGTCCCTAACTTAATTTCATGCTCTCCTTGCTTTGGACTGATAAGCACCAAATTAACTTTGTGCTAATCAAGAGGTTAGGAAACATTATAGAGATGGATGATTTCTGCTGATTATGGTGGAAAAAAGTATTTTGTCTGCACATTTAGACAATACAACACTGCATTGCTCATAAAATAATTAGTTTTACAGTATTTAAAACTTTCAATACACAAAAGTAGAAAGCCTTGCGATCTTTTCTTTCTCTTCTCTCTTCAGACCCCTGCCTCTCCTACCCCCTCCTCAGTGCTTCACCACTTCAATTCATGGAACAACAGTAGGGAGAATCAAATAGCAAATACTGTTGTTCGGCTTTTGTCTATTCAATACTTGACCCAAGAAATCAGGAGGCAGTTAAAAGCTTCTCTTTCAACTTCCCACCCTGTTCAAATTCTCACTCTCATTTTGTTTGTCTGAAACTTTGCTCTTTTAGAAGCTTGCCAGTGTGTTGGAATGTATGTATGTGTGTACTTACAGACATATCTATGCCCTTGTTCTTTCAGTCAAGTGATATCAGAAAATGTCTTTTCATTTCTAACAGGGTTCAGTCATCTCTTTAATAAACATGTCCCTTAACAAAATTCTCAGTCTTAATGCTTTTCAAATGTCTCTAATGATTTCTTATTTACTGACATTTTCCCCGAGCCCCTCATCAATTTAACTATTCAAATTGCTGACACTGTTAATAACTCCTCTGTCTCCAGCAGATCCACTGCAGACCTTGAAATCCCTCTGCTGCCTCTGCAGACAAGAACACATCTGGTTGTGCATCCATACCATGCTGGATCAGAGTATTTATTAGCCTGGCAGCGGAGTCTCATCACTATGCAATATGGTGATTAACAGATTCATTTTCACCATTGCCATCCAGAAGGGCCTCTCACAGGGTCATTTCCTCCCTTCACTTCTATCTTACCCTGGTGTAATTCCACTTATTTCAGCACTTGGAGAACAGCATGAGCACAAGGATCTGTATTTCTAAGGGTTTGTGGGGAAGATTTTGAGAAACATTTGGAGCTGCATGCCAAATTGCCTTCCATGCCTTTGAAAAAGTCTAGATGTCTGTACTTTGGGAAAGATTTGAAGGGGAAGCAGATGCAGGCTGACCTGTCTTCAGACAAGAGCACAAACTTTCAGAATGGCCCAACATGTGCTCTGCTGGGACATTTGGGCTGAAGATACTGAAATAAACTACACATGACCCTACTGCACACCAGCTGAACTGTGCTAATTGCTCTTATCCTGTGCTTTATAAAAAGCATTTGGAAAGGGCTCATCTGTAGGAGGCAGTTCAAACCTTGGAGTGTTTTTAATTCCACTTTTCTAGACAAAGCTCCCACGCAGAGGCAGCTTGTTAAGTGGCTCACCTCAAAATTTCCTGGACAGAAGTGCTCCTGTCTGTGGTAGTAAACATGCATCTAGCAAGTCATATGTGACAGTTCCCTAAAAGAGACCCTCCTGCATGTAGATGCAGAACAAAGATTTGAACTGCCTCTGCTGACACTGCCACAGTCAATGAAAATAACCAAACAGATTCAGACAGGAACCGGATGGTCTGCAGCAGATAGCCAGGAGGACACTTGTGAGCTAGCAGTGCTTCAGAGGGGAATCCCTTCAGAAGTGCAGCCCAGTAATTACAGCATGAAGAACTTGGTAAGGATTTTTAGACCCGATGGCTTAACCACAGATTTCCTGGTAACCAAGCTCCTTAAACCTTCTGGGTCTTGGTTTCCCTGTTTATGAATTTGAGGTAACCATCCTGGGGCAACGTAATTAACAAATGTTTACACAATGCTTTGTGATACTGCAAGGGATGTTACTGGCTACATGCAGGGAGTGTTTTTTCTATGAGACAGCATATGTGTGCTTTTCAGTTTGTCTTGATAGCTGCACATTCGATAAAATTGGAGTATTAAAGATTATTGAGCAGCTTGAATAATGGTCTTGATGCCTTTGGAATTGTGAATAACTGTGAAAAGTTGTCCACTGAAAACAGACGCCTGCCTCTCTGAAGAGTATTTGCTTCTTGAAAAACAATTTTGCTTCCAGGGAAAACAAGGTTAGAAACAAATCTAGGAAAATAATGTCAGAATGAAGTGTCAGTTCTTCACTCAAGTAGCAGTTTGAGGAAAATAAAAAATACTGCTTTGTAATCCTGATGACTCCCTATGTGGACTACGAAGTTCATAGAATCATAGACTATGCTGAGTGGGAAGGAACCCCTGAGGATCATTGAGTCCAACTCCTGGCCCTGCTCAGGACACCCCAAGAATCACACCATGTGCCTGAGAGCATTGTGCAAATACTGCTTGAACTCAGACAGGCTTGGTGCTGTGACCACTTCCCTGGGGAGCCTGTTCCAGTACTAAATCACTCTTTGGGTGAAAAACCTTTTCCTGGTATCTAACCAAAACTAAATTAAAATCCTTAAATGGGACTAAATCAATCCATTCCCATGCAACATTTTTGAATCATATTATGTAGGAGCAACTGGAGCAGAATTTGGTCCTAAAACAGATATTTTATGAAAATATACAAACACAAATTATGAACTTCAGACCTAGATTAAAATCTAATAAAGTCATCAAGGGGAAAAAAAAGTAAGTGAAAGCAGCCACACCTTCAATATCTGATAAGCAGAACTCTGAACTGTGAAGGAATGGCTAGTTGTGGGATAAAGAATGTCACTGAGTATCCTGATGTATTTAACTTCTTTGCAAGGCCATCTCTATCAATGGGGCTAGCAACTGCAGCAAAACATTTTGAACAGCTAATTGTCCAGTAAAGATGTGTGGGAGATTGCTGCTTTTCCTGGCACAGCAGAGCCGTAAGAGCTGCCAGCCCTGCTTCCCTGCATCTTTCAGTCTCAGATGCTGCTGGCACACTATTGCTGACAGGATCTCTTTCTCAGTATGTATTCATTTGTAATATTAAAAATAGCTCCTATGTGCAAAAAGACTTAGTGAAGAGAGAAGCATTCTTCTCTTTTGTTCCATCATCTCTGGAGAATTTCCATAGCCATTTTCAAACAAGCTCAGAACAACATGTTTGAACATTAGTTAGAAACTTATCCTCCCAATATAAGGAAGCTGTCAACATCAGAGATGAATATGCATTGGAAAATGTAAGATCAGGGTTTAAAGCTCTTGAGGCTGAGAGAGCCGGGCCTATTGAGCCTCAAGAACAGTCGACTCAGAGGGGCCCTCATCAATGTATGTAAGTATCTGAAGGGAGAGTGTCAAGAGGAAGTATCCAGGCTCTTCTCAGTGGTGCCAACCAATAGAACAAGAAGCAATGGACAGAAAGTGATGCACAGGAAGTTCTGCTGAACAGGAAGCAGAACTTCTTTACTGTACAGATGACCAAGCACTGGAACAGGCTGGCCAGAGAGGTTATAGAATCTCCCTCACTGGAGTTATTCAAGAACCATCTGGATGTAATCCTTTGCAATGTGCTCTGGGATGACCCTGCTTGAGCAGGGCAGTTGGACCAGATGGCCCACTGTTATCCCTTCCCACCTGACCCATTCTATTCTGTGGTTCTGTGAACCACTGACCTCATCATGGTTTGGTTCCACTTCCAGAGCCTCATATCTGTTATCCCAGGGCACCTGGAAAAGTGGGGTTGTCACAGAGGAGGCACACCTGCTGCACCGGGCAGGAACTTGTCACCATTGTCCCCTATCCCTTAAGTCATCCCATGAATATATAGGGAGTATATATTTCTTCTTATCAAGATCATAAAGGCAGGGAGTGGAAGGATCTGTCAAAGAAGGTTTTGCCTCCAGTGGGTAAGCTACTCCACAATAGGGGACAAAGCAGCTTACTTGTCTTATAAACAAGGAGGAGATTTAGGTGATTAAGTTGAGCGAGTTGCCCAAAAACCCTTGGGGATCTTAGCACTTACGTGTACATAAAAGTTATTAGGAAAGGCTGAGGGAAGGTTCTTAGTCTTAGGAGGAGAAGGTAGAGAGAACTTATGGCCATCTGCAACAACTTAATGGGAAAATGTGAAGAAGAAATTCCCCCCATTCTCAAACTCATTCCCATTCTCAGGGGACAACCACCTTGTCGTGGAGCAGCAAAATGAGATGGGGACATTAGGTTACTGACTCCCATCCACTCAAGGTGTATCTGAAAGAAGACTGGACCTCTGTCTTCCTTTTCCTGACACCTATTTCTTGCAGATGCAGGGAAAGGACTCATTAATCTTCCTTCATTTGATTTCTGTATTTCTGAAGAATTTTAAATAGACAAATGGGACCAGTTCACTATTCCTAGGAAGGTATTTTCTCAATTGCTTTTTACCTTTGAGACCCTGTGCACTCCAGCTATTTGCAATGTCTGCTTTAGAGTACAGTCAGCTTAACTGATTCGGTATTTGAGGTTTCACAGCTCCTTGCTCCTATCCTGACTCAGGAGCCCACACTTTAAAACAGTCCTCCATATTATGAATGCAGGCAAGAATTACCTATGACTTTTTATTTCCATCTCTGGTCTATCTGAGGACCAGCTTAGTTTCTTTTTCTTACTCTTGTCATATCCCCTAAAATAACCTTGATTTTTCTGCCTGTCAAAAAGTGCTAGTAAGAATGACTTAAAAATGTGGATGCTGCCCTGACATTAACAATTAGAAGGGTCCTTGTCATGATTAAGCATCCTGAGCTATAAAACTTGCTGCTACCTGCACACGCCAGAAAAATAACTAGCAAATACAGTTTAAAGTTTTGTAGAATCTCTCTCCCTTAGAGACTGCTTTGATAATTTGAAACATTCGTGTGTAAACTTCAATAGAAAGGGAAAGAGAGCACCAGTTCTGTTGCACATGACAGAAGGGACAATGGGGACTTGCAGTTTAACAAGCCCAGTCTACACAAGAAATTGAAGTAATTCTAAATTAACATGACTAATTAGTAGCCTTAGATAACATAATTGCTATGCAGAACTTCCTAGTTTTAGTTAGCATTCTGTATTAACTACTATGTAATTATTAAGGCACCATACTCAGCACCAGCAACTTAATTATCATTAGTATTCCTCCAGTCTCAAGCTTGAATGCCAATGATTAATAAAACACAATTATTTACATTGTAATTGTGGCATTTTAATTAAACCGAAAATGCTCTTCATTTGCTTTTCGTCAGAGTGTTAATTTTTTTAATTAAGGTCACATCTTTTTGTCAAGCCTTTTTTTAATCCCTAATTGCAAGTTAGATAGACTGATCTCTTGTCATCTTAAGAAAACATTGTGACTGTTGATGACAAATCAGTTGGGGTAACAACACAGCCTCGTTGCTCTGGAGTTATGTAATCCCAGTGCTAATAAACAATACCTTGATATTTATTGTTTGCCATGATCCTTAAGTAACTTCAGTGTATATGAGGCCTACTCAATTTTGGTTTAGAATTAGTCTTTGCAAGGGTTGTTATTACTTATATTATGGCAATACTTTGAACATCCTGTTAAAACCAAAGAATTTACAGACCAACAAGACCATGGGTGAAAGGGGAAGTATTGGCTTACAAAAGTAAAATGATCTGCTCATTGTCACCTACTATTTTACCGTCAGTGCCAGGAACAGAGTCAAGGCCTCCCTGCTCTTATTTCTGTGCTCTGATGCCAGATCACATTGCTCCTCATGTTAGAAAGTTCAGAAATGCCAAATGTGTGGCGAGGCAGAGACTTCGTCCCTATTTTCATAATTATGGCCTTAGCAACAATTAAAGATTTTTTGAGTGCGTTTTTGTAACTCCTCTGATTTCAGAGGATTTCTTTCTGATTTATACTAGCATAAGGTGGATGAGGCCCAGGATTAATAGCTTTCCTGACAATGCCTGAACAGGGTAAGATTTGCTTATATAGAGGAAGAGTGATTTCCCTGCCATCACCTGGAGAAATTTACTATGTATTTGCAGCAAGTTCTGCCCTAGTTTTTGTTCTCTGAGAGACTCTCAGTGATAGCCATTAGAAACTTTATAGGTAAGATTCAGTTTCCTTTTATATAGCCAGAATTTTACTTAACTCAAAATGTCAATGTGTTTGCCTTGGGGGAGGATAGGAAGGAGAATTACCTAGTCTATTTCAGAGATTAGTCTTACTTGTGCATGCCTTATTGCTGTATCTTCCAAGTTACAGGACTGGAAGCCCAGAGGTGAAATGGCTGAACACTGGATCAAGAGACAGGTTTTTGGGAGCTGAGTGAGAGAGGATTTGTCGGGCAGGCTGACTGAAAGCCATGATAGACAGAAAATGAAGCCTGGAAAAGATCCGGAGGGGAAAAAATATCTGTCCGTTTAGAAAAAAAACAGGTTATGGAACAAAGGACGCTTTGAGCTGGGCTGCTTAAAACAGAAGTAAGGAATTAGAAGACTTTGGAAGCTGAAGATCATGTGGGAAGCAAACCCAGCAGCTGGGAAGGGGAAGAGAAGAAAATGTTATAATTGCAGTGCCACTCAAATGTGATCTAATCTCTGGCCTGGACAAATCCAAGACCAGTATGTCTGCTCAGCCCAGCCCAACAGTGAAATGACTGGCAAGAAAGGGGGAACTAATTGTTTCTCTATAGCCGTAGTGAAGATATCTCTGGAGCTGTACATCAAACACCTGATGAAACTTAAACAAGGGAAGACACTTTCAGTCTATAAGGAAGAAAAGTCTATGTCTACTATGCAGATTTACAAATGTGTCCAACATTTCTATTTTTCAGAGATGTGTAAGAAAAAAGCTTCCCAAAAAATCTTTTTCCCATATGGAATGAGAATAAACAAAAAAATAGAAAAACCACACAAAAACTGATGCAAAAGCACATCAACAGGTAAAACGAAGGAGCCTTTTGCGAGAAAACTCATGCAAGACTTCTCATTCACTTCAAATTTCCCCTTTACATTGGAAAATCCTCATTTTTAAAGACGTAATTAGCAATAATTGTAGGGCTGTGTGCTTTTCTCTTTTGATTCTGCTGCTGCTGCATCTTCTGTGAAGCTGCTATGGTCTTAAATAAGCAAAAAAGACACGAAGCTCCCTACTCCAGGGATCACATGCCTGTTGTTTTTGTTGCAGATCTCTTAATCTCTGGAGATTATTTTTCAGTTACTTAAGCAATTCTGGCCGAATTTCAAGACATTCTAATAATAAACAGGGTAAGGATATAGGGGATTTTTAGGCATTAAGGGAAGTACTTTCATTTTGTCCTGAAGCAGATGCATAACGTTAGCGATGGCAGGTTGATTCCTGAAGCTATTGGAGGCTTTGGGAATGACAGTACTTGCCAATTTAGTGAAGAGATAGCAGAGCTGATTTACTCCAGCTAAAGACTGGGCTACATTCTCTAGTGTCGTACAGTCATCACAGAAGTGGTCTATATGATGGCCTCATTAGCTTGGAAAGATCTCAGCTGAATTCTGCTGCTTAGATAAAACAGAAGGATACTAAAGATCTCCTCAGTCAGATTTATTATCAACATTCTCATCTGTATCTGGTGAGAAGAGTGTGACTTTCTCTTCCAGAGGTAATCCCTGCCAGAGTAATCCCTACTTCTATCACTTCAAGATTACTTAGCTGCATTATACTTTATCTTAATGCCCCTGGGAAACTCAAGCTGAGGAACAATTCCATGACCAATTTTCAAAGCAGCATCATGACAGAGTTATTATTACACCAATATTTCTGGGACTGTAGCAGCTGCTACTAGGTTTCTAAATGGAGTTTAAAATACTAGGATCAACCTGTAAATCCCTAAATTTATTGAATATGGTTACCAGAGGAACTGCCTCCTGATTCCTTTGCAACTGTCCTGGCTGAGATTTCTGGGGGCACTTCAGTGGGAGCTCTGACTATAAATCAAAGAGGTCACAGTCAGAATGCTTTCCACAGGGACAGGCTACGGGCTGGAGACACTTGGGATGAAATTCGTATTTTGTAAAAGTGAAAAGGAATTGCTTAGTGCAATTCTACTACAAATTTAATATATCTTCAGTTCATAGGATAGGATGAAGGGCAGGGCATGAAACTCCTCTGCACAGGGGCTTTTCAGTTACTGCTCTGTCCGTAGTGCTTTTGGGGCAAGAAACAGAGTAATGATCTTTGGGAGC
The DNA here is from genome assembly GCA_013396735.1 of Grallaria varia. Lineage (NCBI taxonomy): Eukaryota > Metazoa > Chordata > Aves > Passeriformes > Formicariidae > Grallaria > Grallaria varia. The sequence continues at coordinate 573,473 of VWZG01012343.1, read as the reverse complement.
AAAGCATTGTCACCTGAAATATTCCTGTTAATTTCAGGGGCTCTATATCAGGCCTGTTAAAAGGAACAGCCAGGGCAAAAGCCCTTACAAGAAATCCAAGCTAGTTAAATGCTGACAACTGTATGGAATGATAGTATTTTCATAAAGCAGAGTTACAAAGGAATGATCTCCATGCAATGAATTAGATAAATCTGGAATGCTTTGAATGACTTTCCCAATATTTTTCTATTACTTTAATTTAAAGGGCTTTTTTTTATGACTACTTGCACCTCCAAATATTGTTTTTCATATAATGTTTGGGATGTAATATACTTCTGATTTTAAAAACTAGGAAAAAAATAAAATTAACTAAAACAAAACATAAATTGTCCCATTACATGGTTAAGCATATTCACCCTTCACTTCCAAGAGTTTCATCAGAAGATGTAGCACTGCAAAGATCTCAAGATCTACATTTCATTAAACAAGAAAATAAAAAGGCAATCATAATAAAAATGCATGAAAGTGTAAGACACATCTCACTTGAGTATAAACAATATTAGATTTTGATGTAAACCATGATCATTCAGAGAAGTACACAGTCCCATGATTTTTATGCCCAATTGCTTTTGTCACAGTTCTTTTCTTCATCAATTCTTTTTTTTTTTTTTTTCGTGAATTCAGAGGGAAAGTAAGCAGTGCTCACCCCTCCACCATTACAGTACTTTGCTTGTGTTTTTTTAATTAGGTTCAGTTTATGTTTATTTTAGTTTGATCTTTCCTAGATCTGTCTAGATAGATTTTATTTTGGATAGTAAATGAAGTAATTGGGGAGTTAAGGACTCTGTCTGTTTTTAGAACTTTAATAAGTAAACCCTCTGGGCCCTTTACAGCTAAATACTAATTTTTCCATTCTCTTTAGATATGCCAGTTTGAATTTCATGTCTGCTTCTTGGTTCCATGTGATATTCCCCCATTCTTTGCCAAGACTGATAGGTAAGTAGCAAATGAAGCTGGGGATATTAAGAGCCAAACAGCATGGGCTCATGCCAAAGGTAATCATTGATACCCTGGGAAACTGTATTCTTTCCTTACCACTGTGGTAGTCTTCAGATAACACGCTGCAAGATAAGAAGTCACATATTTTACATACATTCATTAATTGCTTCCTACTCAGTAAGTGTCTGATCAGATGAGCTAAAAATTTGCAGCTAAAATTATTGTCAATGAGAACTATTTAATTTATAATGCCCAACACAAAGTGAAGAAACATTTTGCACTCAATCACTCTGTCTCAATTTCCATCTGGAAAATGTGAACAAAAATAATTAAATTAACAAGAATGTTGTGGGAAAAGACTGTGAAGTATTGGCATATTACAGTGATGACTGCCATGGGAAAACCCATACGGAAATTAACAATCGTCTCTTCATAAGGATTGGAGCCATATTCCATAAATAAGTAAGATCTGCTGATCAAACAGCAATGAGAAAGAAATTATGTTTTTTGTTTGCTAAAATTAAAGCCTTTTTCACTGGAAAAGGTATGGTCACCTGAAAAAAAAATAAAATCCTGACATGAGACTGTATTGCAGTACCATCAGCTTAAACTCAGGGACTTCCCAGCTTTAAAGTTGGCTGGCTGTTACGTGTTTCATGTGTTGTTCACATGAAAAATGGTAAAACCATGGCTGAATAGAATTCCAAAAATTTGGGATTTTTTCAAAATGATGACACAGCTTCTATGCAGTATGTAAAAGCTCCACGGATCATCCCTAAACTTACAGCATTTAAGCTGTGAGTGTATTTTCTGATAACTTAAAAGTAAATCCATTAAGTAGATTAAGTTAAATTAATTAAAACCAGTGTCCTACCAGAGATCTGTCATCTGTAATACTTTTGATTTGTACATGAATGACCTTCCTGACAAATAACACAGATACATCCAGCTTCTCAGACAGCGAAAAACTACAAAAATCCCCTCTTTGAAGCCATTAAATGGAGGTTAGCAATTGTTATGATTATTTAGGTTATGACAAGCTTGAGCCAAGTTAGCATGTGTCAGCATTTGTGGAGATCAAGTGCGTAATAATGAAATAGGGGTCTGAATGTCTTAGTCTGATCAGGGAAAAGCAACTCTAAAACTGTTAGCTGGCATGACGGCTCATGAGAGTAATGAACTGGCAGTTTGAATGATGATTAAGCTGAATAGTGTCTGCCAGGAGGACACAAAAAGCTCTGTCACCAGGGAAGAAACCCAAAACCACAGCCTAAGAGACTGACAGCTCCTCATACCAATATCCTCATATTCTATTTCCTATATTCCCAGAAGACTTGGGAGCAATGCAGGCTTCCTCAGGGCACAGAGAAGCAGGAAAAACCTAAGTTGCGCACTAAGTATGAATTGAATGTCCCAAGAGTGATGTCTAAGTAGTGTCCATGTCTGGAAATTGCTCTAAGTAAGCACTCCAGCTACTTCATTCTAAGCTTGTACTTACATGTGTGACTGAATTGCGCATGTGAATCCCTGGATCCTGAGCACTTTCTCCTCCTGAAAATTTTTTTCTAACTTTGCCCTTCTCAGGTGGTTGCTCCTGAAGGTGCAAAAATTAGGCAAAAATACAGTGAATGTGACATTCTTTCTAGAAAGACTGAAGGGCTCTAGTTTGCTTTATGTATTCTCTGCTTTCTCTTCAGTCTTTCCATAGTGCAACTTCCACCTGTACATCTTAGCAAAGGCTCAGCTCACTCTGTCTCATGCCCTTGTGGCAAAGTTGCTGTGTTGAGCAGAGACACCAGCATGTTGCCAAACCTCAGATGCTGCAGTAAAAATATTTGGTTCACATGCTGGGAGTCCCAAATAATGCTTTTCATTATTTGTTGTTTTGAAGAGGTTTTTTTGCATGACATGAACTCATATATGGTTTCTTTTTGACAGCTTTTCATGACTTAACCCCAGCCAGCAGCAAAGCCCCACACAGCCACTTGCTCACATCCTCGTCAGCAGGATCGGGCAGAAAATTGGAAAGGTAAAAGCCACAAAACTTGGGGGTTGAGATAACGCCAGTTCAGTAGCTATAGCAAAAGCCATCCACACAAGCAAAACAAAGCAAGGAATCCTTTCACTGCCTCCCATGGGCAGGCAGGTGCTTAGCCATCGCCAGGAGACCAGGGACCTGTCACATGTCGTGGTTACTTGGGAAGACAAACTCCTTAACTCCAAATGTCCCCCCCTCTTCTGCTTTCTTCCCCCCACTTTATATGCTGAGCATGATGTCATAGGGTATGGAAAATCCCTTTGGTCAGTTGGGGTCAGTTGTCCTGGCTGCACCTCCTCCCAAACTTCCCACACACCCCCAGCCCCCTGGCCCATGTGGCAGTATGAGAAGCAGAAAAGGCCTTGGCTCTGAGTAAGCCAAGCTCAGCAGTAACAAAAACAGCTCTGTATTATCCACACTGTTTTCAGCACAAATCCAAAACATCCCCATACCAGCCACTGTGAAGAAAGTTAACTCTACGCCAGCCAAACCCAGTGCACAGCTGCAGGAAAGCAGGGCTGTTCTTCCAGTTCATTGTTGACTTGTTGGTCACAGGTCTGTCCACAAGGGATGGTGGAGTATGAAAGCTTTACTGACAGGCACATGGCAGCAGCAACATTGAAGAGACTGACAATATCCCTGTGTGTCTATCAGTTTGAACTCCCCATTGGTTCATAGAGATGTAAGGTTTAATTCCTCAATTTGTATACAAACACTAAATCAATGGGATTCCTGTGTATGCAAAACTCACTCAAGTCGATTATCTCTATTGGGTATTAGATTAGACTCTGCCTGCAAGACAAATTGCACATACGTTGACTGAAACCAAAACCAAGGCTACTGTGAAATGTACTTTGAAATCTAATGCAACGCATCACTGAAGAATGAGTTTACATCAAAAAGGCAAAATGACAAAACAAATTGTCGGTCTTGATAAAGATAACCTCTCCCATTATTTGTCTGGCACCTGTCCACCTACGCTTGCATTGCTATTCCACCTATGTTCCTAAATCATGGTGAAATGTAAGACTTCCATGTTTCTTTATATTTCTAAAATATGTTATATGAGCAACTGAGGATGAAGGAAAGATGACTACTGTCAGGCAGCTGAAGGCAACTGATTTATTAATTACCTCAATTTGCCTCTATTTATGTCCCTTTAAGTAGTCCATGCTCACTGAACTTAAACTCCCAAAAAGCAACACCACCACCTGCAGCTCGAACATCAGACTCCTCACCATATGCTAATTGCACCTCTCTGTCCTGAGCTAAAGCTTTATCAGATCTAAGAGTAAGAGACTACTTCTTTTGAAAATATGCAGTATCACTTTAATTCTCATTATCCTGAATTAGATGTTGGTTTAGGGGGGAAAAAAAGAAACAAGAGGAATGAATCACCTCATTGCAACTTGTTTAAGTGAAAAATTCTTCTCTATGTCCTCATCCAACAATCTGATTTCTGCAGTACAGGACTCGCCAAGAAATGCCTTTATGCATTGTAAGCAGAATATTTTAGTACCAGAGCAATTCAAGCTCCTCAGAAGTTTGTGTTTCTCTATTTCTTTGGAAAAAATACCTTCATCAGCAATGGGAATTCATGAGGTGTGTGTTATGGAGAGAGACTCCTTTTCCTACTACTACGAATGGATACCACAGTATAAAAACTATTTTACTCAAATCAGTTTTCAGTAATTACTTCTTACTTTGATGCTTTGTCCCATGCTGCCAAACATGCTTTGGCAGACTGAAAGGAATACTTCCCCCTCGGTTTCACAAAGGTGGGTGCAAGGCTGCATTGCACAGTAGAGAGAACCATGGTCTCAGTGGTGACAGTGATAGAGAAAGCTAAAATCTTGTTATTTACACATAATAGGAGTTGAAGGGAAGTGAGAATGCTCGCAGATGATATTCTGTCTCATGGCCTTTACCCATTCCTCCTTCTCAAAGTACTAAAGCCAATTTGTAAGTGGCTTTTGACTCTTTGTTTGCCCTAGAAGGCTGTGTTAGTACTTTTGTTTTTGTACAACCTAGTCTGGCTCTTAGAGGGAACCACAAAAGCTTCAGCACAGAAAAAGCCACTGATTACCTGAATTTATTGTCTGTAACCCTGGCTGGGCCTGTTTATGCACCATGTTTTCTATTGTCACCAGATGTACTGTTATGCAGAGTAATGCATACAAATTGTTCTTAAGATGCAATCCTAAGCCACTCACATAGCTGTTTATAGCTTTCAACATCGAGATATTGGTTTATAGCTTTGGCATTAGTCCAGTCAAGAAAGCTCTGTTCAAGTCTTTTGGAGCGTGTTTTCACATTTCATGTGAGCAATTCATGTTCAAAGGAGGCTTAAATGTGTTGTTCGAGTATTTCAGGGAACTGGAGTCATGAAAATTTAAAAAAATGAAAAAACAAGTGTGTGTCAATTTACTGGCACCTTTGCTTCAATAGAAAGCTAAAAGTTCATTGGAAGAGGGAATTTCTTTTAGGGAAAAAGCATAGGAAGCTTCATAAAATTTCATTTCAATGATCCACAAGGTCAGTGGTACTGATACTAATTTACACTAGCTGAAGATCTGAGCTTGTCTGTTTCTACTTCCAGACCCCTACAGTATTCATGACAGGGTATATATTACATTAATACTTACAGGAGTTAGAACTGATAATAGAAAATGACTGCTGTCAATGCTGAGAAGTGATTGACAGTGATTTATGATTAGATGCAGCCATAGAGCTCTGTTGTGCAAACACCTAAGCAGTCAACAGAAAAGACTCAGAAGAATTTTTAAGATGCCATTCACAGGTTCTCCATTCTCTGAGGAGCCGCAGGTGTAAACAAAGAGAACTCTGTAGCCTGTTTTAGCATTAGAGCTGTAACTCCATTGTACCCAACCCACCCCAGCAGGTTAGGGGAACCCACATGTGTGTAATAGAACTGTTTACATTCTTACAGGCTTCAATTCTGTCAGGCAAATGCATTTTTGTGGTGGATCTCAACAGTGTTAGCTGCAAAACCTGTCTGCAAATGTGACATCAAGGACGCCCTACCCCGGGGGTGGACTTTTCACTTTGCCCCGTTGACCACGAGAGGGCAGTAGCGCCCATTTGCACGGGGCGCCTTTGGGATGGGCGCTTGGAAAAGGGGTGCCCGGCAAAAAGGGGATGTGCTGTGCGGGGAGGAGGGGCCAGACCCCACCACCAGCAGTGGGTTGTGCCCTCCATGCGCCTGTCACCGTACAGGCAATCATTCACCACTGTGAGTCTGTGAGATCAAGAATTATTGGCCAGCTAGAACCATCTATGAAATTCCATATTTGAAGTTAATCATGTTTGTGTTAGTCATGCTTCTTTGTTTTGCCTTAGACAATAGAGAACACAAAAGTAACATGCTATATTATTTGCCACAGTTGTATGGGTTGCTGGGAATCGCTTAAACACATTGTACTGTCATTAATGCTGGCAGAGGTACCAGCATGATTTCTAAGGGGGTGACAAGTTTTTGACCTGTATTTATCCAAATCTGTACAGGTGGGGTGGAAATTTTTTTAAGGGATCTTGGCACTCAAACATCTGACTTAGGTTCGCGTAGAGCTGACTTGCTGACAAAAAGCTAGCCAGAAGTCCACCATTTATAAACAGGTATGTTTTGCAGCAGGACCTCTCAAACAGTTTGTACATTCAGTACAGTTTGTCCACAGACCTAAATCTTCTCCTGTCTTTATATATCTTATTTCCATCTGTCTTACTCTGTGTGTCCCTGTTCCTGTTATGCCACTTAGAGCTCTATCCAGACCCCCCAGGAGTAACAAACCTCTTCAGCTGTTGTTACTGAGAGCACAATTTTCTCTATAGTGGGAATTATCTTGACTCTTTTAGTTTTCAAGTCTTCATGATTCTGTCTTACAAGCAAAACTGTTTCTACTTGTCTCCTTTGAGATAGCTTCATTTCACATCATCAATAATCAGATAGATCTTCTGGCACATGCTAAGTAACTAAGCTCTAGCAGAAAGCAATTTGGTTGCCTTTTGTGTTTTTCCTTGGAGTGTCCAGTGATTTCATGGCTTTTGGAAAGAAATAGAGAAAAAAAAAAGCTGCATTGTGACTGCTGAATTGGAACTCCAAATTCTGTTTCTGCTAATTGTTTTTAACCCTGTTACAGTATACACCTCTCAAATGATGCTGAGTAATTTATTTTATCTCTCTGAGCCACATGTCTGCATTTGTGAACTGGAGAGAGTCATCATGGAGAGAAGGATTGTCACATTCTAATGTTTGACAAGTACTCCTTAAGATATAACTGTTATTCCAGTTTGGACCTCTACAACAAAATGCAACATGAAATCTAATATTCTGTAAATGCTGGCATGAATAACATATGTGCAACACACTCCCCTTTTTAAAAATCTGTTCTTTTTTGTAAAAAGGTCTACCAAAATGTGTTAAGGCCAGGTCTTGATTTTACCACCACTGATGTTTGTTTACTTGGTACGTTTTTTAAAAGTCTATTTGTACCTGCTCAGGACCTGATCTTTGGACTTTTAAGAGACATACAACACTATTCCCATCTAACTTCAGGTATTTTGCCTACTTCTACCATTCCGGATCAAGCCTGTTTCAGTAGTATTTCTTTCCATGTCAGTTGTGTGTTCTTCATTTTAGGTATATTTTGTTTTCTTTAATAGTAAGCGGGATAAATGGAAAACCCAATTAAATACCTCTTCTATGGCCTCTGTCATCCTGTGCCTGGCAAGTTCTGGGACTGCTAATGTCAGTTTCTGTGATTCATCTGCTGGGGTGAAGTTGTTCTGACCTGCAATAACAAAGTACATCATTGTTGACTTGCATGTTATAAAAATGATGCACAATACTCACATCTAAAAGTCAGAATAAACCCTTTACGCAGCTCTTTGTCAGTTCTACAAATGGTTGTAGTTAATCGATGCTATAAAACTTTCCTTCAGGCACTGGTACTCAGCGTTCACACTGGGAAATGCAGCTTGAGTCTGTCATTTTAAGTTCTGGTGGTATTATCTAATGAAATAACTTGAGATTTGAAAATTCCCATCAGTAAAAAGGTACAAAACTACTGCTGAGTATTTAAAAACTTCTTTTGGAGCACTGGGGAAAAGGATACATTGTATGGACACTATTGTTTTGCTACTCTTTTCCTGCAGACACTTTTCATTTGACCAGAGGTCTACTGTCCCACCAGTGCAACCATGTAATTTTCATCAACATTAGTGGGATCTATGTGTATTAGCTGATAAGGGTGTACATTGGATTCAAAATTCTTTTTCCCTTTATGAACACGTCATGCAAGTCCTATCATGAAGAAGCCCTTGAGATCTTTATTTTCTACCTTGCCATAACAAACTTTGTAGATTTAGCAAGGAAGATTTCAGGATTTCTCCACTACATGGTTTTGCTTTTTTTATTTTACTGATTTGCCATTTCTAGCAGGGAAAGGAAAATTGTCCACATGATGACTAACTGTGGAAATTCCATAGGCTTTTAGCTGACATTGTAATAATGAATCACTGGACAGACATATTCTTACATTTAGGTGCATAAAGAGTAAAGATGGCATTTGGAACTTTGCTCTTATGGAGCCCTCAAAGAGACAACATTATATCTACTGAGGCCATTTTCTTAGCATTTCCTCAAATTTTGGACACTCCAAAAAGGATGACATAGATGAAAGATGTAAAGAGATCATTGTGGAAAAGGCAGAGAAAAAAGAAAGCCTTCTGGGACTCTCCTCTTATAGTACATGCTGTGCTGTACTCCAGGCAAGCCTGTGCCTAGAGGCCACAATCTATCCTTAAGTGTATGTGACCTACTAACCACAATGAAAAAAAAGAGCAGGTGATCTGACTTACTGCTTTTGTGAGGGAATAACTTTTCCTTGGCAGGAGAAATTTGAAGAAGGCACTCATGCTGCTCCCTCGGGGTTCACAGACCATTCCTGAGTGCCGTAGTGTCCCAGCATTTCAGCGTAACTATTGAAAAGGCTGGTGCAAACTGACCACACTTAAAAAGATGATGCTTCAGTCCTTTTATTGGAGTGGTTTTTGTTCTCCTTTCTAGGCAGGTGAAAAAAAACCCACTAATAAGCAAAGAATACAGTTCCAATGCAATTTTTCAAGAATCTCATATGTTTCAAGAATCTTTCTCAAGGATCACAAAGCATATCATAAAGAGCATATGAGGTGGAAACATTTTCTGAGAAGGACTTAAAGTCAAGGAAGCTAAGGGCAATAATGAGATTACAGACATCTCAACTTTGGGCTGCCTACTTTTAGCTAATTAAATAGGACCTGTGTTTAGGAAGGTGAGAATCCGCCCTCTTTGGTAATTTGGCCTCTGCTGGTGAAGTGGCAAATACCCGTGACACATAAACTCACTAGTTGGTCAGAGTGACTTGCCCAAGTTCATGCAGTAAATCAAAAGCAAAACCTATATAGCAGGACAGTGTCCTATTTTCCAAAGTTTGTTTATTCAACCAGTTCATAACACTGTCTCCCTGTTCCAGCTGAATCATTTAATCATTACAATGCCATAGTTTGTTTCAGCTTTTTATATTGCCAGCAGGCGGGGGTTTAAAAAGCACTTTGCTGTTCACCTTTTGGTCATCCTCATAACTTTCATCTGAGTATTGTTTTATTTTGCTAAAGGCTTTCCCAATAGACTGGCATTTTCTCTGAAAAGCTGCATCACCTATGGGGTTGGGAACTGTGACCTTCTAGTGCTTGAAGGGTTATAGGAAAACTTCAGATGATCCTTTACTTTTTCTTTAAAAAGAAAAGTCACTAAAACATAGGTTTTAGAGAGTCTGAAATCCCCTCCTACAATTCTTTGCTCTTTGGGGAGTCAGGGAAAGTGCTTCAGGGTCCAGTATTCTGTACTGCCTTCTTCAATACCTCATGGATTTTGGAGCTGGGTTTTTTCATTTTTTGATGAAGTAATTGCACTTTTATCTTAGCAGCATCAGCACAGCTTAGTTATATAAATATTGTTCTAGTGTCTAGTAACATTGTCCTAATAGCCAATAAATATTGCATATAGTATCCAGTGCTCCCACTCCGAATGTGTTTTGGCCTCTTAGCAGAATGGCTCTGAAGAAAATCAGGAGGATGTTACTACTTCAGTATAAGGTTTTTATTAGTTTTGTGGGACTTCTTTTGAATGAACAAACGATTGGTGCAGTTAGGAAATATGTTTTAAGGGAAATTATATTGTTTTTCCTTTGTGATATAAAATCATTATCTTGCCCAGTATAAGCAAGGGCTTTCAGCAGCGCATAGACCTCAGTATGCAAACCTTCAGAACAGCCTCTCCCTTCTTGCCTGTGCAACTGGTGGTAGAAAAATCCTGTAGTTGCTTTTCTCTTGATGAACAATATCCTGTTGACCCTTTCAATTGTTCTTCACTTTCTTTCATCAGATGAAACTCTTCCTATTGCTTTATCCTTGATTCTGCTGTCAGGAATGTGGGCTGCTGCTAAACTACACCTGCTTTGCAGCCTTCATTCCAACTCTTGTCCTAAGTCAGGAACTATCTCATACCATCTGTCTTCCTTAAAAGCTTATCTTTTGCACTTGCCCCTGCTCTGTGTAGCAATTTGATGAATAGATACAGTTCTGTTCACTGGTGCATAGTGGCCTCAGGTTCTTGGCTCCCTTGTTCTATTTGCCTACTGCTTATCTTGGCACTCTTTTTGATTGTTTTCAAGTAATGCCTTTTGTTTTCTGATGTGAATGCAAAGAACTAAGTCCTGCTTTTTAACCTCATCAATCTTGTTGCTCATCTTTTACCATTTACCTGAGATAGTGTATTTTTATGGAGCAGGGGATCCTTTATCATTTTGGCATTGCCATCATCGCTGCCCTGTCCTTACCTCTGACTTTTCCTTCCAGCATTTTGTGAAAACCTAGGGCTGGTTGGTCCTCTTCTCAGATACCCAGTGGGTGCTAAATCACTATAAATCTGTGAACTCTGTTATTTCCCACTATGTGTCAAATGCCAGGTATGCCTTATCTTCCAAGAGATGTGGCACACCTCCAGATGACCATTCCTGTCTGAGGGCCATTTCTGTAACTTTCCCTGCACTAGGAATGGCAGGCTATTGTAACCAAGGAACCAAGTGCTTCTTGCAGTTCGGAGATAAATTATCCAACAGCGTAATATATAAAGTGTTGTGTGACAAAATCCCAGGAGTTCAGAGAGGCACTAACGGAGTGAGGTGCCCAAACAATGCCCTGCTGGCCCACTCCCAGGCCAGTCCTAGGGCCATCAGCACAAGCCTGGATGAGCACAGGGGCACAAGGCCTGGCAGGAACCCGAATCGGGGACATTGCAGTCAGCTTTTGGACTAAGGACGTCACTGTCTAGGAGTGGGACATATTTTGAAATGTAAGGAAAAAGCTGTTTCAGATGATACAGGACTAATTATGGAATGTTTAGGAGAGGAACAAAAGGTGGAGAAGCGGAGTGGATTAGCTGACTGGGGAGGGAAATGAGTGAGAAAATCGAGGGGTGATTGAAAAAAAAAAAGAGGGTAAATTGCCATAACTGGCTAGTCAGAATGCCTTTCTGGCTATGCCCTCTGCCTGATCAGTGCAGTTTGACCTGTGTTCTTACTAAAATATTTTCTAATTCTTCCCTGGGTGAGGGATGTCTATTCTGTACACACATATCTATGGGGGTGCTCCCAGCAACAGGAGGCAGACTACGGGCTGGAGGGCCTGTGCGTCTGTGGTACAGCAACTGATGAAGTGTGCATGTGTGAGGGGGTGTGATTGCTAGCAAAGACCAAGCCAAACCAGCTGGAGAGTAGGTGACATGGTTGGGAGCAAATGGGTGAGGTGGTCTCTGAGGACCAGCTGCAGGTGTGAGAGCATCTCTGCATCTGTACGGACAAGATCGCAGGAGAGGCAGGAGAGAGTGGGGGTGTCGGTCCCACCGGCTGGTATGAGCAGGTGCCAGTAACTGAGAGGACTGGGACCCCAGTGCCAGCTACCAGGCAGACTGACTCTGTCATGTAGACAATTAATATTTTTAGCTGTTCATCTGGGTCAATACTTTTCAGCCTACTTGAAATGGAATACTCTACGATGTTGACTGAATCTTCCATGGAACCAGCTGTGATAAAACCTATACAATGTCCTTTATTCAGTGTATTTTACATCATACATTAAAGTGCTGCTATTACATGCCTAACAGACACTTCTTTATGATATCACCATAAACATCATCAGCCAGGGTGCACACACATTTTGTGGCGGAAACTGAATGGATGGACTTGCTCTAAAACCAGAAAATCACAGCCTGAAACTGTTTTTGTTTTCACATACCTACTTTCTATATCTTAAACACTAAACGTTCTGAACTCTCAGCTGTACTGTTTCTAGGCTTCCTGAAAGCCTAGCAACTTTGCAGCTGGAACTGCTCCATACAGCTGCAGGATTTCAAGAACGGTGCCTCATATATGATTTTCTTTCTTTATTTTGGGGTGTTCTTGAGCACTGATCGGTGGATCTTACTTGTCTCAAGAAGTCACTGTCTTCTGAAAAGTATGCACGTAATCTGAAGAGATATCTGGCCATCTGTCATGGTGTCAAATTTTTAAGGGAAGAAAAAAAGGAGTTCACAGAAAAAGAAATCTCTTGAAGACTACAGCATACAGAAACAACATCTGGCTCAGAAAGGCCCTGAGCTGCAAACAATTGGATCCTGAGAGAATACTGCAGGGAAGAATCACATACTCTTGCATTGGACTTAGTCTTCCTTAAGTTTGTATTTACAGGCACCATTGGAGACACAATATTAGGGTAGATGAACACTTGATTGACAACTGAAAACAGACATTCTTTTTGTCTCTTGTACCTCAAAGACAGGTCAGTTACCACCAATCCATCCTCACGCTGAAAGTGTCTGATTGCTTTCAAGTTTGATTTTCGCCAGGAGACAGTCAAAAGCTTCACTCACTGAACATATGAATGTGCCTCCATATTCATGTTTTTATGAAATACAAGGCTCAGCGTATGAAGAAAAAAACCTTCATACAGAGATTTCTTTTCATTACTATATTAAGCTTGAAAGTGCTTTTTGCTTCTTAATAGTTTAGCAGTTCTGTAAGGCTCAGATAATGACAGCAGCAGGCTTGAGAAAATGACAGTATTATTTCCAAAGGAATAAAGAGAAACCACAGTCCAGAAAAAAATGGTACTGTGAAAGCAGTTATCTATTTTGTTACTAAATATTTTACAAGACTTTGCCTTAATCCAGCTTGAAACAAAGATGATATGTAGATAACAAGCTAACAGTTCATTTTTCTGGGTGAACCTTAAAAATGAGTTACTAGAATATACAGAACACCAGGAATCCTAATAATAATAGCAACAACAGTAAAATCTCCAAAGCGTCTGTCTAACTACTACCATGATATAGCTCTGCAATGTGGGCCAGTTTAGGAGCTGCCAAAGTGGGAGTCTATATGAAAGCACTGTATTCCAGTAACCAGTGTTAACTAGTAGAAGTTCCCCAACCCTTGCTATAGTAGAAAATTTGTCTGAACTCTGAGGGTGTTCTAAGAATTTGAAAAACCACCCATTTACTGAAATCCAGTCTATCCTTTTCTTATGGTCTACATCAACTTCTTACAAAGACAATAGCTATCTAATACAAAAGGGGAAAATTCTCAGTTTTAGACTGTTAACATGTTTGGAGATATTGCAGATTGATATAATTATCCCCAATAAAAGTATTATAAGTCTGTCTACAGTATTGGTGACTAAATGTCCCTCAAATACCTGCCTCAGTTTATTATGGAGGTTAATTCCCAAAATATCTTATTCCTGATACCACTTATCAAAAGGATGTTGTGTATTCATAGGTATGTGGATGGAACATGTAATTCAGGATGTGAATCCTGACATTGCAAATGCTGAATATTTTTGTCCTGTTTAATATGTGCTTATCATTGGCATTAGTGATCACGTTATTCTACTTGGAGACAAAGTCCTATTTGTATAAATTAGTGAAAAGACAACTGATTTATTCTATGATAATTGCACAAGTTTATTGGTGCCTTTTCTTGGAGACCTTACCTTTCCTTTTTGTATTTTTCATTATTAACTCCACAAATAGATTCAACTGAACAAGTGAAAGATATTGAAAAAAAATTCCTCATGGATCTGTTTTTTCCTCTAGCTCCTTGCACTGTTTCATGATTCATCGAGACCCTTAAAATCTTCATGGGAATAAGAGGAAAGGCAGTGGCAAGCATCTAAGAAAACAAACATAAGGACTTTCATTAGACACAAGCTAGTGAAAATGGGAGTGGGTTAAAAACGCAACGTAAGTGCAAATATTTTGCTCTGCTTTTTTTTCCCCAGAAGTATGATAAAACTGAGAAAAATTGTAGATCGTTATTTTTTTAACTCCATACTCAAGAAAAGTTTTTGCTGGGATCTGTTTTGAGTCCTTCCTGAGTGAAATTTAGTTCTTAAATGAGAATAATGAAAGAAAAATAATCAATGGAGAAAGGAATGAAAGTACTGAAGATAATGCCAGTACGCTAACTATACACTTAACACTGTTTTTTCTTTTAAGCAGAAGATAACACTGAATAAGGTCAGGGGAAAACATCCCATATGCATCCCCAAAGATATCTGATATATCCAATGACAGCAGAGTCCTTTTTTTTTCAAAATACTTTTGGAACATCAAAACATTTGGATAAACAGGGCTTCAAATAATTGAGGGAGTTATTGCATAAATAATTCACACCAGGGGGACATAACCTAGATTCAAAGGACTGAGTTTCAGATCAAAGGGGTACAGATAAATGGGATTTGGCTCTGTATGAACAAATAAAATACACAACATTTGATTATTCAGGAATCAGTAAGCGTCCGAACATTTTCTCAAGAAGAGTTTAGGACAAAAGGTCAAAATTGTTGCAATAGGCCATATAGAAGATATTCCTATGGAATCAAAATAACGTAACTAAATGAGACCAAAAAGGCATGGGAATTTTGGGGTGGATTTTTTTGTGCATGCATGTGTCTGGTTGGTTGGTTGGTTTGGTTTGGTTTTTAAACTCACTGATCTTCTAGTCAAGATCATATGAACTTCACTGAGTTTTCTGACGTTATTCCAGCCATGACACTGACATGTATTTTGTGGCAGGAGGTGGGGATTTGTAACATCCTGGTCTCTGTAACTCATTTTCCCCTATGCCCAACAGAAACAAACAGTAAAATACATGAGTTTTATCTTGGATGGACAGTATTGTTTGATTGCTCATCTTTCTATTAATATCATGACCCAGATACGGTTCATCTACATACAGACATTATAATCTTCTTTGAAATGCCTTTGAAAATACAAGTCTTGGAATTAAAAAATATGTTGATCTATACTGATATTCACTCCCTCCATTATTAATACGGTGGTGTGGATACTTTGCTAATTTATACAAATAAACTGTGTTTTCCTTTTTCCAAAAGCTATGCTCACATCCCTGCATCTCAGTGTTGTCCCTTACTGTCTGTGTAGGGGAATTTTACCATGGGAGTGGTCAAACATTTAGGGGGAGTGAAAGTTGTGGAAGTACAACACACTTTGATTCCCCTCAACACCTGATTTCTGTAGCCAAAAGCCCAGCGGGGAGAGCACCTCTCCAGGATGGCTGCCCTTGAATAGCCCCATCCTGGCCCCTAAGCTGTAGGGAAAGGGGGGCTTAGGAGTCATGCATGAGTGCCTCAGGTTTCAGAGGCATTTTTTCAACCATGTCAGACTGTCCTGCTGAATCCATCCCGATGTCTCAGGGCCTTGTGGTTGGGTTTTTGAGCCCTTAGGTCTGTCAGTCCTGCAAGGGCTGAGTCCGGCGCCACACCTGGGGCAAGTTTGTTCCCTACCAAGGGCAGGCAGTGCCTTCCCCCTCGGCCACGGGGCAGGTCTCGTAGGCCTGTCAGCTGCCTCTTTAGCCCCCGGCACTACCAGCCACCCCACACCTCCCCACAGGAGTACTCCACACACCATTCCCACTGCCCTCTGGCCCCTGATGCCCCGTATTGTGAGGGAAACTCACAGACACTACGAACTGACCAATATGATCAAGGTAATGCCATTTATTGTTGTGAAAACACCCCTTGAATAACCCAGATAGCTTACACACTGCACACACACTGCAAACCACCCTGTGAGTGGTTAATGCGAATAACACACAACTCTATTGGTGTAAAATAAAGTCCTCGTGATCTCTCTCTGTGGCCGTTGTTTTTCAATCTTCTGCTGCAGCTTCTCTAAGTTTACATTCTTCACCCTGTTGATCTCCACAGAGGCTTCTTACAAGCAGTTTCTCACTGCAGTCTTAAAGGCCTTGCAGCATAGCTGCATCTAAAGGACTGAGGTTGCTCATATGTCTATTTTCTGCAAGAAATTTCCCAACAGCCCCGCTCGCCACTTTGGCTGGGAAAAGCCACCACATCCCTGCGGCTGCCAGCGGGGCTGGCTGCCTCCTCTCTGGTCCCCTCCTTGGGTCCTGAGGCTCTGCCAGAGGCTGCAGGACAGATGGGAGTGGAGCGTGGCATGGGGATGTGCCAACCCAGTTGTTGGTATTGTTGTCCCCTACTTTGTTCCCTCGCTCCATGGTGAGGGACTGTGTGCTCATGTGCAGTGGGATGAATGTGTGGGGCAGCAGGGATGGGCTGGTGGTGAGGTGGGGGAAGAACAGTGCTTAATGAAAGATGGGAAGGACCGTGGAAAAATGGCAATTTGGAGTAGGGTTTAGTAGGGGGAGGAAGTAAACACCTGTAGGGGCTGAAGGGGGCAGAGGTTGCCGTTGGAAAGCCACAGACACAGTGCTCAGCAAGGAAAGGGTCTTGGTGGGCAGGCACACAGAGTGAGGTCTGGAGGGAGAAGCCGAGGAATGGAGACGATTTGGGGTGTTTCGCAGTTTGCTGACAGGTTGCTGCAGTGACACAGTCTGGAAGTGAGTAAAGGTAAACCATAAAGAGCAAAGCAGGGCTTTTTCTTTCAAAGCAAGCATTGGCATTTTGTTTCCTGAGCAGACAGGAGGATACCTTGGAATTGGTTTAAGGTTTCAGTCTTCTGTACTCATTTCTTCCCACCTTCTCATCTTACTAACTCCTCTGCAACCTGTTGAGTAGAGTTGTGTTGTCTGTGGTACAGGCAAAGGACCAATTTCTCATTTTATTCCAAATTATAAGAGGAGCTGCTGTTTGTAGATATAAGTATTAAAAGAAGGTAAATTTCCCTCTTAAAAAACCCAAACAAATAAACAAACCTGGAATAGTCTTCTCTCAGTGAGAAACAGACGAGGCTTGTTCAAGTTTTGCCCTCTCCTTACTCTCTCTTTTACAGGTTTGTCAAGACTTCCCTCTCTGAGTCAAGAATCCTTGCTCTCTGTGTGTCTCAGCTGAAATTTGAATGGCAATATCTTGGTCAGTTTTCAGTCTGGAGTGGGGCAGGGAAGCAAAGGTAAAAGCAGAACTTGGTAATGATTTCAGCTTGATAGCCCTGGAGTCTGGCTGAAAGTGTTGTATGGTCCTGAATCCAGAAAGTACATAGCCGTGTGCTGAACTTGAAGTATATCTGCAGAATCTTCTATTTCATTCAGCTCCTTAAGCTCTGAAGGTATAACACAGGCATTAGTACCTGGACAAAAACAGTGACAATTTTCTTACACTGCTAGTATGGAGCCTGTGGATCTGGTAATCTGCTCCTATCACCATCTAATTCCTGGATTTTTGGCTGAGTTTCTAATTAAGAGAGACACCATGACATTTTTTATCTGTTCATCTAAGGACCTGAAGTTTATTTGCTCCCATCAAATTCAAAAGCAGGTCTGTCACTGAGTTCAGTGGTTACAGGATTGGCCCTGTTATTTTTCTCTTTTTGCTTTTTGGGTTTCTTTGGGTTTTTGTTGTTGTTGTTTTTTCTCCCACTCCTTCCCCAAGGTTCTCTTTAAAGGGTAAAACTCCCAGGAGATACTGGTCCTTCAGAATCAAACAGAATCGATGAATTTCCCAAGCTCATATTCAGAAGTAATTTCCCCCCCTTTTCTACTTCCTGCCACAATTTTGCCTCTTCTTTATTAATCTGAAACTACAGCTGCATTGGGGAGCAGAATTCAGAGGGAAAAAAAAAAAAAGAAAAGAAAAAAAGAAGCGCATGTTTGGCTCTTAAAATAATATATACATTAAACTATACTTAATTGTGCCTTTTCAATAGGCTGATGAACTCAGGTGTTTGCTGTTGCCACTGGTCCTGATGCTCTGTAGCATGCAGAGGCAGCATCTGCTGCTGATGGAAAAGAAAAGGTAGTGGAAGGAGGAGGGGAGAAGAAGGTGGGAGACGAGGGATTGGCTGCGTTTAGTGTCAGTCTGGGCTGCGGCCCCGGCTCTTCCGCTGCTCCGGCTCTGGCTCTCCCGTGAACAGCTCCCAGAGAGAACGAGGCGTGCGGAGCTCGCATCACCAGCATCATGCTCCTTGGGCTTGGGTCGTAGATCCCCCCCTCTTTGAACAATAAAATAACTCCTTCGTCTTTCAGCGTCCCGAGCAGACCCAGCAGGAAAACACGCACGGGAGAGAGAGAGAGAGGAAAGAAAGAGGAGGAAGACGAAAATCTGCAACCAAGGGGACTAAAGCAGAGAAAAAGAGTGCTTTGCTTGCACAGCTGCAAAGTGGGAATTTAAAGAGCTGCAGAGAGAGAAATTCCGGCTCATCAGCACACACACGTTGCAGAATTACAGATCCAGGTAGAAATGACATCAACAGGGAAAGAAGGCAGCGGAGCTCAACATGCACAATATGTTGGACCCTATCGTTTGGAGAAAACCCTAGGAAAAGGACAGACAGGTTGGTTCTCTTGCAGCAGCACCGGTGCTGGAGGGAAGGTGCTGTGGCAGCCACTGAGGTGTTGAGGATGGGATATTTGAGGGTTCAGGTTTTCCCATTTGCTGTTTTAGTGCAGATAATATTGAAAGGAGATTTTTGCCTTTATTTGTTTTTAGTTTTCATTTTAATTATTCCTTTTTTTCCCCCCCTTTTTTTTCAAAGAAAAAGCAAAAAAAGCCTGAGATGCTTTATGTCCATTACTCCTGCTAATGGGTGTTGTTCGGATGACAGGCAGAGTGCATGCAGAGGAAGAAATAGATGATCCACTGGTGGTGAATTTTGACATCCATTTCTTCACTGCCCTACTTAGGAGCATTTTCTTTTCAATCAAATTATGTTGAAATTAAAGGCTCACAGCCTGTAGTACCGAGGAGATGGTGGTGGTGGTGGTAGTGGGGGAGTCACCAGCAGTATTTCATGACATCATGATTGAAAAGGGTGTAGTCCTTAAGGTGCAGTTGGGGGGGGAGGTGGAAATATGTACAGTATGTCTCTGGCACTGACTGCTGTGGGTATTTAGCAAATATGGATGGATGGGCTGGTGGTTTTTGTGGGTAGGGTCTGAAATAAAAGAAAAATTGAGGATTGGTAGCAGAATTCATTCTGGTTATGCTGTGTTTTCATAGGAGGGATTGGGAGGGGGGAAGGGAGGTTATTTAATTATTTTTCTTAAAGCTTGTTTATGAAACTCGCCCCCAGCAGATTTTCCTGAATGGAACAATGGTAAGAAATATTAAAAAGAGGAAACCGAGTGGAGGGCATTAGCAGAGAGCAGGTGCTTCTGCCCTACATGACATAATTAGATCCCCTAAATGCATTCAAGATCTGGACTTACTGTTGCTTGCTTGGATGGCATATTCACTTCAAGGGCAGAGGAGCATTACTTGGAAGAAAAACCCTCAAAAAAGATGCCCAAGTGTCTTCTTTTTTCTCTTTTAGTAACAGGTGCAATAAGCAATGGCATCTGGTAAATTCGTTGGGTTGGGAGCCCCCCAAAAGTGGATTGAGACTTGAGATTATTATTTAGGGAAGGGGTAAGATCAGCCATAGGGGGGCTTCTTTGGGCATGTGGGTGTTAAGTGTTGTTCATTATGGTGGGACAATAAAACATGATGCATTGTGGTGTATTTTTTTTTTTTTTATAACCCAGCCGAGCTTTGCCCATCTGTTGTCTAAAGGATTTAATAGGCGTTTCCATCCCCAGCTGCTGCCTCTGCTCTGCCTCCTTCCTCACTGCCCTGCGTGGCAGCAGCTCTGCAGTCCGCAATTTTCTTAGGGACACAGTCAAAATCCAGATCTTTCTCTGTAAGAAGCGATGCTCTTCTGAGATGATTGATTATAACCTCCCCCCCATCCTTCCCCTCCTCTTCACAACCCCATAGCAACCGTTCAGAGACATAGATGAAGATGACATTGTCTTCTAGTGGAAGTGACTTTTATTTATATTTTTTTTTTTTTTTTTCAAATCTCTTCAGTGTATCAGCTACTAAAGGTAGTTCTCTGTCACTGTTTTGGTTACCACCTTTATTCTTTGCATAGCTCAATAAGTCTTCTGCAGCTGTATTCTTACTAAAATCTGTTCTGATGATGATAATGAAAATACAAGAAAAATTGCAGTGTATTGTTAATAAAACTGCCCTATTTCTGCCAATAATCCCTTCCTGGATACTCCAGGTGATCAAAGAGCTCGCTGCAGATGACAAATTCATTTTTGTCTTCATCACCGTTTCCTTTTTTCTCTCTCACATTCTCAGCACCCCTCCCTCTCCTTTAAATATAATTGTGCCTGAGATTCAAAATACAGCTGCAT
Organism: Grallaria varia; assembly: GCA_013396735.1. Lineage (NCBI taxonomy): Eukaryota > Metazoa > Chordata > Aves > Passeriformes > Formicariidae > Grallaria > Grallaria varia. The sequence continues at coordinate 552,722 of VWZG01012343.1, read as the reverse complement.
TAACCTTTTGCTTCATGTTCTTATAGCCTGACGTTGTGGTCCTAAAGGGTTATCTGCAGCTTTGGTTATTTTTTTTCCTCTCTGCTAATCTTCCTATCTTCCTCCTAAGTGATTAGAGACGTGGGGGTGGAGGGAGAAGAACAGGATGTATTTAGAGGCTTGCTGCTGTTGGCCTCTGCAGTTATTCAACCAGCTGGACAAGGGTGAAAGTTTCCTTTTGCAGTTTTACCCTATAACTGATCTTTATAGATAAGTCTCTGCTGTTTGCACACATGAATGCACACGACATGCACAATGCACGGTGTCACAGGAGCTGGAGGTGGGGGGAGGAGGAAGAGAAACCTTAAAAGTAGCTGATGTCAGTCTATGTAGCTCCTGTTATACCCGCACTTGATTAATGGAATAATGCACTGAGGTGAAATCTAACTCAGTATTAAGCATACATGGCTAAATATGGAAAGATGCCTTCTGGTCTTCTCGCATTTTCTGTGCTAGTCCCATTTTGGAGCATGCAGAATGGCATGAACAGTGTGTGGCATGTAGCTCATCCTCAGCCTGCGTGTTTTGGAGGGTAAGCAGGCAACCTGCAGCATTTTAGGAGGAGGACAAGCAGTGCAGTATGAGGGCCTGGTTCAGCATCCTATGTTGTCATGGTGTGTATCTTTGCATTTGGGTTGCTGTGGCATGCAGATGAAGAAGGTAGTGGTTGTAATAATTCCAAGCTTTCAAGTCAAGCTCTAAAGGAAGATTAGGAGATAATGGCTAGGAATATTATTTTTTTTTCCCAAGGGGGATGAGGAAGAGTAAGAGAGAAAATATGGCAAAATGTAATGATGAGTAGAAACAAAGTGTAAGCTGGGTTGCTAAGTCCTGTCCATTTTGCAGTGATCTTAATATCCATAATTTTTATTTGGAATAAAAAATTATTGACTCTGTAAAGTTATTTCCCATAGGCAGATCTAGCTTTGCTCCAGGATACATTCGCATTTTACAGATGTATTAATCACTCTTACCTGCTTTTAGTGAGGTCAAAGGAAGGGGTTTTGGGAAGTTCATTCATAGTTCAGAGCAGACTTAGAAAGGGTGCCATAGAGGGAGAACTTAATGGTAAATAGAGCTCTCACTGGCTTTCTTTCTGTGAAGTTTCCATTGTTTGCCACCTTAAAAGCTGAAAAAAGTGTTTACCAACAGCAGCCTGCTGGTCCCTGCAGAGAGGTCCAGTTGTGTATCTGGGATTTCAGTGGAACCTGGTGACATCTGGCTGTGGTGGTCAAAAGTGACAGGGAAAAGCCTTCTGTTCATATTGATGGGTAACAACCGAAAGTGTTGATTGATCAGATATGCAAAATCTGTCCCGAGCAGCCTCCTGGGCTGGTGCGTCACACTTGCTGAGAATGAGTGATGCCACAAAGAGAGGATTAGGGCCTCTTAGTCGGAGAAGTTGGAAGAGGGTTACACAGAGCAGTGCTAAAAAATGGCTGTGCTTAGGTCTTTGCTGCTGCTGGGAGTGATAGGGGAAGGAAAATTATTTTTAATGATGCAGCACTGAAATTTAACGTCTACTTTGAGTGCCGTAGCAAGATGGTTTGCTTTTGTAATAGACTGAGTTCAGAGCACCTCTTGTTGATGGCATCTAAAGGAATGAAATCTGTATTTGAATGATTTTGCAAGAATACAAGAAACATCATAATCATGATTATTGTACTCAAAAAATTATTTTCCACAACTGTCAATGTAAAAAATCACTGCTATATATCTATGGGTGTGTGGGGAAAGGTTGGTTTATCTCAGTTTCATTGATACATTCCTTTACAGAGCAAAGGATGAGTGTCATGTTACAGTAAGACACCTGGAAACAGTGTGCCTTTGAGAAGCCCTACTCACACCTCATCAGGGAGCAGTGTTTTAAGCAAAATAGGGGCTTTTCTCCATTTGCTACTTATTCTATGTGAAATCAGCTTCTTGCATAGACCTTGCTATGTTTTTTTGAAATTCCACAGTTATCTCTGTTCATGTGTTTCTTTTGGCCTCATTAACCCCTATTTCACCCTTGAAACTTAACAGTAATTCTGATTACTGTAGTGAATATTTATTAATGAGTGCAAAGATGAGGAACTGAAGTGTTTCTTGTCAAGTTCTTCAGCATTTTGAAAGTTTTTCTTGTGTTCTCATTTGACAGTCACTGTATAGGCTTCGGTGTCGTTTTTTGCTGTAGCAGTGTCTAGTTGAAGTTTCCAAAGTGCTGCTCTGTCTACAAGCAATAACGCATTAGCTCTAAGTGGGAACTACCCTATTCACTTTGAGATAAACTTAATGAAAAATTTCACGTTGCCATTTTGTTGTGTTCCTTTCATTCAGTTTTAAGCCCAGTCCAAAGAGTCCTGGCAGAAACTCATGGCACTTCAACCTTCACAAAAAGTGTAGGGGTTCACTTTTCTGCATTGTACCCTATATGGCTTACAGCTATTTAGGTGTATAACATGTTAATGAGCCATGAGTGAGGTGTTCAGCAGTGTGCTGTTGGGTTATGTAAGAGCAGAAGTCATTAAATTTGGGTCTTAGTGAATTTAATAGCCTTTTATTTAGTGAGGGCTTAAACAGGATGTTTCTTTACAGCCTTAACCGTTTGTTCCATGACGCTGGCAGAAACTGAAATTTATTAATGTTTTTATTTTTCTCTGTCAAATTTGGTTGAAAGTGAAAGCTTCAGCTCTGTTCAAGGGTTGTTGGGTAGTCAGTGTGATCTCAGAAGCCTGATTTCCTTAGGTAAGTAGGCTAAACAAAGTATATCCTTTTCATTCACACTGCTATAATTTTTTTTCTGACACAGTGTACTAGATCTAGAGACAATCTGAAGAATACATCTTTCTTCCATTCAGCTGTCTAGATGATTATATCATTGTAAGAGGTGTAAATCGTTGTAGTTTTCTTCATGACCTTTTTAAACACTCAAACAAACAGCAAATCAGTATATACACTAATAATGTTTTCGTACATATACTTTCCTTATGAAAGTTTCTTTCAAAACAGTGAATTTATACTATTTGTCATAATAGTCTGTGAAGAATTAAATGTTTAGTTAGTAATAACAGAAATAAATACTGCAAGCAATATTGTGGGTAGTGGAGGTCTTAAGAAAAAGGTTATGTTACAGTGACTTAGACTTAATAGATTATCAAATAATGGTTATGAGTTTTGAGACATTTGATCTTTCTTAACTTTTGATACCTTTGATCTGATTGTTGAAAAGTACATTTTGCCTGCCTTGGTGACTGAGGTAAAATAGTATTACCATGCTGCATGCCTGAACTGCAGAGTTCAGATAATCCCTTTTATAACTTACATTCTTTTTTGTTTGTTTGGGGATTTTAAGCAAATTACCGTGTGCTGACTGCAGTGAAAATTATTTTTAGTTTTCATTCTTCTGCAAGCTTTTTACAGCCATGCCATTAGTCTTTTACCCCAATATCAGCAGCACAGTTATTATGAAATTGTTGAAACAATGGCAGGCCCTGAATGTTTTTCTTTGTAAAACACAGTAAGATTTCTCACCCAAGAGTTGTTAAAATTCAGATGCTGTCAAATGAGTAGGACTCTGACTACATACTTAGGTTTCAGACGTCAGCAGTAACTGTGAAAGCAGTGATTTCACAACTGGAGTTCTTGCACTGCTCGAGCACTTTCCTGCTTTCCATCACTGTTCTGTGTCATTTTGTGCTGCTACCGTGGGAGGGACTGCATTAGAGTGAGGAGAGAGGCTGAAGACATGAAAAAAGCTTCTCGTTAGAATTTACCTCTGGAGAGAATTTCTTTCTCATCTCTAGAAAACCTGTGATTCCGTGAGAAGGCCAAATGTAGTGTTTTAGGTGGGTTCTTAGAATTTCATTTCTAAATTGGAGCAGCTGGTGTAAGTTTTAGATTCTCCAGTATTGCAAAGTTTTTCAGCATACCATAAATTTACTCCATACATTGTATTTTTGGGAAGTCTTTAATGTTGTATGCTTTGGAGAGTTAAACAGTAATTGCAATGACAATAATGACACACACATAAAAACTAGTAGATAGGTAATCCAGAACATATGTAGGTGATGGAAGAGTTCCAGCTTTCAGAAAAAAATCTGAAAGGAAATGAGAAGTTTGGAAGTAAAGGCTTCTGAAGTAAGAGACATTGCATGAGGACTGTATTATGCACATAGGAGAACAGTCATAATAAGAAAAGGTAGACGTCTGGATGTAGATAAAGGCAGAGACAGACATAAATGGTCAAGGAATAGTCCTCTTCAAATGCTGAGATACTGTAAATTGCCCTTGTGAAGTCAGTCCATGTTTTTAGTTAAGCTGACTTCAACAGAAAGATCATCAAGCCCATGATAAATAGCTGAGGGTGGAGTCTCTTTGTTTATTTTGGATTGTTCTGTTAAGAGATATCCCAAAGAAATTTTCTGGTTTGGTTTTAAACAGGCCCAAGATGTTTAGCAATCCTAGTCAATAATGCTGTTCATTCTGCTTATGGAATACGAGGAGATTGTTCCATTTCCAATTCATGCATAAACATTATGTTTTTCTACAAAACATCCATAATGATCTGTAGAATAACATGGATAATTTGTTGTAAATAGTATTTTTAATGAACTTGAACAGTCTTCGTCTGCAGTGTCTGTAAAGGCAGAGTGGTTTCCTTTAAATCCTTATTTGTTTCAGATTTTCTGGCAAACAACTATTTTTATCTCCTTTCCCCAACTGTCTTAACTCACTTATGGATTGGTTGCACTTAAGTAGTATTCAAAGATTTGACTTGTACTCTAGAATGTAGTCTATTGGATATATTGCATAAGAGAATTGCATTCTACTTGTATCATTGTGCAAGGGCTTCTCACACAGATGTCTGCAAGTGCAAACCGAAAATTTAATTTTCCTGGACAATGTGGACGCAATTCCTATGAACATTCATGCCTGGAAAATATAAGTTTTCCAGAACGGCTTTTTTAAAGGCTTACAAATGTGGCCAAATCCATGTTGGTTCATGTCAAATGCTTACTTTTAGAGCTTATCATATTGTTCATCCAATTCCTTTTGACTTATTCTACTTATTCTACATTTAATTTTGAATAGAGATACAAATTTTTTATTAATTAATACTCTTTACAGACTACAAACATTACTGATAAAATTATGGTAAAAACCACACAAAAAATACACCCAGATTTCTTTCATTGCTTCATAGCTTTTGAAAGTTGGGTTTAAATGGAGTTTAGGTGGAACAGTGGAAAATATTTTGATTACTTCCATAAAAGTGTATTACTGGCTATTGATGTAGTTACAAGCATTTTATTTTTATATTTTTGATGTGTCATTTGTGGCAGAGATGCCTATGGAGAATGCAGTTATCCTGTGGACTGTATAAACAGGAATACAGTGTTTGTCTTGCAATGACCTTGGGATAGAGCTTTTAAAGGCTAATAAATAGAAGTGTGTTGTGAGACTAAGGATAAAAAGCAATATGGACAAAGAAGGTGTGTGTTTATGCAAATCAAGGTACATTCTTTTGCAAATGGTGCTGTTGCCTTCACAGAAGGGCAGTGTAACCTTCAGGCTGGTGCAGGTGGCTGATGCATAGTTACTTAGTGAAGGAGTGGGTAGAGAAGGACACTTACCTTGAGTTGTTAGTGCTCTTGGGTTTTTTTGGTGAAAATTATTATTTCCTGAAGGTCACAGAGATAATTGTCAACTGACATAAAGTAGCCCTGAAGCTGCCCTAAATAAACCTTTCACAGGGTTCTAATGGCTGATCTTACCCTGTGCACCTCGTGGCTGTGCCAGGCAGTTTCTTCCTTTTAGACTACTGTTGTATCCACTTTGGCTTCCTTGAGAAAGGTTATTGCCCACTTAAGAGGACAATAAATACTTTTTATTTTTGCTTCTTCTTCATGTAAACATTTTTAATTTGAGATGGTGGAAGGGGCAAGGTTAGACTGGAAGGGAGCATTCTTACCACAGATAACAGGTGGCATTTCAGTTTCTTATCTAATATCCACCAATCAGTGATTTGATAATTAAGGAATTTTAAAGAAAGTAGTGAACTTGCCAGTTACTGACAAGAGGCGATTATTGCTGGTAAAAACTTAGCACCAAAATTTGCAGCATCAGCTGACAGTAAATGGGTTAATGCAGGGGGGAACTGAGGAGAGAAATCGTCAAGTGGCTTAGGGTGCTGGACAAGTACTGCCTAATTTTCTTTTTTGTTTTAGTCTTCCAACACTATATGGGAATTATAGGCACGATAATATTTCCAGTGAAGTGCATACCTTTAATTTTATTTTTTATTTTTTTTTCAAAAAAAGATGGAAAACTGTTTTCAGGCATCTATTTTCTAAGTGCTTTTCTGGCTGCCTGCTTCTTCTTACAAAACGACGTACTGTCTTTATGTCCTGAGGCTTTTGCAATTTTGATTTGCTATCTTTTGCAGTGTATGCCTAATGTGAGAGAAGAAAATCAGTGTGGTAATGGAAACATGTTTTAATAATGTCTATATTACCTGTGTATTAACGTGCTCTGTTTTTGCATTGTCATGCCTCTGTATGTTCAAGCCTTCAATGCCATAAACTGACTGTCCTTGTGTTTTGTCTGTTAGAAGCACTATTAACTGGAACACAAATAATGGAGGAGCTGGTTTCTGGGAGAAGCAAACTGCTCTGGACCAAAACTGTGTTAATTTTTTACTGTCTGTCTATAGCTTACTCTTGGAACTATGAAATTTCAGTCTGCTGAAGTTGAACAGCAGCTGCAAATGAGACCAGGTCTTCATACTGACCCAGCAGGCAATGTTGCTTGGCTCTTTATCTTTTTTCACTCTTTTTCTTAATTATTTTATGTGTGGCTAACAATGTAGGCACTTGGTTTCTACACAGGTACTGTTACTGAAAACGTGATTGTTTTGTTGCCTTGATCCAGGATGAGTCACGCCAAAGCCTGGGTTCAGAGTGTTGGTTCATCTGCCTTATGGTAGTATCATTTATGAGGAAGAGGGATCTGCAATAACATATTTGCAGCTAAACATGAGCTGGAGATGTACAATATCCTTTTAAAAATTTTATTTTAAAAAATTGTCCTGCTCTGATGAAGTCTGGGTTCATCTGATGTAAGACTTTGGTAAGACTACTATTTTGCTGCACTTGAATTGAAGCACAAGTTTAAGTAGGAAAATAAGACTTTATATCCCAAATCTTTGTGGTGCGAAATGCACTGTGTGGGATATTAACGAGTTCCTAGTGTCTTTTGCTAACTTTTTGCCAGCTGAGGGTTGGGTTACTCATCATGCCAGCCATTTGCCTGGGGTGAGTTTTATTCAGTGATTGTGTGAATTCCTTGTAATAACTGTGGACTGTTCCTAAAATTAAGGGATGGATTTGACTCTCAACACTTTTAGCGTACTGGAATCTCCTACTCTCTCACAGTATTCTGTTACAAAGCTCTCATCATATTTTCAGTTTCTAAATGATGGGTGGCTTGGCTGTTGAGACAACCTGCTGTCACCATGTATTGTTTTGGTCTACAGTTTTTTTTAGGAAGGTATTCTCATAAAACTTTTGGGAATGTTACAGTTCCAATGCTGAGACCCTGAGACTGAGACATTTCAGCCCTATTTAAATAGGCTGATGGTTACTGCTAGAAGAGCTGGTAGTAGTACTCAAGAACATAGCTTGTATCTAAATGAATATATATTATTGTTAGAGTTTGGTTGGGTTTTTTTGACTGTGTGGTCATGGTAGACTGAAAAATAAGATTTTCTCCTATTTCTTAGACAAGACGCATTGTCTCTGAGAAATTAATACTGATGCACTGTGTGTCCATGGAGGTTTATTTTAGATGTATTTTTTTCTTCCACATTGCATGTGTCTTACCTTGCTTATGAACTGAAAGATAATTTGTGTTATGTTATCTGCTTGTAATCTCTTTTGTGCTAAGGCCCCAATCCTAGTAAGGCCTTTGTATGTGTATAGGAAGTTTCAATTAAATATAGGAAGGAGCTTCTCTACTGTGAGAGTGGGTTGAGCCTGGCACTGGTTGCCTAGAGATGCTGGGACGTCTCCAGCCTTGCATATAGTCAAAAAGAGACTAGACACAGCCTTGAGCAGCCACTCCAGTTGACTATGCTGTAACCAAGGGTGTTGGACTAGCTGATCTCCAGAGGTTATTTCCAACCTCAACTCTTCTATTTGTTGTCCTGTGCAACTAAACTGCAACTTGCTCAGTGAACTGTGAACCTAAGGAACTTTGTTTCTTCCTGTTTCGTACCGTGTATCCCCTGTTGCTCTTGCTTTCTCTAGTCCCTTGGACTAGGTGAAGTCAGTGTTTGTGACCCATTCAGAGCTGTCTCTGCTGCTTGTCCATCTTTTTTATTTCTCTTGGAATACATGAAGGGCTAAATCACAGTTACACTTTCTGTAGTGGGAGCAATAGTTTGAATCTCTTTTTTTTTTTCCACAGACATTCAGAACTTTCCATTAAATTTGTAGAATCTTAGAGACTGCTCTTGGTCTTTCAAACTTGGTTGCAACTTAATAATAGGTTCTGATGTTATGGAGAAATGCAGCCAGTCAGCCTGAACATTTGAATTTTATTTCCTAAAAAAAATAATCAGGCTGAAGGAAAGCTGTCCCAGACAGCACAGCTTCTGATCTTCACTTGGTTTTGAAGGTCATGAGATGCTGCTATGGCAGATGGAGATTGCTGGAATACAGCTGCTCTTCAGATGTAGCACTCACCTTGGGTAAGATTCTTACACTGAAGTTAGGAGGAAAAGTGGTGCTAAAGCCACATTACAGTTCCCCAATGCTGGGGGAATCCCCAGGCAGTGTGATAGGCTGGATTCCTGCCTGCTCTTCGCTGCTGGTGCAGCGCAAAGCAAGGACAAGGGAGAGTTGAACTTGGTCGTTTCTGTTTGCAAGCTGAGCTCAGTGCTTGGGGAGGGTGGGAACAAGGGAGCCCTCTCCGTATTTCCTCCGTGTATCCATTTTGGTACAGTGGCAGTATTTGAAGTAGTCCTTTCCTGCAGAAAGCTGAGAGGAAGACTGAGAGCTGTTTGTGTGTTTGCAATGCCTGTCTGTACGAAATCGTCACCAAAGACAAAGCCAAGTATTATGTTAGAACTTGGCACTGACACAAGCACTATCGCCCTACGAAATGCGAGTGCTTGTTTTTTTGGTAAAGACACAGCTATGAGTGGCACAGCTTTTAAGATTCCTTACACTTCGTGATCACCAGCCTTAAACAATTTTTCCTTAGCTTTCAAAACTAGTTAAATCTACACTTCCCCCCCCTTCCCCCCCCAAAATTCATACTCCTATAGCTCAATAAAGCTTGGTTAAAATCAGAAATCATTAACAACAAAGAATGATCTGTCCTAGTGTTTCTGGGATTTGTCCCGTGCTTCTTTTCCTCTGGGTCTGTGGTTTATTTCATTGCTCATGTTTATGAAATCGCATCTCTCTTACTTCTGGTTGTTTCCTAATTGCAATGAAGTCATTACTTAGGCAAATTCCTCACTCAGTTAAATCTGTGCTGTCTCAGTGACTTCAAGGCCTTGTTCAAGTTTATCTGAGAGGGGAGTTTGACTTATTGATGGCAGCAGAGGCAGACCTCTGGCAGTGTTCTAGTTAAGAGCAGCCTAGGAATAGATCTCTGCAGTGCATATTCAAGCAAATTAGAGCACTAGCTGGAATGATACTGTAAGAGAATTCAATTCAAACTGAAAATACAGGCCCAGCATTTTACAAATTACTGTATTTCATCCTCAAAGCAGAAGTCTGTCTGCTCAACTAACAGACAAATGAAGGCAAGCAAATGTTTTAATACTTTTAACAGTAGTTCTTCTATAGTATTCCACCCATACTTGTACTGGAATTATCCAAACAATGCATTAAATTTCAGGATGCAGAAAATGTCCTTATCTTTACATTACTGCATCTTTGCTAGGGAAGGCAACAGCCAGACTTCTGGCATGACTGGGACAGTTGCCATCTTATTACCAGGTGGCGGGTCCTGCTCAGAGAAAATGCTCCAGAAACAGGCATGGTTTCTGGATGTGTCATTAATGCTGTCATCACCATTACTCTTATCATCATTGAATCAGATGAGTTACAACTGAGAAGCCTCTTTAACTCCACCAATTCTTATTTATTCTTAGTGTTTTGGTGCCTGTGGCTTTGCAGAACCAGATGGTCTGTGCACTGCTTCACTAGAATTCATAAAACCTTTGATTAGAATAGCAAAATTAACTTCATGTTTACTGTTCAAGTGTCCACTACAAATTTCTGAAGAGTCCACCAGAGGGGAAATACTCATGTATTGTCTTTCTCTCCTTGTTGAAATGGTGGAGATTGAAAACGTGGCAAGGCCAAGGGTCCTGATCAAAGGGTGTGTGTAACTTGCAGTCAGAGGTGAAACTCTTGCACTGGTGGGTAATGCTATTCTCTCCTGGCACAGGCAGCAGTGCAAATAGGGCAGTGGAGGTTGGAGACGTGAACTAGAGCACCTAAGAACCTTGCCCTGTGTAGAAGTCCTGTCTTCCCCATGTTTACCTTATTATTTACTTGTTGCATTTGTGCCTTTGTTTTGTTCTGTTGTAAACCCTGCATCAGCTACGAATCGATATGGTGTGTCAGATATGGATAAGATGAGCATTTTTATACATAATGCATTGTACACTTTGTATGTGTGTGACTTCATTTCATGACTTTTTGTGTGTGTGTGTGGACAAAATGCCAACGTTCTGCTAGATCCTGTAAAGTTCAAATTCTCAAGTGCAAGATTATTGTGTACCCTCAAGACCCCTTGAATTAAAGGTACTGAACTTCTCAAAGGATTCACTACTGTTATGGTCTCTAAAATGCTACAGAGTCCCAGCCGAGTAATTTCTTGGCTTCAAGAGCAGTAGAGATGGGTACAATGCAGGCTTTGTTCATGCCATTGTGCGGTTGTAAGGCAGATTATTCAGAAACAATAACTGTGTAGTCTTCACTGTCCTTAGCAGGCTCAACCACTGACTTGGGGTGGAGCCTTTGGCAACTTAATTTTTTTAATTTTTTTTTTTTTTTTAATGATGCTTTGCTGTACAACTAAGATAATGCTTGACTTCCCTTTCGAGACTGACAGGGTTAGCCAGCAAATACTGATAACTTTTTAAAAAATAAAAAGTAGCATAAACAAGCCTGAGATAACATTGATATTTAGGCTTAGTGGTTTTTTTTTTGGTGGTGTGGTTTTTTTTGTTTTTTGTTTTTTTTATATCCTGAGCATGGGCTGGACCATACAGCCTGACCTGTCCAGGTGATGCTATCTTTTAATGCTGTATTTGTCACCACTTTTTGATTATTGTAATATTGATTAATAAATGCTGAAATCTCTGTGGCTGCATTTAAAACTAAAGTTATTCTAACTAATAAAATAGAAAAACTGCTTTGATGGTCCCATTTTGACGATATGTGGCTATGCTGACTTTTGTTGCTTCTTTCCTTAGAGGCATTTGTCCCTGATCTCTCAAACAAAATGTCACTGAGTAGAACTATGTATGATGCTGTGTGTTCTACTTACGGAAGATTTATAACTTGGTCAGTTTTATTTATGCCTCTGTGGAGCTGGTGGAATGCTACTGCGGTGTTAAAATGCAGCAGTTTCGTTTTCCTGCAGGCAGCAGCCCTCTGGTGGTGTGGTTTTTTTTTTCTTTTCCTTTCTTCCTTTTAAGTCATCTTTGGAGATTCTGATAGACTGATGGAGAAGCCTTCGAGAGTGCCTCAAATTAAGCTGCCATATAGCCCCGTATCATCTCTCTTTTCCTTTCTAGTCTTCACCTCATTGGCACCCCCACCAAAATTTGAAAGTAAAAGACAAAGCCAGGTTAATAAATGCAGTTGATAATACCAGCAGTCTTATTTGGCAAAATGATATTTACCAAATGCTATTTCTGGAAGTTTCAGCTTTGAGAATGCCTGGGAAGGGTATAGGTCAGTGTGAAGTGGGTGGCGAGACTAATGGGTTAGTCTGAAGACTAGACTGTTAGGAATGCAGGCATTTCTGACGAGGCTGCTGATGAACTTGAAAATTGAAATATCAAAAGATTTTTTTAAGGGATGACCTTACAAGTCTGTTACATGGGCGTTAAAGATAGTCATACTGTAAGCTGCTGTCTGGAAAAAGTATTTTGGCCAACGGGGAAGGAGAATCTTCTCGTCAGTTCCCTAGGAGTGAAATTTACCCTTTTGCTAATATGAGATTTAGCTATAACTTGAGGCCCACTTAAGACCTATTTTGAAGTATTAAATTCTGTTCTGGGAGGTGAAAATGGGACTTCAGAAAACATAAAATATTACTTCTTCCTATTTTTGAGATAGTAAGCCAAAGTTTTATGCTAATGATTTTTTTAAATTATTAAAGCTGTGCCAGGGATGCATTTGGCTTGTTTCCTTTCCAAGACTACAGTAAATGTCAAAATCATGCTGTATCTGCAACTGTGCTACTGCATAAATACTTTGTAGAATGACATGCAATTTTGTTAATGATACTTTTTCTAATGAAAATCTCAAGTTATGTTTGCTTCCAGCCTAAAAATGAGTTCAAGTGGTTTATGGCCACTGCTGGAGATAGGGTGTTGGAATTGGTAAGGCTTTTGTGTTGATCCCAATGTAGCTGTACATGTGTCCTAGGAGAAATTAGATGACCAAGACTTCACTCCCTAACATTAACAGAAAAGCAGCTGTGATTACAATGTCAGTAGCCTGGCTCAAATGCACAATTTCTTTGATTTCATGTTGTCTCTTAACCTGCAAAAATGCTGAGATTTGAAAGGAAAGTGTTTAAAACTCATTTACCTTCTTACTGGTTCTGAGTTTATTGCTCTATGCACTTGAGAAAGTGACCTTTGCAATGCAATTTTTGCCATCCTCATGTTTGTCCTACTGTGAAGTTGCATGGATGTGCTGTTTCTCCGCATTTTGGATGTTGTGTAAGGTGAGCCAGTTCTTATGCAAAATATTTAAATATCAGTTTTAAAGCAACACTGTCCTGTAGTTTTTTGTTTCCTCTGGTTGTAACAGGGTGTCTTAAATGAGGATCTAAACTTTTCCCTGATCATTAGATTTGTACGATTTGTATTTTGTTCAGAGATTGTTTCACAAAAAATTCTCACATAATGATGGGTCAGATTTTTGTTTTTCATTGATGTTTCTTTGGATTTACAGCCATCTGACACAGCAGAGCAGTGCAATATCCTACTGTGGACCTTACTGTCTTGGATATGCCCTTATAAGAGTCACCATACTGAAATCAGCAGAGTCTTGCTACTAGAAAGGTGTTTCAAATGAGAATATTTTGTAGTTGCTGTTCCTGAATTACATGTAAACAACTTCAGCAAAGACTAGACCATAAGCATTAAAGAATATAGATAGAAATAATAGTCAAACACTATTTGATTATAAGCTATACCAAAAAAAAAACCCAAAACCCCATGATGCGTTCTCTTGTCAACTGCGAGGCTTATTTAAAATGACACATAATGCTGAAGAGAAGCATTTCGTAATTGAAATGTAAGTGGGTAACAAAGAAACAATACATGTGGGGCAGGTATTTTTTCTTCCAGTTTTGTGTTTCCTAAAAACCCATCTCTGACTGTCATTGTAGCAACTATTGACAGTATTGGAAATAACTTTTTTGGTTTTCTTATTTCTCTGGTGCTATATTAAACCTTTATTCTTTGGCATTCAGCGTATCAGTCACTGGTATAGGATCATCTTACTGCTCACCCTTTGATTTTTCACTCTTTCCCTGTGGCAACTTTCCCTGCTGGATGCATGTGGATTTAGCCTGATTCCCAGCCTTGCCAGCAGCATTGTAAAATCGAACTGTAGCATTTGAAAATACTGCTCTATTGAAAAACAAGCTGGAGCAATCTAGACTTGGATTTCAAAGGGAATGGGAAGATCTTGATCCATGCTGGTTTGCAAGCTCAGCATCGTGGAGTGTGATTGACTGTAAGCTCACTCATATTATGAAACACTGAAGGATATTTAGTGTAACGCTGGGCTGGAAAAGTGGGATATGTGAGATCATGAAGAAGGCCAGAGTCTGCCTCTCTCCACAGGTAGGTGTTTTGCTTATACTATTGTAAAAATGGCACGATGGCTCTGAGGCTGTCGAGACTTGCTTTAGATTTACACTGCTTCACAGAAAACCCAATTGAATCATGGATTACCCCAGAAACAGCCTGAATTTGTATCCTATAACTTTAGTTGGAGTTGATTTATTTTCTATAGTGTAAGTGAATTAAAGGTCAGGTTCTGTGAGTATGTGCTAGATTCTGAAGTGGTGCTGTTTGGTTAAGAGCCTTGGACTTCATGCTGCTGGGCTGACGAGCTATAGCTTTGAACTTCTATATAAGGGCAAAGACTAATGTTTTAAAATTTGGGAAAGGGTCTAGATGTTGGATTTCCTTATTTCAAACGTTGCTACTTGAGAAAAATACAAACCCACATTATGAAAGGTTTTGGTGTTTGAAGTTTTAGATATTACCCTGTTTCTGCAAAGAGGTACATATAAAAGCCCTTTCTGTAATATTCACCTTTTTTTTTTTCCCCCCAACTTTCTTTATATATGTGAGTGGTCTCTGAATTTGTAGCAACTGTATTTCTATGTTGATAGAATAGCTACAGCTTGGATATTGGTTCTAAGCTATCCACCAAATGCCTACGATTCTCTTAGACAATTGACCTTTGGGCCTAAAATTCTTCTGCTTGACCTCAAGTCCAGAAATTACTTCTTTTTGTCTCAAGAGATTCTGATAAAAATCTGTATGACTAGGGTTATTTTATCTGACTGTTGGCAGCAAGAGGTGGTAGGGAAGGGAAAGCCAGTAGTTCAGTTCCTTGCTGAAATTAAGTCCTTGAGAGAATAAGGATAGTCCTTCATTTGAGATTTACTGTCTTGGTCCCTCCCCAGTACATAGCTTGCTCCACGTCAGACTTCATAAGTTTTGTACTCCTCTTCATTAGAAGGCCTAGAAGTTACTAATTTTGCATTAATACCCATTGATAAAAAGGTGGTGAGGTATACAGAGTAAAACAGGGGTTCTTCTGATTACAGGTAAGATTTTAAATCTGAGACCTAAACATCTTTGAATTTCAGAAGAATGCATATGGGAAAAGTGAGGTTTGTTCCAGGTCTGTACATAACCACATACTTTTCCTCTGAGTGAGATGCAAAACTGAAAGGGCCTGTTTTTCAGATCAGTCTTGGACATTGTCCAAAGTCTCATGCCATTTCACGCTGTCAAGCCCGAACATCAGCCTAGTTTTGTGTGTGTCTGCACTGCAGTTACTAACCAGGCAAGAAGAAGGCTCCAGACTGCTGCTGCTGCGAGTCAGGCTGATACCTGAGTTTACTGACTTGAAAGTATCCTGGTTATCTCTGCTCTGCACTGCTATCAGTTTTAGACAGCCTAGTTCTTGATGGGCACGACAACATTGCTATGATAAAACAATGTTTTTTGTATGAAACAGGTGTTCTCTCTTGTTGCAGTATGGTGTAGTAGGTGTTGTATGGTAGACAGGTTTAGAAACGTTGCAGAGCTGACTTCAGAATCACCAATAGTAGAATTACTTTTTTTTACCTCTAGTATCTTGGTTAGTAATTGCCTTCTATCTGAATGTGTCAAGGCTTATTGGTTGATTTTTATTCTAATATAAGGATGTGAATCTATTCCCAAAATCGATCTGTATTTCAGATATGTGTGATTGTATGTTGCCCCAAATGAACGAAAAGAAGCATCAAAGTCTTTTTCTCCTTTTACTTCCTTCTCTATTAAAAATTTTATTCCCTTTTACTTTGTCAGGATAATACACATCCTGGTATTAGGAAAAGGTGGCATTTTTACAGTACCATCTCTATATCTGTCATCATCCTTAGTTTGTTTAATGTTATCTAGTATGTCTCTTTTTACACTGGTCTTCAAAACTGGAAATCTTTGTATTTTCATTCTGTCCTGATATGATCCTCATGCACTCACTTTTTGCTGCTGGTCTCTTGATGTTGTCTATTTCTATTGTGTATTTTTGAGGTCAGTATTCCACTTGGGGATGTATCATTGATTTATTGTCTTATTTTCAGATATAATTTTCTTTTTGATTTTTCAAGATTTTATGTCAGTTTTGATTACCTCTGTGCATTTGAGTTGATATTTTCATTATGCTGTCCAAAGTAATGGTAAGTTTTTTCTTGAATGACTCCCGTTAACTTGTGAGTCAGAAATGCATATTGCCAATTCACATTAGTCTTTCTGTTACGCAGGTATTGACACTGAATTTCATCTACAATCATGCTGACTTTCCACCAGCCTCTTGATATTTTGTTGCTTTAAGTGCTTAAGTGGGACTTAAGTATTGGTCTTGTGCTCGCCTATTGTGCAAGAGTAAATTTCACCCTTTATGAACTGATGCATCCTGTCACATTAATCAGGGATGTACTCTGTATATCCTAGGGCAATATGAAGGATCAAATTTTCCAATTAACCCCTTCAGAACTGAATTAAGTGTTGATGCCATATCTGGAATGTGTCCCACAAACTTGATTCATTATGATCTGTAGTTCTGGTGGTCTGTCTTAGTGTGACCGTAAGGGAAAATTCAGAAGAAGCAGTCAGCTGGATACTTGAGATATCCCAAGATTTAGAAGGTCACAGCTATTGTAGGCAGGTGTTGTGAGATTTGTGGCATTTTTTTCTACTTGTAAAATAGCTTTTTTCCCAAAGCAAGTCCATAAAAGTTCCCTCAAAGCCTAAAACATCAAGTGGAATTTTGAAGAAGTGACTCATTTATGCCCATCTATCCTTCTCCTTTTATTAAAAGGAAGATCCATTTCTTTGCTGTTTCATAGAAGACTTTCTAAGTAGGTGAGAAAACAGCTGGATTTGAGCCTAGAAAGTTTGATTTCTTTAGCGGTCTCTTTATTTTGAGACTTGTTTATTGACACTTCTGTTTGTCACCTTTAATGTCAATAATGTGCCTTACACAAACTACTTTGAAAGCTGAAGACTTGATGTTCCATAGGAGCTAGGAAATTTTTTTTGAAGTAAAGCATTTCATAATATATAACAGGATTTGCTGATGTCTGTATTGCTTTTCTGTTGGTCACCAAAAATGTCAAGAAATTGACAGACCAAATAAAGCAATTCCCTTCCATGTCCCCCAAATGAGGGAGGAAAAGCTACGAAGATGATTCTTCTTCCTACTTTCCCAAAATACCCAAATGAAATAAAGCTGCAGTGTAAAGGGTGTGAAATGTGAATAGATGGAAGAATTTTTTCATCCCTTCAAGCTTATTATTTTAGTGCTTCTGGTTTGTGAAGAGACCTTGCATTCAGTGATCGGTGATTGCTGTAAAATTGGAAAACTATGCCCAGCTGTTCAGTGGAAATCCTGCTTATAAAGTAGAGCAGGGAGGAAAAAGAGGGAAACATGCTGGTATCTTAGTGGATTCACTTTTACCCAGTAGCATCTGCTAAACACGCAGTGACACTTTTACTTAGCATTTAGACTAAACCCCATAATTATTTAATGAGCAACATCCCTCTTTGTCTCCCATTTGTTTTGATCCCTAACCCCCAAAAGTGCTGGCTTCAGGGTCTGTGTAAGGCACGGTTTAGTCTGTTTACCTGCTGACCACCCTGGGTATTGTGTACATTGTTTTGATTTATTTATTAGCCTTTATTTTTTAATCTGAAATTTTTGTAGGGAAGGAAGAAGCAGGACCTTTAAATGACAACCCACAGCTCCTATTAACTAGGGACAGATGCCTTCTGATGTGACATTTTAGGGACTTTGAAACTTTTGATAATATTTGTGGTTCAGGAATGACTTTGGATATCAGAAGGTCTTTGTCTATCCTGCATGTCATAATGAGTTAAACATTGTGGTGCAACAGCACAAAACCAATAAGTGCTGTGTCTGTGGCTCCTGCAACCTCTTTATCCTCTTGTTATCTTTAGGAAGAAAATAGAAATTGTTACATCTTTCTAGAGAATAAAGAAAAAATGTTGCTGTTGTGGAAATAGCTGTTTGTGTATGTGGCTTCGAACAGTCTACAGGCTTTGCTGGAACTTGACTCAGTCGTGGGCAGTATATTGAAACAGAACTGCGAGAAGTCTGATAGGAAGCCAGTTCAGAACCTTGCAAACAAACTTCTGGATGCAGTAAATCACTTTTCAGCTGTTCTAATTAAACTAAATTTGTCTTGCTTGTACTTACCTTTTTTATATTAACTTTTACTTAGGGGACTAGATGGGCAGCCAAGTGAAAGTTACATTTCAGTTTCCAAAATCAACTTCTCCAGCTTACTTAAAACAAGTCATGCTCATTTGTGCCAACATTGCAATCAGTTGCTGTGGGGGAAGGGTTATGTTATCAGAACTGAGGATTATGATTTAGATTCAGCAGTGGAGAAGAGCAACATCTAGTTTATGTGCAAATGTTCAGAAATTCTACTTCTTATCTAAAGATTTAAGGTTAGAAAAAAATGAAATCTAAAGGGTCTGGTATTTCGAATGATGCATTTGCTTGTAACGAGATTCTGATACAAATTATAGTAGTTATTTTCCAGTGTTGCATTGTGAAGCTTTGTCCTGATCATGCCTCAGCTTTGAAATGAGATCCCACCAATGCAAACTCCTTATCAGAGGCTTGAAGCCAATCCTTTGTAGTCTTCACGTTGGCTGAAATCCAGTTCCATGGAAACACAAGGTCGGTGTAAGGCTTCATACAGCAAATGAGCTCAGAGAGTGAAGTAGGAAGGGATTTATTTATTTTTCTGCAGGGGTTGCATCTTCTCTGAAGTGTAGCCATTATTAATGAAACCCTTCCTACATGTCATGTTGGACCTTACAGGTTCTGCCCCTAGGGCTTGCTGAAACCATGAATCAGAAGACCCTCAAGGTTCCGTCACTTCTTTTTTAGTGAGGGTAAGTGGGGGATCTAAAGCATTGTTCTCTGCTGGGTTCAGTGTGAAGTTGTCCAGTTTCAGGTTTTTTTGATCAGTGAGAAAATTCACTGTAGTAGTGAGCAGCCTCTGCTTCCAGTGGTGGTGTCCTACTACTGGAAGAGGCTCTTGAGCACGCCTTGCAATTCATGTTGGCCAAATATTACAGACTGTAAAATGGAAAAATATGATGAAGCAGAGCTCTACCATTCCAGTCATTCACTAATACAAGGTCTCTCAGACATTTCAGTGACATATGTGAGAACAATCCCTGCTCTTGACTACATTGTCACAGGAAGGGAGCTGTAGCTGTCTTCTCTGTGTGGCTTATTTTCCTCTTTAAGTGGAGGTAATCCACAGAAGAGAAGTTGACCTTCAAGACAGGCAATTCTATAGTTTTAATGATGATGTTCTATTTTTCCAAGTAAAGCTGTGCTGTCTTCTTGTCTAGTATGGAAGGTTGGCTGAATCATTCATTTAATTCAAAAACTGTTTTCTCTTGAAACCAATTTGTTTATGATGATACGAAATGGGAAATATTTTTTTTTTGCTAGANTCTGATGTAAATTTAGCTTTATTGAGGTCAGGATTGATTTAAACTGGCTCGTGTTCTGATCAGCTGTAGCACATGTTCTTGCTTACCATCCTCCAATGTACATCACTATTGTTAAGTGTTGTGATTTGAAAAAAGGATGTGTGACTGACAACTAATATCTTACAGTGATGAAAAATACATGGAGTCTAGTTTAATAAGGCTAGGTATTGCCATTTAAATCTCTATGTTTTGATCTGAGAAATTCTGTCAGATTGAGAAATTACAGTTTCAGCCTCTCTTTGTAGATTCTATCTTAGAACTAGACCAGAGAGTAAAAGTCCTGTTGCTTGGCTTCATTGGGTTTGGATTTGACAACAAAATGAGGGAGAGGGAGAGTTTCGAAGTAACTCACAAGTTGCTCTTAATGAATGCTGATATGTGAGAATCTTCTTGACTGTTTCAAACTAAGCTGATTTGACTTCTGTCAGTACAGGATACACTTACAATGCTGGAGTGGGTGCTTCTTTTGCAGGGGAGAGTTAATACAGAAGGAACTTTCTGGAAAGGATAGTTCCACTTTTCAGTTTCCTTACCCCAGTCTTTAAAGTCTTATAGCTGCTAAATAATTTCAGTCTTCAGTTTCACCTAAATATTTTTTTTGGTGGTGTTTAATAACACAATAGGAACTTTATTTACTCTTTTGAGTTAATTCCCTTTTTATTACATAAGTACTACTCAGATTCCTGTAGTTTCCTTCTTGCTGTATGGCATTGTGAGTCTTATGGAGACAGTAGAATGCCCCTCCCAATCTGACACTTCAGTCTCAACGAGGGATCGTTGGTATGCCTTCTTCATGTAGAAATACTGTAGGACAACACATATTGACTGCATTGTCTGAAGTCTGTGAGAGCAACTACAAAACTTACAATTACATCTGATTCTTGAATTGAGAATCTTATTGCTTCTTGCAGTGGCAGTTTTTATTTGTTATCATGGCTTGACTATCGTGATTGACTTTTTTTTTTTTTTTTACTTCAATTTAAGTCATGGAGGAAGTCCATGAAGATTCCTAAAAATCAAGTCATGCTCCCATCTGGTTTTGGATAGTCAGGGGAGAGATGCTGCTTTTCTCTATATGTCACGGATCAGGAGCAATAGCTGCCTTGAAAACAGAGCAAATAGGTGGAGAAAAATGATGTGAGGCTGAGAAGCCCTGCTTGCCATGATAGGTGTGGACTTGCTGATATTTTTGCCGTTCTAGGCAACTTTGTTTTTGTACTTCTGTAGACAGGAACACATAATGTTGAAAAGGTAATACTGAAGTGTATCACAGTCCTGGGCCAGTTCTGTTTGCTGAATTCATATAAGCCTTTCTGAAGTAGAAGTTATTTGGTATTCTGGGAATATCAGAAACAGAACAATGGGACACCTGTTTTTAGTGTGGCTAGGGTACAGCTCTGTAAGGTGATTGTAATAAAATTCCTATCAACTTTATGCAACCTATAGAAAGCTCATAGCAAATCATATTGTAATGTGGATACCTGATTATCATTGTAAAGGATGCCTGTCACGGGATGATTGTGTAAGTCATTCTTCATTTATCACATCAGTCTTGAACATTTCCTGTTTTCTCAACTATTCAAGGTGCAGAGATCTAGAATAAATTCATTAAGCTGAGATAAACATCTGATGATTATTGCTACTGTTTTCATCTTATATAAATACCTTGGGAGCTATCCTCTTAGGGAGGTTTATGCTGGCTGAGCAGTTGCTACCCAGAGAAACCCGCATTCTGAATATTAAAATTCATGGATATTAAGTACTGCCAGAAGCAAAAAAAAAAAAAAAAGTAATTTAAAAAGAAATGTGTCTTTTATTTTTGCAAAACATACATATATTAAAAAACTAACTCACTTGCATATTGATGCCCTCCTCTGCTAAATATTTCCATAATACAAATAACTGACAAGTTTAAACTAACTTTCTCCGGTCTTGCCTCACATGTTTTGAAACAGCAATGTCAGTACTCTGAAAAATGTGTTACAGTTGCATGTGTATGCTACATCCTTTTTTGTGCCTTTGTCAATCTACAGATACCATCATAAGACTTTTATCTGTAAGGCATTATTCAGTAGTAATTATTTCTGAATGGCAACAGCTATTCTGATCAGTCAGCAGAATACAGAGGTCTCTCACCATTTGTTGCAGGTGATGTATCCTTCTGTTTGTTGGTACATAGAGAGTCTTAATAGAGAACCTTAATAACAATTGTGTAATCATCTTTGTTTAAATGTTGATCTAAATGTACACCATACAATTGTATGTATGAATGGCACCGTACATGCAGTTTATGGATTCTTAACGTGGTGATAGGTTGCACTGCATCTGTTTCCACTCCCAGCTCCCCAGTGATGTTCTTGATCCTGAAGAATTTACCCATCTATATAATTTTTTGCTGCAAGAAGCCTGTTTGACAGTGGTAAATCGTTTCTGGCGAACAGAAGGAACTGTCCAGCATTTTTCCAGCTGAAAGTATTAAAACATTGATAAACTTGAAGTGACTTTTAATGTTTTCTTTCCATGCTTTACAAGCCTTTCATCTATGAAATACTTTTTTTAATATACATAGGATATGTGTACTTACACATCTGTATATTTGTCTGTTGTGAGAGAGACTGAATAGCCACAAAGACCAATGTTGTTTGTAGCCTGATTCTCACACTTGACATTTAAAAGTGGTGCAAGCTTTAACTTCTAAATTTTTTTATGAAACCCCCACCAACTTCTGAATTGCAAAGGGATACAAATTGAAGGAAACTGGTTTTAACAGCAGGGGTAAACTATGATGCATTTAGGTATTCAGACTAAATGATAAAGAACTGTGTCTAAATTATGGCACAGCTAAGAATATCAGTAAGGTTGAAAGGAAAGGAGAAGAAAGGCATAATACTCAGATTATTGATTTGCTTGGCATTAAAAACATCTTAAAAATTTCAAAATTAATGAGACATAAAATCATCTCCCTCCTTTGCAGCTGATTCTCATCAGCCAGTTATAAAAGAGCTATCATAGGAGAAGAGAGCATACCATTAGCTGTTAGCTTGGAATGACTCTGCAAAATAGTTCTTAAAGGCCTACTGACTTCTTTCTGACAATCTAAAGGTCTTGAAGCTGCTGGTTGCTGCAGTATATGAGACTGTCATCCAGCTTGGATCTGAGTTGTATAGCAGAAATGTCCTCACTCTGCAATTTACTTTAAAGCAACACTCTGTGGATAACGTAACTCAGGAAGATAGGCTTCCACAGGGGTCATCTGAGCTCTATGTTGATCTGTGAGGCAGTGAGGGTGATAAGTTTATCACTAACACAGTCATGTTTTCTGCCAACAGGCTTTATGATTGGATGTCTACATTTAATGCCATTTTTTTTGTTAAAAAGTGGATACAGATGTCCCCGCTGTGGAATAGTAGTCTGGCAAGTCTGCTTTGTGACTTTTGGTATTCAGGCTGTAGTTGTTCCTGGAAAACTTGTTCTTATTTGAAAATACCTTTCAACAGTATCTAACTTTTAGTGTCCCAAACTGCCCAACTGTTTTCCATTATGCAGGTATTAACCATTGCGATATGTAAATTTTTATCACTGTCGTTTTTTAATAGCTGCTGTAGAGATGGAAGAAAAAGGATTTCAAAAACTGGGAGCTGTATTCCAGTGAAGGTAGTTATGGAACTACTGTGTGTTATGTGCAAATGTTCACTTGCAATAAGTTACCACTGGATGAGAAAAAGGTCTTTTGAGTGCTCAAAAGCATGTGATGAGTTGTCATCTTGAATGGTTTAAAGCAGTTTTGGAAAGAGGAATTCTCTCTCCCTTCCCACTTACCTTGTCTGAGCCAGGTGTCATGCAGCCAGCTGGAAAAGCAGTTTGCATTAGTGCTTTGCCAAATGCACCACGTTCTCTGCAGCAGGATGAGCCCATTTTTTGCTTCTCATATTTTTAGGACTGACAGGTAGCTTGGTTTACACATTTGGATTCTTGCTGTATTTTGAGAATAACCTTCCAGTCATTCTGAATTGCATTTGTTGCTTTGGTAATAAATTTTCATTCTATGAGTTCCATTGGAAATAAATGTATTTTCTACCCTCTGCAGTAAATCATAGAACCATAGAATAGTTTGTTTGGAAGGGATCTTAAAGGTCATCTAATTCCAACTCCCTGCTGTGGACAGGGACACCTTCCACTAGACCAGGTTGTTCAAAGCCCCATCCAGCCTCGCCTTAAACACTTTCAGGGACGAGGCATCCACAACTTCTCAGAGCAACCTGTTCCACTGCCTTACCACTTCATAGTACAGAATTTCTTCCTGATACTTAACCTAAACCCATGCTCATTCAATTTAAAGCCATTCTCTCCTGTCCTATCTCATGACATGCCCTTGTCAAAAGTCTGTCCCCAGCTTTCTTGTAGGGCCCCTTTAGGTACAAAAAGGCTCCAACAGGTCCACCCACATCGTCCTGATGTTTGAGAATGCAGAGCTAGATGCAGTACAGCACGTGGGGTCTCACAAGAGTGGAGTAGAGGGGTAGAATCACCTCCCTTGACCTGCTGGCCACACCTCTCTTGGTGCGGCCCAGGATATGGTTGGCTTTCTGGGCTGAAAGGTTGCATTGATGGGTAATACTGACCTTCTCATCAGCCAGCATCTCTAAGACTTTTTCTGAAGGGCTGCTCTCAATCCCTTCTCTGTCCATTCTGTATTTGTGCTTGGGATTGCCCTGCCCCTTATTCAGGACTTGGCACTTGGTCTTGTTGAACTTTGTGAGGTTCTTAGGGGCCTATCTCTTTAGCCTTTCAAAGTCTGTCTGATTTGCATCCCTGCCCTCCAGTGTGTTGACTGCACCACACAGCTTGGTGTCATAACCTCATGGCCTGAGGGCGCTCGCAATCCCACTCTCCATGTCACCAACAAAGATGTTAAACAGCACCAGGCTCAATACTGACTTCCAAGGAATGCCACTCATCACTGTTCTCCCCTTAGACCTCAACCTGTTGGCCGCTACTTTTTGAGTGCGACCATCCAGCCAATTCTTTATCCACCAAGTGGTCCATGTCTCTCCAGTTTTGAGACAAGGATGTTACGCAGGACAGTGTCAAATACTTTGCACAAGTCCAGGTAGATGATGTCAGTCACTCTTCCATTATCCACAAACACTGTAGCCTTGACACAGAAGGCCACCAGATTTGCCAGGCACCATTTGTGTTGAACCACGTTGGCTGTCTCCGATCCCCTCCTTATTTTCCATGTGCCTTAGCACAATTTCCAGGAAGGTTTTTTAGGCATGGAGGTGAGACTGACTGGCCTATAGTTCCCCAAGTCTTCCTTTTATTTCCTTTTCAAAAATGGGGTTTTATAGCAGAAAATGTTTGTTTATACCAAAGCAGTCTGAGAGGCACATTGCTTATTTAAGGATGTTTGAATGAACAGTTGCAAACCTAAATATCATCATTAGTATGAGTAGATTCTGTGAAGATAGCCAGCTACGCCGCATTACTGTTGCCACACACAAATTAGTCCAGTAGCCAGAATGACAGAGAGTTCTTTACTGTGTGTTGCTATTTGGTAAGGTGAGAAAGTGAGGAATCACTAAAAGCAGAGAGCAGTGCTATCCACATACATAACTTTGGGTCACAACAATTTTTTTTATAGTTCGCAGGGAAGGTTTTCCTAGTAAATGACAAGGGGCAGAGGGAGGGAGAGAGAAAAAGGTGACTGGAATGATGGTGACATTTGAAAGGGGAAGAGCCTTGTCAGAGACTTGACTTTGTACAGATAAGAAATATATTTTCTGATTGTATGGAAGGTTGGGAGAAACTGCTGCACTGGGCAGATAAGAAGTGGGGTTACATGCTGGTTTATCTGTAAGGAGACGGAGTGTTCCTCTCAGACTTGTGGTGTATTTAATTTATATCAAAGATCCTAGGGGATTTACAGCTAATCATAAACCAGCAAACCCTCTGAAAAATATTAGTGAGATATAATATGTTGTATATAAATGGATATAAGCAAATATACATAAATATATATTTTATGTGAATTAAAGGTCACGCTGCTGTACTAGTGAAGGGCATTGTTTGTTGTAGGAAATTAAATGTAGGTGTGTTAGGGGATCTTGCTGAATGTGGAACAAGGCATGCCCTGTGGCTGTAGAGCTGGCCCTGCATGGGCAACATGCTTGATGGCACGACTTCTTTCAGTGCCAGGCTTTTCTGTGGTAGGAACTTGCCAGAACTCTGGGCTGCTACAAATTACACCAGACCTCAGTCAGCCCCGGGCAGTATTTGGAATTCAGAAGGTAAATATTTTTGCTCTGCATGTTTTTTTGTTGCACTTAGTGAAGGAAATGATAGAAGTTGATATGGTTTTGAAGTTTTCGTGTTTTAATGTAGTGATTGTGACAGTTATTCCGTGAATTCACCCACATTCTAAAGCAGGTACCATATGGGCAGTTGCAGTATTAGTGCTTTGCCTGCTGCCCTTCTGATAGATTGGAGCNAAAAACCCCACCAACCAAAAAAACCACCACAATAATGTTTAAGCTTGTTTCCCTACCCTTCCATGGCCTTTTCATTCCTGCAAGTTTTAGTGCTTTTTCCGCAACATGCAGTACATCTGCTATGCCGTAGGAGCTATGTCTGCAATCTGTAGGCATTCTTAAACTGTTTTTCATCTGACTGAGTCAACAACCTGTGAGTGAAGTGACGTCATGACGGGCCCAGGCTGCATAAACTTGCCCAGAACTTGTAAGTACTTGGCTCAAAATCCCACCCAGCCAGTGCTGAAGCCTCTGCTGCTCTTGACTTGCTGTGCTTGTAATTGTGCTCAGGTAGGCAAATACCTTCCATAGGTATTCCATGCCAGATGCAAGTCTTATGATGTCATTTGCTAGAAGTTGAACTTTGCCTCTCTTTTGAGTCCTGAAAGCGACAAAGAGCTACTTGTGATAATACCTTTGGTTGTGTAGTTGTAAATGTGAGAGACAAAGGGCCCAAATGGTACTGCATCTTCGGAAGGGGGCCTGTTGTGCCATCCAGCTGCTGTCCTGGCAAAGCTTCATGCTGTTTTTTTGTCTGTGTGCTATGTAGGGAAAGTGGAATGTTTTATGTGAATAGGGTTTCAAATTACCTTTTTTTTTTGTTTCTCTATTTGCATGTGTTTTGTGATACAACACTTTTTAACATGCAGGTAAAAGTTTAAGTGTATAGCTGTTGATAGACTAATGAACCTGCGCATGTTGAACTCTTCGAGCTTAACACACTCATACTTGAATAAAACATCACAAGGTGAATAATTTTAGTGATATCATGGGAGAATAGCAACTTTGTTTACATAAGGCCTGAAATTTGAAGTGTATGATTCAGAAACAGACTTCAGAAAGCTTTCATAGAGTTGTCTCGAATGAGTTACTGCAAAACAAAGCAGTCTTTCAAACTTAATACTGAGACACCAATGTGAGTTTTTGAAAGGATATTTCTAAGTTACATCTTCTTCCCAGTCCAAGCATAAAGATACATTTCATGCTTCCCTGTTGCAGTCCTCAGATGCTGGGTTCTGAACCCACCAAAGAATTATCACGGAAGGATTCAGATGCCTCTTGTGAGTTTCACTGACTCCGTTTTGGCAAGAGAACGTGTGCAAGCTGGGTTGTTTTGCTAAGACCTTGGTGCAGTCATGTTCCATAATGCTGCCGAATATTTCAGAGTCGGCTGCTTCTACTACATTTCAAGCACATGGGGTGATGAACCAACTTTGGTTCTTTGTGCCTACAAAAAAAAAAAAAAAAAGGCAGCATTTTAATTTTATCATCTGCATACTTCTTAGACTTCTAATGCTGTTCTAGCCTAAAAATAGTATTAACCATTTTCCTGTTGTAGAAATCTCTAAACAAGCTGTCAGTATGTTTGTTCTTTTTCTATCTTTTTTTTTTTAATCTCCTCCTCACCTCTTCTACCAATTAGCACAAACTCTGAGCTACCTTTTAAAATACTTCATCTTCTGGAATAAGCATTTAGATATTTACCTTTGGCCTTAGTAGGAGCTTGATTTTTATTTTTTGTTTTTAAAGAAGTAAAAGATTGAGGAGTAAGCAGGCCAGGTTGTTTGTGTGCTGCTGCTGAAGACAGAAAATGTGTCTTGGAAGTTCAGTCATTAAATGTATTAATTTGCTGAGTTGCAGAATAGCCTGGTGTGGCTGGCAGGATTCCTATCCCGTGAGCAAAGATGAGGAGATTGTGCCTATTATTGAATTTTGCAAACTCTCTTTCACTTTCTAATTATGTGGGTTGCTTTTTGGTTTTAAGAAGAGAGAAAAGGGTATCCTGATTGCCTGCAATCTGCACTGTTGCTTGTTCCTTGGGACCCCACTAGTCAAAACAACGGGATTCATATGTTGATGACAGCTGAGAGACCAGAGTATGACCAGATGGCAAGGGGGAGCTGAGCTGTCTGTTTCTGCAAGCGATAGGCACATTATGGTTATTCTCTTCTGGGGACAAGGGGGTGGAAAGGAGGGGGAGGCCAAAGGAGAAAGAGGGAGATATTAGATAAACAGACTGTAGCCTGAATACATATGACATGTGGGAGGAAAGCTTTGTTAAGCAAGAACTGAAAGCCTCTCGCAGAGCATTAAGCGGCACCGCCTGTGCACTGGACTGAGCCAAACCAGAGGGAACACGAGCACAAACCTGTAACGCTGCTCTAAGGGCAGCAAGGTTCACCAGGCTGCTGCAAAGGTTCTTGAAACAGTGAAGTGCTGAAAGGTTTTGGTGTTTCCTTAGACTATCTTACTTTTTTGTAGTAGAAAGGAAGGGTCATTTGGCAGCAGATGTGCCAAAGGTGTGTTTTCCTTATCTTTATGATGTCTAAGCTATGTGTAATAAGTCAAAGTTGGTTCATAACTTTGTTCTGCTAGACTTTTTCACCAGTCTCATGTATAAGAGATGGCTTTATGGTATTCTGGTTATCTACTATTTGCACCAAAGTTCAGCCTAGCCAGTGATTTGCAGGTGGTGCTCAGTGTGCTCTGTAGATAGGGAACACATTTATCTACATCATCCTGAGCCTTATCTGGAGCCAGCTGAATTCTGTAAAAATATTCCCACTTGACTGTATTGGGGTGTGGATTATGTCTTATCAATGAAACTGAAGTGTACTTTTATCAGTAATTGATAATAGAGCTACCAAATCTTTCCTTACTGCCCTCTCTGGCTCAGCAGCATGAGTTGCAGTGTTTGTCCCATTTTCTTCTTACAGTTTTCTTGCTCCTGTGGTACTTAAGCAGATGAGTAACTAGAGCAACTGATACTTGCATTAGACAAAAAAGAAAGAGGGAATTTTCAGTAACTTTACTTTCTGTTTTCCTCTCTCTATTTTGCTTTGAC
Source organism: Grallaria varia (assembly GCA_013396735.1). Lineage (NCBI taxonomy): Eukaryota > Metazoa > Chordata > Aves > Passeriformes > Formicariidae > Grallaria > Grallaria varia. The sequence continues at coordinate 523,735 of VWZG01012343.1, read as the reverse complement.
TTTTGCCTGTCTGATTTGACATTTGTTGAGTAGTTCTTTCTGCAGTAAGGTGGAACAAAAGCAGCCACGTTAGTGCTGTTTTCTTGATGAACCACTCTGAAACAATCTGGTTTACCTAGAGGGGGAACATAACAGATTTGTTGGACGGTAGTACCTAACACCACAGCTCAATAACCTATTGGAGTGTTTGAACACGGTCACCAGCTTGGCTTCCCTGCTGCTCCCTAGATAGTTGCTTGTGACATTGATCTGTGGGGGGTGGAGACAGAAATCTGATTTATAGATGTAGCCTATTGCCTGGAGGAGTGGGTTAGCTAAGATTGCATTCTGCCTGGCTTTGGTCACAATAATGCAAAGACTTTAGGGGGGGGTCTTTGCTACACAGAAAGTGCACTAGATAATTTAAAATTTTCATACTCGTACATACCTAATGAAAGCCTTAATTAAAAACCAAAAACCATGCAAGCCAAAACACCCCCACAAAAACAAACAGCAAAACTCACCCCCCTTAAAAAAAATGAATAAACCTCACAAACCACAAGGAACCCCACCAAGCGAACAAAATAAAACTAAACAACAACCAAAACAAAGAAGGCTACCAAAAACATTTAAACTCTTTTTGGAAAGGCACCGAGTGTGGTATGCCAGTTTTCTATTCACTTCTTGGAAAGCCTTTTGCAGTTCCATATGGGACACCATCTTTTAGAACACTGTTATTTTAATTGGTGAACCGAAAAAAGCATTCTGCTAATTACTGTTGCTTCTCTAGCTATGCAGAAGCCCCTTCCACTGTTTGATAGTAGTACAACACATGTAACTGCAATGTATTGAAGATTGACTTTTTTAGTTTTATGGTAATTATAATGGCTGAACCAGAGATGCCAGTAAGTTTTGTGGTCAGTTTCACTGATCAGATAATTTATAACCTTGTCTTTCTACAAAGCTTCTACCCCATTGTCAGAGCTCGTAAGAAATTAGGGAAAACTGCATGTTGATAAGATGCAGATTTCTAATAAATGACCTTGAAAGTTACTTCCAAATCAAGGGAAAGAATAAAATTTTTAATTGTCCCAAGTTTTTCTTTACTTTTAAAATTACTGCAATTATATTGGGAATTTTTTTTAAATTGTAAATATGACAGTCTGGTAAAACTACTATTTAATTTCTAATTTAAATAATGTAGTCATTATAAAACAGATAAAAGTGAGGTGTGCAATTTAGTAGTAGCTGTATAATAAATGCCATTAGTATTGAGATGTACCATGTTTGCATAATCTAAAGGGACAAGGAGAAGGCTGGAGATTTCCTTGTATATGTAATAATAGTAGCTAGCTCTTCCACTGTGTGTAGAATCTAGCGCTCTAAAATCCATATTTAGCCATGAAAATTGGGATAGAAACCTATTTATCAAAAAATCCTAGTTGTCAGCATGAACCTGTCACTTGTGACATTTGGCATTGTCAGGTCATTTTGCAAGTGTGATGGGTTTGCTTTTTAAAAAACAAGGGGTCTGTGTTTAATGGGTGTTGTAGCATACAGTTTTGGACTTGGGAGGAAAAAAATTGGTTTTAAGCCAGAAAAGGCTAGCCAAAAATATCTAAACCAATATGGTGACCATAAATTATGTGTAAATTATTTGATCATTTGCTGTTTTTCTGGAATTAAGTGACATCTTTTGTTGTTGGCTTTGTTAAGAGCAGGACTGTGTCCATTGTAACTCTTCTGTTTTGGATGACACAGCCAAATTGGGACTTCAGTCTTCAAGTCAAGAAAGCAATGAAGGTAACAACTGCAGTAAAGATCCAGAAAGTTAAATGCAGGGCTTTTTTCTTCTCTCTGCTCTTAAGTGACTTTAACATTCTGAAAACTTCAGGCACAGGAGTTCACATCATACCCCACTGATGTTCAATTTGATTATCTTTTGAGCACTTGTACATAGAATTAAATAAATGAAAATAATAGACCTTGAAAATTTTGCCTGATGTGCCTCAGCATCAATTTTCCATATGTATGAGAAAGTCATACTCCTCTATCTTACCCATATGTTGGATTGCTAAAGTGGGAATTGAAAAATGCTCTGCAGTCATCAGAACAGAGGTGCCCAATACTTAAAAAAATGGCAGGATACACTTTGAATCTTGTCTCTGTTTTTCCGCTTTGCTTCTCTTGCTGCCAAATACATTTGAATGCCAGTGTATCCATGCTGTTGTAATCTGAGACTTCTCATCCTGAAAATAAACTGGCAGCCATTAGTGGCAAAGGAGGTGTTTTTAATTTCAGCTCTTCAGTACAGCACTAGGAGTTCTGAGCATTGAGGACTGCGTTCTTGGGTTCATCTGTGTGCTGTAGTGTAAGGAGTAACCCTGTTTTGCAGGGATCAGTTTTCTCTATAGAAATGTGAACCATAGGTGAGACTTAAAACAGTTCTTACTGTTGGCTACTTTGATTAAAAAACAATAGAGTGAGATGTGGTAGATATCTGGCAGGGGTTTTTTTTGAGCAAAAGGCAGATTACCAGAGCTTTCATGTTCTGGATGTAACCTTTGTATAGTAATTCACTGGATTTAGTTTACTGCTATGGACTCACACTGTAATGTGCACCAGTGGATCACGTGTATCTTACATGAATCCAAGTGTATATGAGATTAATTTCTTTCTATATTGTTCTGGAGTTCAGATAAGGATTTCCTGCTCTGTGCATGAATGCTCTGTCATTGCGTTTTCAGTTTCTTAATCACAATTAATAATGTACTGTTTCTACAGCAGGGATCTCAAAGCACTTTAGAAATGTTAGTCTTAGTTTCATAATACTCAGATAAAGTGCATATAATTATTTGTGTTTTGCAAGTGGGAAAACTGACTTGGGCAGATTGAGTTACTGCAGGCGTGCAGAAATTGTTGATGGAATTAGGAGCATTATTTGGAGAGTTGATGTAAAGCCTATTGAAAGTGTTTGGATTGCATCACAGATTACTAGTTCTTTTGCAGTGTTGCAGCCACTAAACAGACTGTCCTTCAGTGATCAGGCCACCTTGAATAAACATTCAGTTTTTCCATATTATTTCTGTTTTACCCAAACTTTAGACTACATTACAGGTTTTCTGAAACAGTCACATTTCTTGGTTACAGCTTTTTGTATTTCAAAAATCACCTGATGTTAGAGAATATCCATGTAGGAAGGGAAAAAGGGCAGGTGATCATCTGAACATTTCAGGCATTTTTTCCAGCTGTGCGGACAAAACCAAGACCATTCTCCGACATCATCTCAGAAAGCAGATAGATTGCTTAAAGCTGGTGCCCTTTGTGCAGTGTCATCGATTGATATCTCTGTTACGGTCGTACAGGAAGTGGTAGGAAACGGAGGCATCTTGTTGCCTTTTTTTCCTTCCCTTAATGCACTTATCTCTCTCTATCATTTTATTTGAACTTTAATTGCAATTAAAGCTATCTTGAACATTGCACTTAAGAAAATCATAGTTCTGAACTGCAGTCGCTCAGCTTTGCAGAAGCAGAGATAGATTTGGACAGGATAAAAGTCTCTGTTTTCAATCCCCGTTCACAAAGAACTGAATTCTCCATTTTCTGAACTGATACGGATTCAGTTTCGTTCTCCTTTTTCCCACTACCTCCCAAGAACTGTCCAACAAACTAAAAGTAACCATATAAAACAAAAAAACCTCTAGCTTTTTAATTGAAAGTGATACCTACAGCAACCAAAGAAATATTTTTTCTAGTGCACGGAAGTGTTACTTGCCTTTTCAAAATTTTTTCTACAGCCCACTGAAAAATGAGGTGGGAAATGCAGCCTTTTGTTTGAGTCTCTTAGGAAATCTACAGTCAGGTTTCTGTCTCTTCCACAAGCTGTTTGCCTGGGCTTGTCCATCATTCTGTGTGTCTAAGCTTCCAGTCTGTAAAATGAGAGTAAATGAAACTTCTTTTCTCTTACTTGTTTGTTTTCTTAGTAGCTAGAGGAAAGAAAGCCTGATTTGACTGAAGTTTTTATAGCATCCTAACACAAATAATAATGAAATAGATGGAGAAAATTGAGGAAAACAATCCTTTCTGGCTTAAGGTTTGCACCTTGCACTAGTCATGATGCTGGAGACTTGCAAATCACATTTTTGACTAAGCAGTGCACTGCTGCCTTTGTCTGCCGGAAGAAGGCAGGTTTTCTTCAGTTTTGTATTCTTCAGAAACTTTATCTATCTGTAGAAAGTTTCTTTCCAGTGTTACTGAAGATATAATATTACAGGGAGCCAGAGAAATGCAGGGCAGAATTCTGCAATTCATTTTTTATGGCAATTTGTCTAGATGTTGGTCCAGAGTTCCCAGAACAGCTTAGAGATGTAGCGTACAGCCATAGGAGTCTTTATTTTAGCTCCTGACAGAATGTGTGGAGCTCCAGTAAAAAAAAACCAACGAAACAGCAATACAAAACACCAAATCCAAACTACCATCTCTTTTTAAGTCTGTAGGTATCTGGAGAAACAGAAGCCGACAGGAAGATACTTGAATATTTGGCAGGGTGTGGAGAGCTTGTGTTGGCCTTTAGCAGCTGCTAACCACTGGGTGTCAAATGGGCCATCCTGTGTTTTGGAGAGCCACTGCTGTCTTAAATATTTTTAAAAATCAGGACTGTTAGCCAGTTTCATGTTTTTATAGTGCAGGAAGATTACTTTGCATTGTCGTTATTGGAAAGGAACAGTTCAGGAATACTTACAGTGTTAGTGCACTTGCACACTGCTTAATTACAAACCCTATTTAGTACCACTCTGTTGATACCACAGCGTTCGATTTATGTTGTTTACTCTATGGCCTGGCATTTGAGAGACTCTGTCAGTGTAACATTTTGGCATGTCAGTGCTGAAGATTTGCACCTCAGTGTAAGGGCATGGATGTTACTTGCCATTGAACGGAACAGCTGCATATTAGTGCTGTCACCTTAGCATGAGCTGTGTTACAGTGTTGGATCAAATTAATCTCCTGGGCTGCAAAACAAGATGATTGTGCCTGTAGTAAATATTTATTTGTTGTCTCCTAGTGGTGTGTAAGCAAAAACCTGTAATGATAGTGACACCTGGGAAACGTGTATTGCTACCTAGTATAAATCACACTTCAGTTGCTTTTTTCTGGTATACTTTTTGTGGGTTTCTAAATTTCCCTTCCCGTCATCTTGTTCCTGCCATTTACAATGTATTTGTCAGTTAGTGTAGTTGTAGTTCTTGGCCCAGGATCAGTACTTGGTCCAGAATGTCTGTGACATCTCTGAAATACTTTCCTGTGATTCGGTGTAAAAAATACAACTTTCTGGGTGCCTCTAAGTTACAGCACATTGACTATTTACATAGAGGACAGGGAGGTAGTAGCGTCACGATTACTGTATTTCTAAAAAGCTTGTTGAAGACAGATTCTTGGTTAGAGGAGAGAAACCAGGTTAGTGCTCCATTTTCCATCTCTAAGGAAAATACTATAGTGGAAGCTCTGCTTTTTCTAGGCACCAGAGAATCTGTATACAACAAAGGTGCTTGACATGACTGAACTACAGAAAAGTCTAATGTGAACTTGCCCCCTTTAGAATCCAAAGAATCAGGTGTGAACTGAGTACCTGTGGGAGAGCAGGCTTACTTAGTTGTGCTGCTCATATGGCTGCTTTTTCCCAACAGCAGGTAGACACTGGCAGTTTGATACGATCCAGTGTAACACCTGATCTATCTCCACAAACATTCAGGCAGAGTTTTCCAATGTAGTAATGGAATAGTTTATCTGATTGCATCATGTGGGATCTAAGAAGAATGAGGTCCTTAAAAAAGATGTGATTATTTAGGACTGCCCACTTATCTTCAGCGCAGTAAGAAATGGTGTATACAAACTTCATCCTGTTTACTGAAAGTTGGGAGTTATGCCCACTGGACAGCATCCAAGTGTAATTCATGATTTTTGATGAAGGAACATCAGCAGTTGTTGTTGCCTGTTGCACTTATTTGAACATGTAGTTGTCCACTGGACACTCCCAAGGAAGTACAGGGATAGCTTTCCTATTTGGAGATGAGCATGGACAGTCTGCAAAAATTATCTCCCCACTGAAGTATTTCTGACTTATCCTTTGAGGCTCAGTGGTTGCAGTTTCTTTTCTTGGAGGGCTACAGAAAGAAATTATTTTTAAAAACCCCTCACTACAGTTCCCTATATTAATTAGGAAAAAGAAATTCTCCTTTAAGATCTTCCAGATATCAATTTTGCTATTGTAACTGGGGACTTGCAGGAGTTTCCCACTCACGCAGAGTTTTGGTGGGCAGGTTTGCCAGCATCTTCAGGAACTGCCATGAAGAGTCTGACTTCTTGTTGAGCTTTCATATGGAAAGTAGTAATCAAACCTTAAAGGGCCTAAGAAAACAGATCTTTGAAAGCTCCAAGTCAGCTGTGGAAGGCATAGTGTGCAAATATACTTTGGCAGGAAATATATGGAATATGAAATCTATTTCCTGGCATCTTCACTGCAAATGCTCCCTGTTGGGTTTGNACCGAAGCAAAACAGAGAAAGCTGTACTAAAGCAGTTACCACTGCCCTTAGTACAGAATATTGACAACATAAAGCAGGACGGCTGAGATGTTTGTGATTACAAGGATGGAAGTTTGCACTGGAATCAGGCAAAGCAGTCAACTTCTGTGACATTTGGGATGGTGGGGTGGGTAATGGCCTTCAAGCTGAAAGCTTGCTTTTGGCCCAAGAAATGCCCTAATTTGCTACAACCTTCTTGTCTTTCAGTCTCAGGAGTATCTGCTGTGTTTGCGAAACGTGAATGTATACTTAACATTGCTTTTCATCAGCAAGAGTTTATCTCTCCCCACCACATAGGCTACACAGATGTGCTCCAGTGCTTTACCACATTTACAAGATGTGCTTTGACCTGCGTCAGTCAGTAACAGAATAGATAGGACAGATCTGTGTTGCTGTCTTACAGGGTAAGGTTTGCAGAGCAGCTTATATCTATTCTCTGGCAAATTGCTGTTGCCAAAATGCAGAATAAAATACTAAAGAAATTTTTTTGGACATGTATGTGACTGTACAGATGTGTAAATAGCTGTGGACAGATTCATAGAGGAGATTATACAAATCTATTGTGACTATTCTTAGGAAGTTTTGCAAAAACTTCCTACTTTAATAAAACTACCACCATGGTGTTCACAGTATCACCACAGGACCCTCTGTCCTGTGTTATGAGATACACTTACACCACTTTCATCTGTTGCAGCCTTGAAGTCTCCAAAAGATTTATTTTGCTAGCATGCACAAAAGAGATGGAGCATGTTCAGAGGCTGAAATAATGGCTTGCAGGACAAAGCCAGATACAGGAGGATCAAGAACAGTATAGGGAATGTTTCATGCTCCTTTTTCTGACTGGCAGACTGTCTGTTGTCGGGTTGAACTACTGGCTTAATTTAGTATGGCAATTATAATGTCCCCAAAGAAGTCACCTGGTTGCTACATGCTTTCTGCATCAACAGGGTTTTTTTTCTATTTTGTATTCCTTTCAGCTGCATCTTAAATCAACTGCAGAAAAAAATGAGCATTGTGTGTATGAGTGGATTAAAAAAAATAAATAGCCCACCAAACCCCTCTCTGTCCAGTTGCTTCTTGTTGAGAAAAAAACCTGTGAAATTTCTCATATTTCCCCATGACTGCAGTGTGAAATTGGGCATCACTCTCTTTAGTTTGCTGAAAGTCTGCAATTATAAGATCAGCCTCTAGAACCATACGCTTTGCCTGGTATGGGGATTTTGTTTGGGAGTGATTTATTTGAATCTATGTATATGCACGGGGTGCAAAAGCTTTTTCATACTGAAGGTTTTCTCTGAAGTAGAAAGCCAACTGACCTTTTGATGTAATTCTTGTATGTAAATGGTCTGAACATGTACATGTTGAGTTCTCTGGAGAGTGTGCATGGGTAAGAACGTATGATCTTACTACAAATGTTCACATTTGTTCCTACCCACCAATTAACCATGACTGGAAGATAGAATAATATTAAACATAACCGTGCATGTGTGACCACAGGACTGATTAGCACTTTCCCGTCAGTAGTCTTAAAATACTCAGGCATAAAGGAGGTATTACTTAACACCAGTTTGCAACTGTTAATGGGGTCTTAGAGGGTCTGAACAAGTGGCTGATCCTACAGGGAGCTGTAAACCATTTATGTGTTGGTGTCAGCTCTTTCTGGGCACTGACTTACCTATAGTAAATTAAAATGTCTTAATTCTCTGGATAGTGTAGACAGTGGGGGCTTGGCATTGGCTACTTCGGTCTAGGGGTCTGTTCCTGTTGCACTGGGTTACTTGCAAATGTCAGCCTAATCTGACGCTTATCTGACCCACTGCCTGCATCCATGGCCCATCCTGGTCTGTGCATTCCCTCAGTGAAATGTGCATGCTGGAGCCCTGGCTGTGTCTTCCTATTCATATGCTAAGAAAGATTTCTGTCAGTCACACCCTCAGACTTCAGTCACTAAATTGAAAACTGATGCATTTATCCAGAACAACTGGTTTCATGTGAGTTCCTGGTAATTGCATTTCACACAAATAAAGCTAACTTTTCTGTGACCAAGTATTGCTCTGGAAGATTTGGCTGTGTTTTGCTATTATGTCCATGTTTTTATTCTTCTTCAGTCAAGCCTTGCCATCAAGACTAAATGTGCAGGAGTTAGATATTGTCTGTAACATACGTTTATTATTAAAATAATTCCCTGAAAGGTGGGGTAGGAAGTGTGATATAATCTGCACTGTCATGATTAGGAGATTGCAGGAGGATTATGTTGATGTTCTATTTCTATAGAGACTTCTTTATTATTATTTAATGAAGGAAATTTAATGGAGGAAAATGTTTGATTTGGTGTAGGGTAGGATTTAGAAGTTGCAGCCGTAGGTGTAAAACCTTGCTTACAGCAGTTACAGGTGTCTGTGGAAAGCCATTGAGACTCTGAGGTCTGTAATGTATGCTGTAGGGATGGTGATTTTGACATCTAACCAGTAGAAATGAGATTATTTAAAAAGGATTCCTGGTGGTAGATACTGAGTTCTTTAGAAGCAATCCTTGAAACAATGCTCGTGAATAACCACAGAAGTTGTATTTCACTGTCTTTAAAATCTCTCTGTTTTTAAGTTCTGACTATTCAAAACAAATACAGGCTATTAAAAAGTGTTCTTCTGAAAAATGTTCCTAGAGCTGTTTATCTAAATAGCACGGAAGTATTTATGGTATTTAATAAAGAATAATCTGCTGTATTATTTCAGATAACCCTTACGGTATGTAATTTTTGGAATATTTTAATCCTCCTAAAAATTCTTTATCGCTTTGTGGTGTATGTCACCACCATAACTGTAGTCTATTAAAGATACATTATCTAACCTGTCTGTTAGATATCTCTTACTATCTAACAGATACATGAAGTATCCATTCATTTCAAATGTGTTTTTTTTCCTTAAGGAAGGAATAGTACTGCAGTGTCATTGGCAAGCAGGTCAGCTGTTGTAATGTGCTGCGTTTCTGTGAAATGAGTTAAGGTAGCATGTCAGATTTGAATATTTTCAGAGGTGTTCATGTGGTGGGTGGATTCTGGCTGAATGCCAAGTGCCCACCAAAGCTGCTCTGTCTCCACCTTTCCTTGGCTGGTCAGTGGAGAGAAAATATAATGAAAGGCTCAAGGGTTGAGATAAGGACAGCGAGCGATCACTCACCAGTTACTGTCATGGGCAAATACACTTGACTTGGCGAAAATTAATTTATTTGCAATCAAATCAAAGTAGGGTAATGGGAAAATAAAAACAAATCTTAAAAACATCTTTCCTCCCACCCCTCCCTTCTTCCTGAGCTTAACTTCTGAATTCTCTATCTCCTCCCCTCCAGTATCTGACCAGGACTGGAAACAGGGGTTGTGGTCAGTTCATCACAGGTTATTTCTGGTGCTCCTTCTCCTCAGTGGTACCACAGGTCCTGCCAGGAGCCTGCTCCAGTTAGGGCTTCCCACAGGGTCACAACCTCCTTCAAGCACCCACCTGCTCCAGCATGAGGTCCTCTACGGGGTGCAGGTGGATCTCTGCTCTGTCCTGGACCTGCGTGGGCTGCAGGGGCACATTCTGCTTCACCATGGTCTGCACCAGGAGCTGCAGGCAAATCTCTCCTCCAGCACCTGGAGCACCTCCTGCCTCTCCTTCACTGACCTTGGTGCCTGCAGGGCTGTTCCTGTCACTTACTCTCACTGCAGTTGCCTTTGCACCTTTTCCCTGCTTATCTTAAAAGAGTTACCAGAGAGGCACTGCCACTGTCACTGGTGGGCTTGGCCAGCGGTGGGTTCATTGTGGAGCCGGCTGGCATTGGCTCCATCGGACAGAGGGAAAACTTCTGGTGGCTCCTCACAAAAGCCACCTCTGTGGTCCCCTCACTTCTAAAGCCTGGCCACACAAACCCACTGCAGCTGAGTAAGAACATGCCAATCCCTTCAAGGAAGAGAAGGGGGTAAAAGGCATGACCTTGCAAGTGGACTGCAGATTTATGTGAACTACGTAAATGCACATAAGGACAACTACAATCTAGGAATTTAGGAAATGCTATAAAGATGAGATGGCTGTTTCAATTAAAAATTATTTTGAATTGGGTTTTTGGGTTATGGTGGCTGATGTGGAAGCTGTAGGAAGTAAATATGTAATTAGTGATAATATGGTATTTTGAACTGAGGATACTACTGGATAATGTAAGGAGACACACATTGCAATTGTTTGCAGTTTTGGGGGATTGTTCTAATGGTTTTATTGTTGTATTCATGGTTTTTATAAATAACATCTTGGAGTAGTTTGGAGGGGGGCTTTTGTGCTTCAACCTCTCCCCCTGCCAATACTTCGTCCCTCAATAAACACAGAACACTTTTATTTTTAATTCAGTTGTGTGTAGTAGCATTCTGTTTTTCTTATTTTTAATTTCTTTATTAAGTAACTAAGGTAATAAATAATAAGTAAGGGGACATGCCCTGCACAAGAATACGTCGTATCTAATCCTTTAGTGCCTGATGATGGGTGATGGGAAAACAAAGAAATTATTTATGTATGAAATTTCAGAATATGTAAAGACACAGAGGCTTGGCAATCTGATGTTGTCTTGTTTTCTTGCTGTGTTAGTGAATCAATTTTAAATTTTCACACCTTTCACAGATGGCTTCACACTCTGCATTATTCAGTCCTTAAAAGGACCAGATAAATACTTTCTTTTATAAAGTATGGAGGGGTTTTAACAAAATATTTGAAATTATTAATGCTAGATTTATAATGTTTTGGTTTGTTTTTTACTACATTTGAGAGAGAAACAAAGATTGAGAATTAAAATATTTGAAAAAAGGCAAAATTAAAGTGAACTGAATTTAAGACAAAAAGTTGGTACAGACATTGGAATGAGTGAGACCAACAAGTAAGGAAGCAGAATTTTTGATCCTGGATTTGCTCTTTTTGGTAGCCTCTGAGGCTGTGTCAGCTGAGAGCGATCTTTCTTCAGGAATAAGATCATCCTTTGTAGTGCCATTCTGCAGCGCTGCATGAAGGCTGTTTGACAAGGGAGTGGTTTCCTGATGCATGCAAATCTGTAGGACAAGATTTCTTTTTTGTTGTGACTGAACTTGGCTTGTTCACAGTTCAGGCATAGCACCAGAAATGCTCAGTCTCTTTGTAGTAATTTTTTCCTGTGCCATTGCTCAGGTGTTTTTTCCCTTTGCTTTCCTATTATGAGTAGTAATTATAAACCAGTATTGGTAATAATAGGAGAGAGACTGTTTAGAAGAGTTTATAGTAACAGGACAAAGGGGAATGGCTTCAAACTGAAAGAGTGTAGATTTGGATTAGATATTAGGAAGAAATTCTTAACTGTGCAGGTGGTAGGCCACTGGAACACATTCCTCAAAGAAGGTGTGGATGCCCCATTCCTGAAAGTGTTCAAGACCAGGGTGGACGGGGCTCTGAGCAGCCTAGTCTAGTAGAAGGTGTCCCTGTCCATAGCAGGGGGTTGGAACTAGATGATCTTTAAGGTCCTTTCCAACTCAGGCCATTCTGTGATTCTGTTGGGATAATTTTGTGAATTAAGTTGTTTTACTTTACCTTGTAGTGGAGAAAAAGAATAGATGTGTAGGTATAAGTCTTTGTGTGCAGGTGATCTCCACTCTGTTCCTTCCAGGTAATGCTATAGATGATACGTTGAATTTGCTGATTTTTGCTGAGGAGGCCACCATGGTAATTTGTGCTGGAGCTGTTACAAAAAAATAGAAGAGCTTGTGATAACTGTCATCAGGCTGAGTGGCATTCCCCTTGGCTCTCTTCTGTTAGTAAGTTACATGTTAACAGGACATTCACATTGGGTCTTGGAGGTCATAGATTGGCAGGATTTGTTCGGTAAACTGCATTCTAGTCAGGGCAAACAATTAATTTGCCCCCCAAATCTCTCATCCTTAGATGAGAGGTAAAAAAATCCATGTGTCCATGGGGTTGCTTGATGCTTGATGAGTCTCTTCATTTTCTGCAGTCCTGCTTGCTTCTTAAATGATGGTGTGATAGTGTGATTAAAACAATACTTGCTGTTGGTTTGATATTAAGTGTTGACAGGGAAGATGCCCAATCTGCATATTTTTGCGTGTGATGGTTTTGTTTATTAAGTGGGGTTTTTTTTATGATGCAACAGAAAGATATAAGGCTGTCTATGCCATTCTTCTGGCACAAACTGAGTTTCATTTTGGCTTTCAGATTCTGCTGTTGGCTTGTCTGCTCCATATTGTAAATGTTGCTTCGCCTCCAACTCAGTGTACAGGTCAGAATGATGTTGCCTCTTAGCTCGGAAATGCAGAGTCACATAGGGAAACTGAAGGGCACCTCTCTGGTCATGCTAATTGGTCATTCTTGTTTCCACCAGTTCTATATTTTGATCTCCTTGCTCTAAGAGGAAATACAAGTAGCTTTGTACTGTGTTCTGCAAGTGGTAAAGAACAGAATTGTCTTCAGTTTGTAAACTGATGAAGCACATAAATGCAGGACTGTGACCTTTCTCTAGGCTTAATATTCTCCAAGTACACTTACTATGTAAAATAAAGCTCTGAGACTGCTTTGAAATAAATGCAGATGTTGGAGTTTCCACCTTTTTGGATTGCTGACAAAACCATTTTAAAACCAGAATCTTCTGAAAGGTGAAGGTTTTGAAAGGAGGCACTGTGCAGAGGTTGAAATGCTTTTGAACAACATGTATTTGGGTGATCAGTTTAGTTGGGACTCAAATTCCGGAGATAAATATTGCAGTTAAGGAAAGTAAGTATCTGCACCTATTTTTGAAAGTCCTGGTTCCCATTGCTTATAATTCTAATTGCACCTATATCTAAGATTTATTTTTTTAAAAAGTAATGGCACATTATTGTCTCTTAGGGTTCATTTAACCTACTTCTCATTGTTGGTTTGTTGTCACAGTAGGAATGTAGCTTTCCAATAAGGAAGTTTTGCATGGATGCTAGAAAATGAAAAAGGTCTCATCAATTGCTGCCTGTTTCTTTTGTTTAACTACCTATCTTAGATTTCTGACCCTGAAACTATGGTATAGGAGCACACAAAATCATGAAACATGTGATTTTAAGGCAATTTCTTTGCTTTTAAAAGACTTCTTTTCATGAAAGACTTAGTCTTCTTATTCCAAAAGGATTATGTACCAATGTATTTTATTATCACATTATTATTCATTTGTTCTGTGTATATCTTCTTGACTTTGGCTTACATAGGTACCTGTTTTTTGCATCTAAGCTTCCTTCTTTCCCTGTGCTTGTGTCAACGTTTGTAAACAAAGATATATGTAATTTGAAGCTGGAATCATCGTTTGGGGTTTTTTGTTGTTTCTGAGTGTTACTCGTGGTTGTGACTGTATGTATGAATTCAATCCAGCTACCTGAGGGTCCTCAATGCCACTGCACCTCAGACCAGCAGGCAAGACAGCAATGGAAGGGTTGTTTTGCTTGGTTGGTTAGTTTTGTGTTGGTGGGTTTTTTCAAATGAAGGAGCTATTTGTTCTGGGTCATTTGCTCCAACATATGCTTTAAGTTTTGTTGCCCTTTCAAATTCTTCACTTAACAGAAAATTTTAAAGTGGCAAGGGGTTTGGAGGGTTCAGTAGTTAATGATAAACGTGTGTCTGTTGTTGACAATGTCAATCTTTTTAATTAATTTCTCTTTTATTGTTGGGATGTACCGTGTTAATTCATTTCAGTTGGAAACTCAAGCATGGAGGAGAGAGGGAGGAACTGTTGGCATAAGTAATTTTCTAAAACGTGTCTATACTTGACAACATTTATGAAAAGGACCATGGAGAGCAACTCCTGATTCAAGAGGCTTGTAAACTAGGGCTGTTGATATCAGGGGCAAAACTCCTCAGGGAACGCAAGTTACAAGCAGAAGATACGCCCATGTTTTAGATGCTTGATGACAAAATAAGGTCTCATGCTGTTTGCCATGTGTGTCAGAGTGACTGTGAAGGTCGTAAATTGGGTATTGAAAGTTGAGATACTGGCAGTCAGTGTTTAAGAAACGCCTTTTCTGTGAGTTGTGAAGTCCTCTTGAAAGCAATATGCTAAATTTGGTTTCCAAACAATCTGCCACATTTTGCCATTGTTCTGAAATTTTATTATGGAGTTTTGTGACCAGAAAAGTGGGAACATTTCTGTGTTGTACTGCCTGCTGGTGAAGTTGTTCTGGTCAAGTGAAACAGGTAAACCTTTGGGGTTCAGTTCTTCACTTGTAGATTCCTTTCATTCCCATAAATGTCTCAGAACAGAAGACCTCTTTGAAATTTACAGACTGAAGAACTGGGAATTACAGCAGAGATGACTATCTGATGGAAGAGAGACCCTGTCCAAAATCTTAATTTGCCAGGAAAACATCCCTTGAGTAATAGCTAATGCACAAAGGCAGGTTGAGTCTTTAAATTTTCGTGATTCTTGTCTTAGCTAAGGCTGAGAGATTAGGTTAAATTCCAGAAGCTTGATCCAGATATTATTAAATTCAGTGGAGGGAATGGAGGTCCAAAATAGTTTGGATTAAATGTCTCCCATCATGAGAAAAGCTGAATAGTATATATTGTTCCAGAGAGGAGGTTTCTTTATTTATTCCTTATCAGGAGAACTTGGATTTGGAGTTATGGACAGTTGACGATAAAGAGAACTCTTAAGAGGATTGTAGATTTTGTCGTGATAAAATATTTTTTCCTGTATGTAAATGTATCCTTTAAAAATTGCACGCTGCTGTTCTCAGTTCTGTCCTGCACCTTTACAATATTATGCAGGAATGTCATCAACCACATCATCCTTACTCTTAGTAAACTTCAGAAGAGAGCCCAGAGTCTCAGTGAAGGCAAGTCTTTGGAAGTTACGGGTGTGGAGAAGTGTGAGTAAGGGTTTATCACACAGGCTTACTAAAGAAAATGAATAACCTTGTTCCTCTGTGAATTCCCCCTTCTTCCCCCCTTCTCCAGATAACAATGCTTGAACTTTACATAAATAGCTGGAATACTGTGCAGGGTCTGATAAGCGGATTTCTTCATCCATGCTGAGTCTCCCTTATATCATATATCCGTTCCATTATCTTGTGTGAAATGCTTATTGCAATTTCTTCCATTTAGTACCCTATATGTGTTATCTATAATGCATAATAGAGTGTGTGTTTGAATGAAGGACAATATCCCATAAAGAAAGAAAATTACTTGTAAGTTGCAGGCAGTGAAGCCTTAATGGTATGATCTCATTATGTTAGGAAAAAAATTCCCTAATATCACCCTTTATACTACAGAGCTTGATTTATTTTTCTTTTTTAATCTTCCACGTATTTAATCAAGCTATGCTATAAAAGAAATAATGATGTTGAACTTAGGTATAGGGTATATACCATGAATTCTTTTTGTGAATCTGCCCATTTAAAGAAACATTGTAAACTTCCAGTGTGTTTCTGTTGTGGGAAGCATCAAATTAGGAACTTTGAAATAATGTAATAGTATATTTTTCCTCTTCAAGAATTGTGCTCTAAACTTTGAAATATGCACTGTAAGTGCATTTGCATTTCTGAATGCTCTAGTTTATTCTATGTAGATATTTTAAGTTCTGAGGTTATTCAACAGCATTATTTTAAGAGGGATTAACCTAAGGTCTTAGCAAATACTGGTGTTCAGATGCATTTGTGTAGTCTGCAATGCGCTTATTTTCAATCAAATTGTAATCAGCAAAAAGGTGTTAGAGAAGCTGCCTTAGGTTATCCAGACAAGGGATTGTTATGTTTTGTATGGAATTTGGGACATTTCATTATTTAAGCATTTTACTTACCTATACCTGCTTTTAAGAATTTGGAATATTGGAACTTTATTATTTCCTCTGGAGACTGTTCTGCAGTTTCTGATTATTTCCTAGGTCTGTGTTGCCGCATTCTTAATTTTTTTCTCCTGTAACTGTCATTCATGGTTGCATTTACTACAGTAAATAATTCCTCTCTATAGGCACCAGTGCATGTACTTTCTTGTATTTCTAATTTATTTCTATCATTTCTTTCTTTATCCATTATTAGGGAAGCTCTGAATATCCAGTCTTTTTTTTTCCCTTGATTTTAAATACATGCAGAATAGTCTTTCCAAGCAGATATTTTCCATCACTGATAGCCTTCAAGTTGTACCAGCTTTTGGGAATGGAGAGGTGGAATCAGATGAGACTCAAGGCAGTGACAAATGGACTGTGTTCGCCAGTCCCTTTGTTGGAACTGCAGCACCACAAGATGCCAGGAAGCCCTAGGACCATGGTTGTGCTTCCTCCCCAGCAGCCTGACTCTGGGGTCTGAGGAAGGAGCTTCAAGGAGTGACCAGCCACAGACACCAGCTGGCACCAGCAGCTGCATAGGCGGCACAGCCAGTGCCAGAGCCTCGCAGGGCAGCCTGTTCTCCTGGCCCGGGCATTGCTGCCCTGTTCACGCTGGTGATGTACTCAGACCCTGTCTCAGCTTCCCTTCCTCAATGCTCTGCATTTTCACCCTCCTCACGTTGCATCACTTCGCTTCCCTTGGCACTGTGGTTCGGTGTCCTCTCCGAAGCAAACACACCACACACACCCCCCCTGCCATATGTTCCTCAGGCTGTACAGGTGATTACAGCCCTTGCTGTGCTCATTGTATGGATGTTCAACCTCTCCTCTGTTGTGCTTCCTGTCTTCTGGTGGATTCTGGAGTGATCCCAACTACGTTTCTGTACTTGCAGAGTGCCTGGCACTATGAGCACACTGTAACCACTTTCTAGTTAGCCTTTAGGAACTCCAGGAATAAATAGCGTTGTTACCACTATTAGTAACACTAGTGACCCATGTCTGGCTTGTGTTTGGCTGTCTCACATAGATTCAGCAGTGTGGCACATAAACATCTCCCTTAGGTGAGTACCTGGGTTTCGGATTATCTCCTCAATACCTATCTGCTTTTCCTTCCTACGTTCCTTCTTCTAAATTTATTTCTTATTTGACAGTTTTTGATGTATTGTTTCACCTTGAAAGCCCACAGTATATGGGTGTTAGTGGACAAAAGCCTCCAGTGGATATTTTAGCTCAAAACTCTTAGTTTTGGTTTTGTAGTTGTGACCAAATTTCTGTCAAATCTGTCCTTAAACAAACAAACCAAAACACATTGTTTTATAATGTCAAATGTTATTAAATAGCTGTCAGTTTCTGCTTCATATGCAACAACATTTCTGTCATGGGTGACAGTCAGAATGCTTATTGCTTATGCAGCATTGAATTTTCAAAGAGCTTTTAGACACTTGGTGAAGTGCTAATTTTTTTATTTCCACTGGAATATAAGTGTCTTCAGCTGTGCCAAGTAACATTGAAGGGGTATTATATTCTGAATCATTGCAAGGTCCTGTTCTATAGTCTTTCTTTCTAAGGTTTCTCTACTTCTTAAAATAGCTACAGTAAATTTAATGTTCCCAAGAAGTATTATTACCTTATTGAACCTGGAACATAAGCTTCTAGAGACATGGGATTTATAAAATCTTTTTGTAAATCACTAATGGCACTGTAAGTAAAATGCCCTTGTATAAAGGAAAGTTAAATTTTGTTGTGTGTATTTTTAGTCATCTCCCCCACACCCCCTACTTCAGTGCATGTAACTTTTCTTAAAATTAGTCCTGAATTATGTGGTCCCATTTGACTGTGGGAGGACCCTGTTATGTCCAGAACCCCTTTCAGGTTACTGGATTTCTGTGTTCTTATAAGACCACAGCAAGAAATGCACTGCAGGGCTTGCCCTCAGTGAAATTGTTATGCCTGTGTTGCTTTAAATGTTATGTTTGCTGGCTAAAATGTTCAGAAATAATTCTGGAGATCTGCGGTAATGGTTGGTTGGGATTGCATATTTTCATCTTTCTGTGTACTTCCTTTGCATACAAAAAGATCTCTTCCATGCTGCACTTGCTTCTTTTGAAACACCTGAGATTGTAAATGGGTGTGAAAAAAGGCAGTTGCTGTCTTTATGTATCCTCCTGGGCTTGATTCTGGATGCTTGGCATGTGTGGTCCTTAAGCATGATTTCGTCAGGATTTTGTGTGTAATGAATACTGAACATGGATAAAATTTGTAGAACTTCATTCTGGGAACTCTAAAATAAAATATAAAAATTAGAGTGTCCTGTAGTATTCTGCATCAGTGCCTCTCCTGTTTTGCTAAATCAATATAACTGCAATACTGTGTATGTTGACACTGCCTGACATTGTAGTGCCTGCAGAAATGTTTGAGTGACTGCATGAGTTAAAATGAGGGTATTTGTAAGTATTGAAACAGAGAGATTCAGGGAAGTGGATGTGGCAGAATTTGGAAGGAGGTTAGGAATTTTGAGGTTAAGCCAGCCATTCTCTATGAAATGGAATTAGTGCTGCATGCTTGGAGTGAGAAATTTTACTCTCCTTCCTCAATTCACCTTCTTAGCCACTATTTTTCCTGCTGTTCGTCTCTCCTTGCATTTGTGGTATCATGGCACAGACCACTAGAAGGATGAGCCAACAGCACTCTGTGTATTTTTCTGGACATACTCCTTTATGCATCATCCCTTCTGTTTTTGCTGCTGGTGGAGAAGGGAGAGCTAAAACTGTTTCTGGAAATTAGCTTTCATGTTAGCTAGAGTTTGCCATACGATTTGTTCAAATACTTAGATTACTAACAGTAATAAAAAGATTGTGATGTGGCTGCCTATTCTGCTGAATAGCTACTTGGTTAAGAGAAAGGCAGAAGGAATGGATGTTCTTGTTCTTCACTGTATCTGTGTCACTTCTGGCCAGGAATGTCCTCTTAATTTCTTTCCCTCTCTGCATGGGCTGTCAAACTCTCTCAGCTCCAATATATTATCCTCCATTATCTGCACTTTCACTGCAGTTATCTTACAGTGTTTGAGTTTGGACTTCACTAACACGGAGAAAGGAGAAAGCCATAACCAATGACTGGTTGTCAGTATAAGCTGCCTTAAGAGGAAGAGGGTATCCTTTTACTCTGCAGTAATTGATTGCCTCCCCACTTGAACTAAGAAAACAACCTTAGGGTGTTATGGAGGCACTTGACAAACCAATGTAACTACTCTCCTGTGTGGACGGAATCATGAGTTTTCCTGTGCCTATAAACCTACTTCAAGGGACTTAATATACTGCCAGCCAAGTGAAGTGTGAAGTTTTCCAGAAGGTAAAAAGTATGAAAATAAACATCATTACAACTACTCAGGGCAGATAAATTATAAAATGTAGCCTCTCTGGCTGCTTGCAGACTGAGAAGGTTTTGAAGCAGAGACTGTTATTGATACATCTCTTCATGGAATCATGAAGGTTAGGAGGTAGTGATGGATGAAGATCTAACAATGTACCCTTACATTTGACTAGAAGTGGCTTTTTATGCTTTGCTGTGTTTGAAGTGAGCAATAGGCTCTCTTAGCATTAAAGTGGGGCATTAGTTGAAAATGGATTCAAAGATGTGTTTTAAGACACATTTCATACAACACCAGATTTTTGCCTGCAAAGATCATCCAGGTATCTGGGTTCTCTCTCGTTGTTTTGGTATTGTGCTGTGACGGGATTAAAACCAGCACATTTTGACTCCAGCTGAGCTACTGAATGAGAAGAGCCAGGAAAGTCTCCTTTTGTTTTTATTCCAAAGCAGAATCCTTTGGTCAGAGCGACCTGCCATGGATGCCACCTTTCAAAAAAATGGAAGGGTAGGAGTCTCCTGAAGTTTACTGGGGATTTTGGTGTCACCTTCAACAAGAAACAAAAGCATTTTTTTTGGGTTGGGAACTGGGGAGAAAATGGCTCCCTCCGGGTCACAGTTCTCTTCTGCATCTGCTCTGTTATGCAGGCATCAACTTTACACTGATACTAATTTTTTAGAAGATCATTTTTCATTGCATTTGGGCCTGGTGCTGGAAATGTGTAAGAAGGAAATCAGAGGTCTTTATCCATGTACCGCTTCCCCTATTTTTCGTGTAGATAAAAGCATATGTGTGTACCTATTTGTATATTTAAATTCACACATAGAATCCAGGTACATAACTAAACACATTCATCTCACATAAAAAGCTGTAAGATTTGAGAACTGCTTGTTTATTTATTAGCGAGGAAAGAATTTGGAGCTCTTGAACAGGGAGAGTCACTCTGCACAAACTTAACTGAACTGTGAAAAATAGGAATAGACAAATGCAGCACCTTGTTTTTAATTCTTTTCTAAGGTACTCTCTCTTCCTAAGTGTTTTTAATTAAATACTGTTTTAAGGCATGTGGCTTAGAAGTGGTATTCAAATTTTGAGCAAAAAACAGGAGTCATTTGCTATGTTTACAGACCTTTAATTTAGTTTGTAAATACCATAAAAGTAATAAAAATGTGCTATTTTGTCCACATTACATTATTAATGAGGAGCACATTTAAGAATATTAAATCTGTATAGAGAGATCTTTCAAAGCTGCTGTGTAATTAAAGTTTCTCTTCTTGAGTTTGGAGTACCTTCTTTCTTAATTGGATATAGAAATGACACTCCTGTGTTGTTAATAAGCAGAAGGTACTGCTGGGTCTTACAACTAGGTGTTGTAGGAAAGAGGTGAATAATGCATTTTCTCATCCTTTGAGAGTATTATAGTAAATATGGCATAAATATAGCTTCTGTTGAGAAGAGTAGAGAATGAATAATAGCATATTCAGGAGCAAACATCCACAGAACAGACCCTCAGGAAGTATTGTGTTTTGAGAGCAAACTAAATCATCATAATTTGCTCTTCTTATTGGGGAGATGAGAATTGTGAGGGTGGGACTAATAGCATCTGCTGAGTTGTTCCTTGGAGAACAGAGTTCCTGAATGAGTTGTGAATATGTCCAGTACAGATCTTAGGAGATGTTCACAGAAATGCCACACTGTGTGAGTTTCTCTATATTTCTTTTGTTAATACATTGTGTGTCATTTGCCCTCTTCATGTGACAGAAACAAAGTCGTCTTCCTGGGTACACTGGTGAATCCTTTGGAATCTTGCCCTGATTCCAAGAAACCAGTGGGTTTTGTTCTTTATCATTAAATATCATTATCAAAGGTTCAAGTCCTGGTTCTGTATTGTAAAACTAATTCTTAAGCTTGTGCTTTATGAGGAGTTACACCCAAATGTCAGAATCCTGGTGAGAAATTGAAATTATTCCATTGTTGTTTTCACAATAGAAGGGAATTACTGTGTCAAATGTGTGCTATAATATCTGTAATCTCTGATACTCTGCTCTCTGTTTTTACAAGTATATGTTGTATCTACTGTCTGCACTAGGTTTAAAGCTTGACACTGAACTACAGAAGAAATTTAATGCAGTGTATTAGAAACTCATATGACTGGCTCTAGTCTCAAAAAAGGTTGCTCCCCTGACATGGTGAGTTTCAGAATTGATTCAGGTGCACTGAGAATTGATTTGAGAAGTCTCTCTGGCTTTGTGGGACAGCAATGTAAAGAAAGCTCAATAAAAGGATGTTGTAAGAGCAATCCAGAGTAATAGGCAGTATCCAAGATCAAGGAAATTAGAATATATGAACTTTCAAGGGGCACTCTCACTTTGAATTTGCGTTTTAACTGATTAGGAAAACAATGTGGTAGTAAAGGGCAGTTTAGCAGTAGAACTTAAATTATTTTTTTTACTCTTAGAATTTTTTTCTTTTTTAAGCTAGGTCTCTTAGAAAGGTACATAAGCCGTAATACCAAGGCAATTCTCAGACCTACTGTTTGTTCTTTGATCTTCTTCATTATGTCTTTCTTCCTGAAAAGTCTTCTGTCTCAGTTATATTGGTATTCTTTTTTACTAAATGATTGTCTGATGTGTAGGAAAGGGTACAGACTGCCAAAGAAAATGGCATAGCTTGCCATGCCAAACAAATGAACTGAAGAATGGAAGAGAAGACAGGAAAACAAATTTTAGAATCATAAACAAGATATATATTTTCTACTCCCTCCTAGTCAATAGTCTTAGTAATTACAAGAATAGGTTTTTAACTTTTCTGTGGTAATATTATTTTCATATTGATGCAGTTGTTTTTTAATATCTTGGCTTGCATACTGGAGATCAGTAGACACTAAATCTGGAGGAGATTATAGATAACCAGTTGAGAGAGATCCTGGCCTAGAATACTAGACTTTAACACGAAAAAACACTGTCAAAAATATACCTTCAAATAACAGAGAAATCCTTTTGATTAAAAGAAGTAGGTAGATTTGGTAAATTGAAATTCCTGTTGTACAGGGCAATGAGCAAACTATTGCTAGTGTGGCAGTTGAGAATAACTGAAAACCATCATGTCAAACCCTGGGTTTTATTCCACGTATTTCTTTAAACTGAATTGCGTAAGAGGACCCAAGTCGTTTGCGTATCCTACTTTAATGAATGGAGACTAATAAGGCTTTAAAACCAGAATCAGGTTTTATGAAAAATTTTCAGCTCCAGGGAGCTGCATTTCCCAAGGTAATTCTTGAAGCAGGAGCTGTGATGCACTATGTTCCCCCTCCTTACAGGGGAGGAATGGAGATCTAAGTAGGTAGTAATTTCTGCTTAACATGGGTTGTTTCTGTTGGGTATCGAATGGATTAGAGGAAGATAAATAGATACCAATCACTTCAGTCCACTCATTGCAGCATAACCAAAATGCTGTTTGGAGCTCTTTGGAGGTATGAAGTTATCTGACACTTAAAATAATGGATAGAAACATTGGCCTGTCAAGTCCAGTATATTGATGATGAGTTCTTATAGTTATCTCCTTATGCTCTGGATACATCATTCTGTTTTGTCCCCTCCTTAGACACCTTTTCTGTTTTTCAGTTCTCTCTTGGGATTGTTTTATGAAATGATTTTCTCCACTAAGCATGCAAGCACACTTGTTAGGATTTGATATATGTAAGCCACATATTTTATTATGGTGGATGTGTTCTTATAGCATTCTTATTGATTTTCTTGTGTTCCAGTCGATGATGAAGTGAAGCGATAATAAAGCATGTATGTGCAGTGTTTGTTTTCTTTACCTCTTCTATGACTTGGACAGGCCATTGTAATTTTTTTAGATATGGCAAGTGCAGCAGAGAATTAATCTTTTTTTCAAGTAAAATAATGTAGGATTACAGCAGTAACTGCTGGTAGCTGCTGCATTTGTCCTTTGTAGCTAGCTCTTTTCTGGCTGAGAATCCTCCTCACTTACTTTTTCCTTTTACATCATACAAAGGTTGTTTTGGTTCTTTGTTCATAAAGGATTTATTGCTGTTTCCAGCAAAGCTAGTGCTAAGATTCATATTGGTCGAAGGAAAGGTCAGACACAACCATGTAAATTAAATGCTGTGTGAGTATGAAATTATGTCAGGACACATTAGTTTTCACACGTGGCAGAATGTTTACCTCCTTACTGGTATTTCTGAAGGAGTCTTGTCATTATGGTATTAAGATGATCCCATCTTGACGATAATGTGCTTGGCATTGGAAACTTGTATACCTAACCTGTTGATTAAAAGCGTGTTTTATCCGTGCTACAGAAACTAGAATACCTGCAACTTAATTGTACAGATGTACTGACATACAGCCTTTTATACAGGCACATTGCATATGCCCAGTAAGGCAGAATTGCCTGTAGAAGACAGTTGCCAGCTGCTGCCTGTCAAATAATGCTGTCTTGAAAGGTGCTCGGAATTTTCAGGCTACTTGTTTTCACCTGAAGAGCATTAACTTCAGATTTGTGTAGTTTGTGTGTATTAAACAGTGCTCGCGCTGCTGTGCATTTTCAGTCTCCTGAATTCAAAACAGAGGAAGTGTTAACTGGTTGTGTTCAAAGCACTGGGTTAAATTCTCTTCAGTGTTTGCTTAAAACTGTGTGGTCATTAATCCTTCATTTCCTGCTCTTCTGGTGTCTGGGGGTTTCCAAATAAATTCCCGGTTTTGCTGGAATGCATCACTTTAAAACATAATTAAAAGTAGAAAGTAAAGTTGGAAATTTACATGTTCCATCAGTTAAAAGCAGATCTCACAGAGGCTGATGAAGTTTCACAGTGTGAATGTGGATGTAAACAGGCTGGAGTTGTAACAGCCACTGTCACCAAAGACCACAATGAGAATTGAGGAGAGGAGGAGAATCATGTGATTAATAAATATTCATTTGCGCACTCTGAGAGGATGCCTTACGTAGTAGTAGCTGGAACATTTCCATTAAATAATAATGACATAGCTGATATGTCATATTTTCAGTCCATCTAATAAAAAGAAAGTTGTCTAAATCTGAAAGCAGAAAAATTTCACTTGACCAGTGGGATCTTATATATTGCCAAGAAAAAACAAAACACAAGAGGACAATGCAAGAAGATTGTATGTTATTCCCTTCTTGGGGTTTGGGTCAGTATCCTGAAATACTGGCAATGCAGCTCTGCTCTGAGTGAGTCAGAAGTAGGTCCTCCTCCACTTGGTTAAAAGTGGGCTTTGTACTTCCTGACTTTCTTGAACCTTCTTTTTTTTCTTTGTTCTTTAACTTATTTGTTTTGTATGGAAGTAAAAAAAAAAAAAAAAAAAAAGAACAAGACTTTATTTCCTAGTGAACAGAGATTGCATCTCTCCTCCAAGGGCTCTCTCAGGGTCAGTAACAACTTCTGCGAGAATGGTTTATTGACTTCTCTGCTCTGACCAGAATTAAAACTGTCACCAAAGGGCCTGTAGTCCCCAGACACCAGCTTGGCCTTCTCAGTCAATCTGCCAGAAAGAGGACTTTAGTTACATATTTCATGGTGAGTAACTAAAGGGAAGTGGAGAGCAGAGAGAGTAAGGTTAATGTGCTGATGCAGAAATAGTGCAAAGCACTAATTCTGCACTTACATAGAAGTCTCTCCCATCACCTCTCACTGGCATTCATTTTCCGCTTGTACTTTGAGTATCACTCTTTGTTTATTGAACCAGCTTTGAGAACTTTGGAGGCTTTATGAGAAGGGATAAGATTACTGGGCTTAGAGTGCTATTTCATGCTATCTTACTAGATTCATAAGGGATCAAGGCCTATGTGGTCATGAACAGTTTTACTATCAGTGTTTATCTTCCATCTTTTTTTCCATTCCAGCTATGGATCTATTAGCCAATTCAAATTTGACAAGAAAGGTAACAGCCTCCACAGTGTAGGAGAGGGGATGTCCTAAGTGCTCTGCTGAGAAAACAGTATTACAGGTATAACCTTTATTAGGCACAAGACATACAGGTGGAAAAATTGTGAAAATTGTAACCTCATGGAAATTTCAAGTTCAAGTTTGCACCTCACTGGAAACCAATTGTCATGCAAACCCAGAGCAAAACTGGCTTTATAATTTCCTTTTCTTATGGTCCCACTTGTTTTGTGATCAGCCTACTGCTTAACTTCCCTGGAAAAGACCTGTCCCAGTGGAAATTAGTGCAAAGTCTATGTAAATATCAAAGGCATTTCATTAACACAACTCTTGTCGTTGGAACCAAGCTCATGCATAAAGCATTCTCTTTGTTTTGCCTTTATGGTAGTTTTGGAGAGCTAATGTCATCTCGTGCTCTCATCTTCCGCACTGTGATACGTCAGGGAGGAAACAATACTTTGTGGATGGCCGGTTGAAATTACGTGCTTCTCTTACTGCTGTTGGTTTGTGGTTTTGTCACTTGGTGACTGATGTATTGCCTGACAGACTCCAGGCCTTCAGGTCTTACAGAGCTGCTGTTCCAGTAGCACTGGGTGAATTACAGTAGGTCCGTGGTACACTGTGAATTTTACCCTGTCCATTGGATTGTATCGGGGAATTGTTCAGCAGACCCGAGTATATCCCCTTCTTACTGATAGGGCAGCCAGTTTTTAATTGGATTTGTAGAAGGATACTTGCAGGCGCATTTTTTAGCCATAGCCTCCTTTGCTAGCTGGCTTCCCATGGCGAAGAATTGGTGTCAGAACTCAATACTACAGTGGCACTGTGGGGATTGAAATGTGATTCAAGCGCTGTTTTGCTAGATTCAGTAAGTGCATAATGGATATTATAAAGAAAAGAATAAACTTCACTGAATATGTTTTATCACAAAGGGATTAAATGCCATCTCAGGCTTGCTGAAGAATTGTGTGACACAGCTGTGAGTTGAACTCCAGATTTCTGCATCCCCGTACGATTGTTTTACCAGGGAAATGTTCATCACTAAAGCATCTGTATTCCAGATTGGCTTTAGTATCATACGTGGACTAGAAAGTAGACTTTTTTTTTCTACTAAATCCTCTTTTTCAAATAAAATTTTGATGGATCTTAATGCCCAAAAGTGGTTTTGAGATTTACAGCAAATACTGAACTCATATGAGTTTCTCCTACCTTACTCTGCCAATGAATCTTAGTTTGTTCATTGCTGGAGGGAATGGGTCTCATGTCAGTGTTGAAGGCTGTTCTGCCTGCCTGAGAGAATCTCATGTGAGGTATGCAAAGACCCCTAGGGACAGTTTAGGGGGACCCATTTAATTTAATGTGCACACTAATAATAGTTTGAAATAACTCTCAAGCTTTTTTTTTTTTTTTTCTTTTTTAAGTGCACAACTTCAGGCAGTCACAGTGTTATAGTAGAATGTCCATTTATTTCCCATTGATCAGATCACAGAAAGCAAAGTACAAAAAAAGCTCATAGCAAAGTGGAAAGTTAGTGGCATTGTAAATTAGAAGCCTCAGATAAAAATGTTTTAAATTTTTGATTTTCAGTTTTGTCATTGAACCCAATTTGAGTTTTTAATCATAACAAATAGTTTAAATAAAAAAAAGAGAAAGCCTTTGCTGAAGATGGTGGCAGCCAGCGTTGCAGATTTCGGGCACCTTCTGGCAAGAGGTGGGGGCTTCATCCTACTGTGAGGCTATCACTGTAATTTATGAAGTGTGTATAGCAATGAGACTATGTTGTCAGACCTGAAATAACTCCTGGAGTTACACTGTATCCAGGATACTTTCTATTTTATTGAACCTGTTTAATATACATTGAAATCCTTTGGGAACTTGAAATCTCTAAAGCTTTTTTTCCTCTCCAGTATTCAGTGGAAGTGCACTTCCCTGCTCTGGATGCATTCATTGCTCTGGACCCTCTGTTCAAATGTGTTACGATGCAGAAGTGGAGATCTAGTCAGAGGGCAGGGTATTGAGTCTTGGGAGTCCAAGTGACCCCACTGAATGCTGCGTATCTGTAAACATGAAAGTTCATGTTAATTTTGACGTGTCTTTCTGTGCCATGGAATCTATGAACGTAGATTTACCTCTGCAGATAGTTATAAAGTAAGTCAAGGTCCTGGTCTCAGCTTTTATTCTGGTCCTTTCAAAGACTTTATTCACTGTACTAAAAGGGCCGCCACCATCCAATCTAGCACCAAGTTCAGTTAAATTATTTGTTTTTCATTTGAGGAGACAAAGCTCTGTCAGAGTTGTATCTTAGAACAGGTCTGTAACTTGGGGTTTTTTGGAAGGGACAGCACTTTGGGGTCATGATTTGACCTGAAATTGAAAACAAATTGTTTAAAAAATGCAACACCACCCCCTCCAGAAAGAAAAACAAAAACAAACCTAAGAAAACCAACAAAACCTCCTCAAAAAAACAAAGGGAAAAAACCCAACCAAAATCACAACCAAACCCCAAACCAAGCCCCACCAAACTAATTGTTTTGGGAGAATACAATTTTTTGTTTAAAGGGCTTTGAATAGAGAGAACCAAGAATTGCTCAAAATAAGTCTTAAAATTTCGTAAAGAGGACCAAGGATTGCTCAAAATAAGTCTTAAAATTTCGTAAGTAGCACATAAAAAAGATTCAGGCTTTCAGGAATTTATTAGTGCTTTCTTGTAACTAATTCATGGATCTTGTGCAGTTGAGATGTGTTATATATATGATGCCACCGGAGATGCTCTCACCTGTCCCAGATACTCCTTGTCAACGTCTGAGTGCTGCTTTCTTTTCTGGGCTAATGACTTAAGTGTCTGTGTCTACATTTCAGTATTATAAATGTCCCTGAAAAATCAGCAATTCTTCATTTTCAGGCTCGGACTGAAAACTTGGTAGCTAACCTTGCTGGAGATGAGGCAGAATGGTGTCATCAAAACAGTCTGTGGGATGATGCAGATGGTGGTTCTTATTCAAACTCACAAATAGCTGGATTTGCAGGTGCAATAAAGAAGACAAGAACTGGCCCAAAATTAAGCAGATTTTGTGGTTTGTTAATGCTTGTTCATTCATTTTCACAAAAGGTGGACATGGGCCCTCAAATATGGATGTAGACTTAAGGGGGAATTAAAAGATTGATTCTGATCAAACCAGACTTAAAAACCAAAACCGGAAAAGCTTTGCTTTGAACCTGTGGAAAGTACCATTTCCCTTGTTGACACTTCTCTGGTTTCTATAAACATAAATCTACCCAGCTTGTGATTTCTTTGTAGCTTCTGTCATTGCAGCTTCACCTCAGATAAGATGCAAGGCAAGTCTCTCAAGGGGACCATCCAACTTGATAGTAAAACTGGTTGTACCATAAAGTTTCTTTTAAAATAAAGACCTTTCAAATTAGTCCTTGAAGTAGGTTATGATCTTCCTAAGTGATCTCTTAATGAAATATGTTTCCTATTATAACTTTATGGTTTCATCCATACTCATCAGATTTTAATTCACTGGAAATACAGTTTTGACTTCTTTGGACAGTGGACGTGACCTTTAGTGAATTTTGTGCTTTCATGAAACTCATGGCTCTCTGAATTAATAGATGACAGAAGAAAGCAAGGTCTTTAATTTGTTATAAATTTTGCTCTGAAATGATGTGTGTCAGTGATAATCCTACAATGTAAAGGAGTGTAGGCAGCAAACGATAAGAAATGTCAAGGAAAGGGCAGAAGTGGGGAAGCAATTTTAACATACTGGTATCATCCTTTGTCCTCTTTTTGATAAGCTGTAATGACAGTGACTGTCAAAGCTGTCAGGGTACTGAAGGGCCCTTCTTGAGACATATCTCTCTGTTATCGACAGGCAAGGAAAAGTGCCTCCGTGAGCCTATACATGGGGATGTGGAGGAATAAAGTTTCATTCCTTTTATTCTGGATCAGAAGAAAAGATTCAAAAGTGATATTCTCATTTGTAATTGTTGTGTTTCCATAAAGTCCTTGGTGCTGTGTGCATAGTAATTTCTCTGCACCTGTGGTGGAATATTAGGGAGCTCATGTAATTATAGATAAGTTAATGGATATCTGTTTCGTGTATATTATGCACATGTATGTCTGTTATAGCCCATACCTATGATATATGGAATCATAGACTCATTTATGTTGGAAAAGACCTCTTAAGATCATCGAGTCCAAGCATTAACCTAGCACTGCCAAGTCCACCGCTAAACCGTGTCCCTCAGCAATACATCTAGACATCTTTTAAATGTCTCCAGGATGGTGACTCAGCCAGTCCCCTGGTCAGCCTGTTCCAGTGCTTGATAACCTTTTCAGTGAAGACTTTTTTCCTACTATCAAAGCTAGACCTCGCCTGGCACAATTGAGGCCATTTCCTCTTGTCCTATTGCTTGTATTAGTCCAGAGGGATTTTGGTTAACTGTAAGGCTTTCTAAGAAAGGTGTGAAAAGAACCTTTGCTTTCCATGCCTTTCCAGAACTGCTGCAGTTCCAAATTCAGATGCTATTAGGTTTCTGATGACATCTAAGAGCGTGAGATGTTTCAGCATGGAAGCAGATGTGATACCTTTTCTTCATGTTATGTTCCAGCTTCATGAGACACTCGTTAATTGAGATATTGAAATACAAGCAAATGCTCACAATTGGGATGAGGCTTGTAGACAAAATGAGATAAGTGAGGAATGGAATTGTTGTCAAAATCTTGAATTTTTCGATTGGGTGGATTTGCCAGTTCCCTACCATATCCATGCCCTTCCTTTTAGTGGGTCTGTGTCCTTTCTCTCTTGTTTTGAAAATAATACTAAAATGTTCTCCGTTGACATAACTCCATGGAAATGAGAGAATTTGCAGACTCACTTAAGGTCCTTTGTTTTTCAGTAGCATCAGTGAAAATGAGCTTGCTGATCTTGAACTTAAACTTGTAGGAACACAAATGGTACACAGAGCTATTCTGTTTTGCCATTCTGGTGACTCCAGTGATGTACAATTGGGGTTTTTTTGAAATGTTTCATCATGAATGTATCTGATATGATAGATTATCTCCTCTTCTTACAGACTGAGAACTGTATACAGATGTAAAAGAACAGAATATGTACAGGTTGGCAGCATCAGTATTCAGGTTCACTGGTACAAACGCCTCTGAAGCATTCTACTTGATGGCTGACTAATAACTTAATTTCCAGCACCTTGTATGAATAGGTTGAGTTTTTTTCAGTGACTGCTGTGGCCTTTCCATTGCATCCTGGAGCCCTAGGCAGAAAACTGCTGTGAAGGAAACATAGAAGCTAAAGTGTAGCATCAACCTTGCTAGTCTGGGTTGCAAATGTAGCATCTTTAGCTCTCAAATTGGCAAAAAGCTGGAAATTTTGACTCTAATACTTTGAAAATATTTCCCCTAAATCAACCCTGTTAATTTTCTGCTGTTTGGTAGATACCTAAATGGCCTCCCAGAGTATATTTTTAAGGGGAATTTTCCCATTGCGTTCCCTCCCTTCACTCCTATTTTTTTCCTGATGCTGTAACATAACAGTTTTGTGGAAGAGCCTGTGGGACTTGATGGCAAGACTAGAATGCATGAGAGATTATGCTATAGCTAAAACTTGTGTGATCAAAGATACTTGTGTTTATGATGGTGGTTTGCCATGTCCTCTGGGATGTATGATTGCTGTTTTCACACCAAAGAATGACTTCAATTCTTATAATCCAGAGGAAATACAAATTCAGAGAATCACAGCAGTGAGGCCGTTGGTGTGACTTAACAGTTGTTTAATCTACCATTTATTTATTTATTTGTTAGAAACAGGATTTCATTCTGTGATGATTTCCCTGAACATTTTTTTATCTCTCTGGACTGTCCTTTGTCCAGCTGCCCTCCAGAGCAGAATCACTCAGGCTGTGAAGTGCTGAGTGCAGTCCGTAGCTGCAGTAACTGAAGGGCATAGGGAATAAAGAGAGTTCCTCATCTCATTTTCTGTAAGGTAAGACTGGACTGGCAAAGCAAGGACTCCTGCTGCGTATTCTGTAGCCTAGCCAGCCATCTTCTGCCTGCTGAAACACAAGCAGATGCTGTACATTCAGGGTGCACATGCTCCTGCTGCTGATTAACAGTAGCATGCTATCTGAAAGCTTGAAGAGGCATTTAGGGCCCCTTCACTTAGCCCTCCTTCCTGTGTTTACATGACCTGCATCTACAAAGGTAAAGATCCCTGCATTAAACATGCAAAGGGTTTGGGGCCTTGGTAATCATTAGGAGTGGGAGATGTGTTTAAGGACATGGTTTGCTGCCCAGTTCAGTATGTTGTTACATCTGAAATAGGCAGTCCAAAGGCTTGGCTGGAGTGCATTTCACTTTTCATTTATTCAGCTGGACATATTTGATGAAACTGAATAGTACAAATATTTCTTGGCACTGCAGAGACTGGTAGAGCTTCTGTCTGTGGATTCTGGCCTTGCTTCTGTGTTGATGTAGGTGCTGCAAAAGTGGAACAGGTGCCTGTAGCCCTTCAAGCACAGTGCTCTAGAAGGAGTTTTTAAAAACAAAGCTCTAAAACAGTGCTGACATAAGTACATAATTTTAGAGGGAGTAACTGAAGTGAGTTTAACAAAAACCAGCTGTTAAAGTTGAAAGCATCAGATGAAAAAGGTGTTTGGTGAGATAAGGATTGGAGATGAAGAGTCAAAAGGGATCACCTGTCTTTTGGAGTGCAGCTGCTGAGTCCTAGAGGTGACATTTTTATTTATATGCAACTTAAACATTAAGTCCTGTCTCTTTTGAGACCTCATTCCAAGATCTTTGGTTTGTTTGAGGGGACAGCGTTGATTGTAAAATGTTGATTATAAATTTATTTGCAAGCACTAACATGACACAGCTTTTGAGGTGATATCAAAAGCGGAAGCTTGAGAAGGCCAAGTGAACAGCTTTGAACCTTGAACTTCTGTGTCATTGGCTGCCAGAAACCTTGAATTGGTATTTCTTCTCTGGTATGGGGCAACTGTGCTAAGACCTAGAGACTTGATCCGTAGACCTGTGAAGTCTGTGGCCCAGCTCTGTGGCGTGATGTAGGATGTAATGATGTAGCATCAGGGCCTGAAATGGCAATTCCATGCCTTACTGGGGATGTTCTCGTGTCAGCCTCTTAGTTCTTAGTTGCTGAATAAAGGAAGCAGGATTATCTTTCTGTTTTACATTTAGTTTGTGTTTATTTAAATCAGTATTGTACTCTTGTAGTTTGTAACAGTTCAGTTCCTTTCAATAATGGAAAACATCTATCTGAATCCATCCTTTAGATTTTATTTAACAAACATTTCCTTCTTCCTCCACCCTTTTCCTTGTTTTGTTGTCACACATGATACCAGGCTAAGGTTGAAGAAGAAATGGTAAGCTATAGAGTAGTCAGCCTGGGGCAGGTTAGTGAATCGAAATGAATGCAGAAGAAAAAAAAAGTTACACCAACACTTTCTACATTATTAAAATAACTGTTTTTTGAGGCTGAATGTGTCTGCACTGGTGTTTGTATAAATAACTGTGCTGGAGAGAAATGAGTGGCTGCTTCTGTATTCTCGTATTTTTTTCATTAACTCATTACACCTTTACATGGCTTTTGTTACCCTGCTGGTTGCAGTATTTTGATAAAGCATATGAGGGGAAATGGGCAATCACAAATGCTCAGAGGAAGTCTCCTAACGCTGAGCTAATGCAGCCGTGGCTGGATGAGAAAGAAGAGTGTTTGCAGCCTCTTCTGCAGTTTATGACATAATTTGTTAAAGCAACAAGATTTTCTTGCTCCCAGTCGGATGGATTGGCCAGATAAATGAGGGACATAATAGCTCATTGTTTCCCACTCTTTGAATGGCGTTTCTCTATTGTCTTAAAGCCTCAGTAGAGTGAACTTAACACAGTGGGCTTTGTTGAAACAAATGCACTTGTGTTCGGTGTCACCAAGAAAGCTACAGTGGAAATGCTAATTTGATAGCACTGAAAGTGTTTGAGGTGGAGCCATTGGGTTAAATATGAGACCCTCAGCATCAGCTATTTACAGTCTTTGGTTTTCTGTCCTGGGTGAGCAGCCTGTTTCACAGGAACATCATTTTTTGTGCCTTGTCATTTCACCAATTGCATCATGCAGTCAGATTTCAAATGCCTTAAGAGTAACCATAGTAACTGCAGGTCATTTAAATAAACTGAAAGAAAAGGAATTCCCTCCCTCCTAAAGCCCTTCAGTCAAAGGTACAGGAAGATTCCGGTTCTCCTCTGCTGCAAACTGGCGCTGCTCCACTGGATTTTATGGCTCTGTGGATTTGCACAGGTTGATCTGGGTCTAAAAGTATCTCCAGAGCAAATCAGCATCCGTGGGTGTAGCTTCTGCAGGAAGACAGAGCAGAGACTGCAGGCACAGGGATAGGTTTGTGTCTTTGTGTGTGTGCCTGCCTGGCTGCTCAGCATGTGCCGCTCATTCCCTTCTCCACTCCTGAGAAATGTCACCTTTGTGTCTGACACAGAGCTACTGTCGCTCTTGCGCTCTCATTAGTAGAGTGATAAAGGCTCTGGTTTTAGTCTGAAAGTACTTCTGTAGTCAGTATAGGTTATAAATCTAATATTTAATGTTTTGAATCAGAATTCTAATGTAATCGGGTAGGCCCAATTCCAAGTGCAGCATGCTACACTTGGCTATATCACAGTATCATCCATGGAAGAACACAAGGAATAAGTCAGGTTTGAGGTGTCTTTTTGTTGTGACAATAGGAAAAATCGAAATTTTGCTTTTCCTCCTAACCTGAATTTATGCTTCCCTAAAGCTCTTACATTTTGCCTGTTCCCTTTGTTTCCTAAGCTGAAAATCAGGATGCTGTATTGTTAGGGAGGCCCTGAATGTGTTATTGAGAAGATTTATCCATCTGTTTACTTACTGGTTTGTGAAATAATTCCCCCAGATTCATGCTTACATTGATTTCAGTGATAGATGGTGCTGGTGATTCTAAATGTCAGTGATTCTTACCTCTCAGGTTCATCTTTACATCAGGTTTATAATGCAACAGGATACGTGCATTTAATTTAGATTAATCTATAATTGTTAACTCTTCCGAAAAAAAACGAGGCCAAAGCTAGGTAAAATCCACGTAAGCAATAGTTCCTAACCCCTAAGCTGAATGTGCTAATGAAGCAATTATGATCTGACTGGAGATTTTGGTGTCTGAGCTGGGTGTTAAGAAAACTGTTCTATCTGCAAAAACACTTTAATGGTTTTGTTTGGCGTATCAGTGAGAATTAAAAACTAGGCTAATTTTTGAGTCTATTTATAGATTTAATCGCAAAGAATATCTTCCAACATCTTTCATTGGAGGCTAGTGCTTAAAATCTTGGTGATTTTAAGTTATTAGATTTCCAAAACCCAATTTGCTGTTAAGGAGTGATTAAGAAACACATTTCAGTACTGGCTATTAGAAGTTTATCATTTGGCCTTACAGCATTAGCATTCTCTGTTCTTTGAAGGCATCCAGGCAGTTTTTGAGGGGCTCATGCTTAAAGCCTGTTTCAGTAACCATACTGAAATCCAGACATTCTCATCTTGTTGGGCTAACTGGGAGATAAGTTGGATGTTGACTGAACTGTTTATTAGTCTCTTTCCTTTGAATTTGGCCCCCACAAAAACAGTATGCCTTTTTGGTTTTCTTTATTCCTTCTCAAAATTCTTGTAAGGAATGATTATCAAAACCCCTTCTGTAATCACACTTTCGGGTATTTTTCCTGCCTGTGTTCCTCTAGATGAGGAGCCTTCACCAACTCTTTTCCAGAGGGCTGTCATTGAGTCTGGTACAGCTACGGAGATCAATAGTCTCTGTGGCAGTGTGCTGAACAGGCAGGTTTTGCAGTCATCCCAGGAAGAAGGGTGTAAAGCTCCCTGACCTTGTGTAGACGGAGAAGGAAGTGAAGGTGACATTTATACCTCTTGGCAAGGAAATGAGAATAAAAAGGAAATCTAATATATCTTTGGGACATCACTAGTTACAGAAACTCTGAACTTGGGTCTCATTTTTCATGTGTTAAATAATATTGTCATCTTTCTAGCTGTGCAGAAGTAGTGTATTCTCTCCCCTTGTCGCTTCAAAGGTTTGTTCAGTTTGTGATCAAGTTCTCTTTTTAGATTCGGTGTTGTTCCAGATATTAGAATTTTCACCACTTCAACTTTTGGTCCAAAACCTACTGGAAAAAAAGTAATTTCTACAGTTTCAAATTTTCAGTTGAGAAATATCACCAGCAGCACCTATTGAAGTAAATACTTTTGCATTCTATTCTCTGTTTTACAACAAGATGGAGATGAAGTACCCTATTAAAAGATGAATTATTTAAGCATAATTATTCGGTGCTGCCACCCCTGTGGGTCCCCCCCCCTCCTCCAACATCAACATCAATATTGTCTAAAATGTCTCACATTCAGTGATCTGAATTAATCTAGGGGAAAAAATGAAACAAAATAACAGATAAGAGCTTGGGTGCCGGTTTCCTGGAATCTACAAATCCTGATCCACAACCATTGCTCTTAACAGATAGTATTTTACTAACTTCAGTGGTCTTTGGAGTGGGCGTAGAGCTGTTTGGCAGTGGTGGGTGTCTGGAGTAGTTACAGGCTAGACTGTTGTATAAGCAGTGAAGATTTTAGGGGTCAAGGAGAGATTTTGTTGTTTCCAGAAGCACAGAGAGAGTAACCTTTCCTCTGCTATGTTTCATAGGGGGATATCCGATAGAATCGTGATCGTTTGAGAGCTAAGATGATCTGAAGTATGCCATTCAACCTTTAGAGGATTTGAATCCATCTCCAGTTTCTTCCTTCTGAAATGTGGCTTATGTTTCTGACTAATGTCTGCAATCAAGTGCTACTTCTCTGGACTACTGGAGGCTGGCCAGTTGTTAAGCCAAAACAGATGTAGAGCTTCTTGAAAAAGAAAATATTTATACAGTGGGTAGCAATATAGATATACCATGCACATTTTGATAGAGAAATAAACCCACACATTTACACTTCCAGTCCCTGATTTTTTTCTTATGGCAGTGATTTACAGCCCTATTATCACTTGGCAATTCAAGGTCTGGAGAATAATATCCAACCATCTGCTTGTGCCCCTGTAGGGCTGCTTATAGCTGCGCCGCTGCGTTGCAAATGCATCACTGCAACTCGCGTGCTGGAAATCTTGTTGCATATCTTGAATCCTTTTCGGTTTTTTTCTTTTGCCTGCAGGATGGTGGCAGATGTGCCGGATACACATGTGTTTTTCGTGTGATTTGCTATGCTGTAAATAGATCTGTCATATTTTTTGCCTTTTTTCTTGTTATATAGTCTGAGAAAATGGGGAAAGTGCCTTCGTGGAAAGGCCAGCATGCAGTAGAAACAAGATAAAACAATTTTTGAGAAGAGAAAGGCTATTTCCCATAAATAGTTTTTGAGCTAATGATCTTGCTAATTTTTCTCTTGATAGCACATTCCTTTCTTACTGGCATTATACTTGGATACTACACAAACTCGTTGAGGACTTATCTGACTTTAACCTGAACCCTTTGCTGTGGCTACTATGCATACTACTCCACAGCAAATCTAAGTTCAGATATGTCCTACCACTGAAAGTCTTTCCACTTTAATTTTTTCCTCCTCTTTTTCCTGGCAAATCTGTGAGATTCTTTAGAGAAGAAGGCGGTTTGCAATGAATGTTGGTCACACACAGGGTTGCTAATCAGGTTTCAGTTCTTACCACATTTCCACAAACTGGTGATATCTGTTATCTCTGGGATTAAGTTTTTCCATGCTTGGTCTGTGCCAAGGAGAACACTGTTGTGCAAAAAACTGAGAAATAGCCTTTCCAGAGTTAATGCAGTTATTGGGATAGGTGCAGTTAAAAAGTGGTATTGCTGCAGTTCGTAACTGGAGAACACTGCTGCCATTGCTGATGACTTCTGTTTTAAGCTATATGTCATTGCTCCTCTTAGCTCCAAGCTGTAGAGAGCAGGTTCAATGGGAATAACACTCAGGAGGTGAATGGGGTCAGCAATGCTATAGGTAATAAAAGTGAGAAGTGGGGAGATGATATGAATGCCTGTTTTCTGGTCATTAATGTGATATACCTTGTAATCTAGTGGCTTTTAATAATTCATGATGTTGGAAGGGCTTACAGTAAGAGACGAAAAGGGAACATCTTGGGGCATATATTGTGAAGCCATTCTGAACTGGGGAGTGTGCAGGAATTTGCTCTTCATTTTGCCTGCTTGTGTTTCTCCGTATAATGAAGGTTTGGTTCACAGTGTCCCAAAAGTCTCTTGTGTTACTGTCATTATTCATTCATAACCCATTGTATAAATGAATACCTGGCAAGGAGAATATTCCTTGAAGGGCTGTGGGCAAAATCAGGAAATTTATTTGGAGATGATTCTTGTTATGCCTTATGCATGCCTAAAATTATTTAAAAAATACTTTGTGGAAAGCAGAGAGAGAAGTGCAGTGACAATAACTGAACTGCATCTGTTCCAGGTTGATTATTTTTGAAAGGGCATTTTAGTTTTAGGAGTAGTTTTCAGTGCATATATGACATACTGTTTATACTTCTAAAACTGGATGTGCTTTTCCTGTTTGTCATCGTACATACAATCTGAGACCTCACAGTGAAACTTGTTTCCCATATTTGTATTGTTTTTTAACTTGGCAGGAAGGTTTAAATTCAGATGGCTTCTGCTTCAGATGTAGATGCTCTGCTTATGTCAGAGATGCAGTGCATTTGGAACGGTTATGCTGGCCGAGTTTCACTCAGATTTGTGTGATGAAGATATTCTGGATGTTGCTGAGGTTTACCCTGGCTTTATGCAAAAATTTTAGACTGGATCTGCCAGCCTAAACTGTTCAGTTTTGGATACTGAACTCAGCAGGTCTTGTTCTCAGTCAGAAGGCTACTCTTATCTGTTCTCTCTTGATGTCTTGTTCTGCAAATGTGTGAGTATGACAGAGTCTGTTGAATAAATAAGGAAGGAATGACTTTCATGGAATCCATCTATTTTCATGATGCAGATATTGGATAGGAAAATAAGAATAATGATGAAAAGAAGCCAGGCAAAGACCTGGAAGAGACCTTCAAGAGGCCTTGCAACAAGGACAGCCAGCCCAGCTTCCCAGACTTGCTTCTCTCAAAGTCTGAACGTAGAAACCATGCAGAATTTCAGCTGCCTTTGTGGGATCGGTGCTGCTGGGATGGCCAGTCCTGTAGGGAGGCACTGTCTCCCCGCAGAGCTGCTCCATAGCCCTATGTGGGCTGTGATTCCAGTGGTGAGCTTGAATAGAAGTAAGCATTATGATGCAGCACAAGATCATTCCCCACATCTGCGTGCTTGCCTTGGCACACATGGCCACATGCTGACCATAATCCTGTATTAGTGGTATTGCCAACTATTCCCTGCAGCAACAGACACTGATGTCACAACTAGGAGATTATGTCCTCTTAGCAGAGCTGGCAGGAGAGGAAAGGCTAGATTAATGCGCAGGTAGATGAGTAGAGGGAAAATTATTTATTAAAGCCTAATCCCTTATCTAAATTGTATTGGCTCTTTCAAAGAAGAGTTCCAACAAAGTCAGAAAAGATGCTCATGTAAAATTGTTTTTTCCTATTTTTGCAAGTGTGGTCATGGAATATGTGTGTGTCTACTGATCTTGCTTTTACCTCCTCCCCAAACAGACTTGTTCTTCTGGGCTTTCTTCTGTGTTAGAACAAATTTTCTTCCATGGATTCATGGAACTCCTTGTTTTGTTTTTTCAGTGTATAATCAAATGCTCTACTTGAGGGCCAGGTGGTGAGGAATATGTTGGAATCATAGCAATCCACATTTGGGTGGGGTGGAGGAGGAAGATACAAGATTTTTCACATAAACTATATTCTAAGTTTTCATCAGAGCAGCTGCACTGAGGTACATTGCTATTTGCTGGGGAAATGTTGTCCAATGAGATAGAAGAGTATTGTAATTGTAAAGATTAATATTTTTATATAGTTTTATGTTTGTTTTTATATATATGTATGTGCATGTATCTGCCTTCAAAATCCTCTCTTATTGATATGATTAAACTGGAAATACTTCCTCAAATGTTGCTAGTCAGGAAAGCTTTATTGTACACTTTGCTCACTAGAAGTTAAATCTGCGCTCGTGTCCCTGTGGCATATCTGCAGAACCCCTCTGAATAAATCTGCCTTTTTAGCAGTTTAATTGAGAGAAAGATTTGACTACATATGGGATCTTTAAGTTCCTAAGGGAGTAAGGTATCAGTTTTTTTTGAAGGGCAATGGCCATAGGGTGCTTAATTTTCTTAAACTGATGTAAGAAATCTTAACCCAGTGTGAATATTAACATTTGAGCAGGAAATAAGGGTGAATGAATTTGTAATCCTCAGTAAGAGAGATTTGACTCAAAAGTTACCAAATGGAGAAAAAAATAAAAAGAGAGAACATACTCTGATACAAATTGGTAATATTTTGTGGACATTGGTGGAGCTGTAGAAATTTATACCATCAGTCATTTGGCATAGCAAGTTTATTTTAAAAAAGGTTTATTCCCCTCTGAGGTTCTTATGAAATTAAGAGTATATCAAGGAGAGGGGAAGTACAAAGGGAGAAGGAGGGGAAAAAGAAAGGATGTATTGGTGTTTTTCAAACATTAGAATTAACTTCCATGCTTCTGGCTGGAAGAAGGAGGGGGAAAAAAAAAAAAGGAAAACACAGTACAGGATGTGAGGTCCCAAAGACTGATCTCCAGTTTTTTTCTGGATTTAGAAAATGCATGGATCTGGTTTTGTAGCTGAAATGCAGAAATACAATTAGTTTACTGCATACCCATCTTCCACCTCTGGTATTTTTTAACTTTCTGCATGTGGTGTTGTGCTGCTGGTCTTCTGCTAAAAGGATTTTTGCTGCCTGGGTCTGCCTCATGATTTGGTTTCTGCTAATGACTTTCATTTTTTTCCCCTGTGGATTATCACAGTGCTAGTTTGGGATTTTCATCCACTACGTAAATAGTACACATGGACCATTTGAATGTCATTGTGCTTTCAGACGGGTCAAAGCCTGCTCCTCAATCTCAGATAGTTATCAGTCACCCCTGTGCTAGCACTGCTTCCAGATCAGTTGCATGGAAGTAGCCAGACAGCAATGGCTATACAGAGTGATCATTGGGATAGATATGCTACTTAATTATAAAAGTATTAACTTACATGGCTAAATCAGCAACATGTTAATCAGTTTACCCATGTGATTTTAATAGCTCAATTTCTTATTTTTTTTAATTTTCTGCCTGGCATTTGTTTTAGTTTTTTGCTGACAAGTTTCACATGAAGAATGTTCTCATTAATGTTCGTTAGAGTTTGTTTTTGCTTTTTAATGTTACTTCTTGCATTTTCTTTACAGTGCACATTAGGCCATTCAGTTGTATAGGAGTGGGTGTCTGTAGACAAAGAAAAGACAAATTCTTGTTCTCCAATGGCTTTTAGCAGAAGTATGTTCACAAAATGTATTTTCCTGCACAAGGGAAGAAAAAAAATGATGCCTTGTGTCTAATTCACTCATGCCTGACAAAGCAAAATAGATCACATCCTAGATTTGGAATGTCAAATCTCAGGAAACAAAAGTAATGAGAGGAACACTGAATAGGCAATAGGCTTGTAAAAATGCAGGCAAGAATTGTGAACTTCGTGAAAGGTCTTAGCTGTTCCGAGTTATTCTGTCAGGTCTGTTTGCAAGAGGCTAGTGTTGCATGCCTTGTGGATTAGGGGGCTTAAGAGGCTCCAGTCTCTCTGGAGGTCTGTTATCTCATGCAGGCAGCTCTCTGCCTGCTTTGTGTACCTGCATGAAACTCATCTGCTCTAATGGCGTGACCACGGTAAAAAATGTGCCAGTGGAGCAGGAGAGGAACACTGACTGAAAGGAGAAAAATGGAAAACAAACCAGAAAATGGGAATTGAGGACCAAGTAGGGTATAGGTGCACCCTTCTGTTTGCATCGCCCTTGAAGCCGTGGTGTTCTATGTTGCTTTGCGTATCCCCTCGTTACACTACATCTGCAGAGCTGTAGGGGCAGCATTGGGAAACCCTGCATTGCTCCTGTCCTGTGAGGAAATCGTGCCTTCAAACCGTTAGCATTTTGACCTATTTTTTGGATATTTATTTCCTTGAAACCATTAAATTACTCTGAAGTAAAACCATTCTGACTTCTCCAAGCTGTGAGTGCTGAACAGGTTAAAAAGGGAAACAAGCTAAAAGCTCTGTTTCCTTTGCCTGAAAATCCACTGATGCAGGCTGAAATTAAAGGCTATAAATAGCTCCTGTCCCTTCAGCTTCATCATGCAAGCTTCGGCTGTGCGCAAGGATTAGAAGAAGACAGAATGGATTTCTGTGTGGCGTCAACAAGAGTCAAGGATTATGCCCACTGTGCACATTGTATTGTTCATTTCTCATGGGCCATTGCAGGGAAATTAAATCCCTTCTGATGCTCAAGGTGCAGGGAGCAGAGTTGGCTTTGAGCAGGACATGGGCATTGAAAGCAATTTTACACAGTAGCACTTGACTTCTGTGAGTCTGTAGCATCAAACCCTGCTTTGTTTTTGTACCGGCAGACAACCCAGCACAGATCATAGCAGCAGGGACTGGGGCTTTCCAGGCTTAGAGCTGGAATCAGTGTCATTCTTTGCTACCGATCACATTTTGAAAATAGGTTGGTTGTGTGTTTGTTTGACATGTTGCCCTTCCTTTACTCTGTTTCCTTCTCTTGTGCAAATCTTCTGTTGCTCGAGTGCTGGGCTGTAGTGTTGGGTGACTGAGGGCTTTCACAAAGTTAACTGCAAGTGGACCCTTTTGATAAAGACTGCCATGACCTTAGCAGTGTGAAAAGTTATTGCATCTTTTCAATCCTTTCAATTTGTCTTTTCCACTGTTTCAAGAAAGAGTATTATAGCAAATTTCTCTTATTGTTTAAAAATAAAAAAGAAAATTAAAAAATAGAAGCATTGAGCAACAGTACTTGTCCAAAAGGTGAATAGATAAGCAAACAAACAGCTCCTTTTTGGAGCAGTTTTTGAAAGTTTTGCTTTTTCGTAATGCTGTCCTGTGAGATGCAGAAGCCCACTTATTTGCAACTCCTGTACGTTTAGATGTGGTTTGATAGTGCAAAGCATCTTTCAGAGTTTGATCCTCACCTGTATATGTATTTAGAGCTGTATAATTACAAGTACTATTAGCATGTCTGCTTCATATATGGTAATTTCAATGGAGAGAAGGGCAAGAGAGGAGTAACTTTGGACTGATACTTTATTGCTTTATAGCAGATGTCTTTGCTCTGAACATTTAAATAAGGAAATAGTGATAGTATTTGTTACTAGCTGATAAAAGGATTTCATGTACATGCTGTTTTTTTCACATCGTAAAGATACCTTGGGACTGCTAAGATTGCAGCTTTGTTGCAGCAACACTGTAATTCTTCCACTAAAATCTCCGTGAGTCAACATTAAGACAGCATGACAACTTGCCCCGATACTCAAACCTCCCCCAAAAACCTCCCTAAGAAGAAAAATTACTGAAGATGTAGAACTTGCAGTAGTCAGAGATAGTAGGCTAAACCTTTTTTTTAGATTGAATAAAGCAGTTTTGTTGTTAAGTCTTATGGATACATCTAGTATTACAGTGTGCATGTTTAATTTCCTGCTTCTAACAGTAAGAAAGATTGATACTTTTTTCTGAACTTGCAGTCCTGTTGACCCCATCTGCTGATTGATGGATACCATATTTCAGTCTCCTCCTGTAGGACTGATAAGAACATCAGTCCTCTGGGAATTCAGTAGGGAGAAGGAAAAATGCTGTTCTTTCCTATACTTTGACGCCTAAGCAGATGTGTACTAACCATTGGACTGTGAACCTCCCACTTTTGCAGAAATGTGATATTTATTTATTTTTTTGTTGAAACAACCAGCACACTGTGGTTTGGAACTTCCTTCAGTGGGACAGTGGACGTGAGTCTGATCAAGAGGGGTCTTGGTGACTGGTACATCTCAAGGTCATGCAGTCAAATCCCAAATACTGCTTTGGATTTT
This sequence comes from Grallaria varia, assembly GCA_013396735.1. Taxonomy (NCBI): domain Eukaryota; kingdom Metazoa; phylum Chordata; class Aves; order Passeriformes; family Formicariidae; genus Grallaria; species Grallaria varia. Next base: position 479,922 of record VWZG01012343.1, on the reverse strand, counting down.
TTAGGTACCTCCATTGTAGCTGTCCAGTTGTAAGTGTGTATCAGTAGTTGCTTTTAAAGCATTAAAATCAAGAACTAATAGGAAAAGAATGAATGCAGAATTAAGGTTGCATATCTTAGAAGGGCGGGAAAAACTACTCATATCTGCCTTGAATTAGAAGTGATAAAAGTTAGAAGCTTTTGCTACTTCGTTCATTTTTTCATATTAATGCCATCAGAGATCACTAAACCAAAAAAAGCCTTGATTTGGACTCCTTTTTGAAGAAGCTGGAAAGACTGCTAGGTACTGTTACTGCTTAGAGTCAGACTGTGTTCTCTCTCCTGTCACTATGGAAAACTGGAAGCTTACTGCCGACCCAGTCTCCCTCGCAAGCCTTCTCATGGCAGTGCAGGGTAACTAAAACAGCAATTTGGGTAACGGCCTCAGCGCTTTGAGCAAACGTCCACTTGTCCCTTCGTTGCAAAGAGTCTCCAGTAGTGCAGATTTGACTCTCATTTGGCCCTGTCAGCTTTTTGGCCAGCTATGTAAGAAGCCTTTACTGGTGCAAACTTCCCTGCAGTTTATACTTCAGAAGTTCTAGTGGTTGGACCTTCGTGAATTTTTTTGTTGTGATACACTTATTGATTCCTTTTCCCTGTGGGTGAGCTAAGCAACATTTTATCTCTGTGCTCCATGGCAAATGAAGGTTTATTTCTCCTGTCCAAAAGTTATTGCAAATGTCCTAAGAGTGACATGTAATGTACTGACTGCAACAGAAAAACAAGAACTATGCTGTCACATGTAGACAGGAGGAAAGGTAGGAGGGCGGGCATGATTTATTCCATTATTTCTGAATTTTACGTGTTTTATCTTACCAAATAAAGTAATGCTGTAAACCAGGAGTCCTAATGGAATAAAGCAGTAAGTGCTGTAGCCAGAGGCATGTAAGAATATCAATTAAACGTACACTTGAAAACATCCATAGGGAAAGTAAGATTTAGTAACTGTCATTGCAGCATGTTAACCTCCTTTACTCCTCCTTGCCCTCACCTCTTTTCCAGGCTTCTCTTCCAAGCTCCAGCTCCTCACTTCATGAACTATATTAGAATGGCAGTTCTTCAAAACGACCCTCAAGGACTCGGTGTTTGCAGCCTAATTATGCATCACTCTAGAAACTAGCTAGCCCCTACTTCAGCTGGTGCAGATCACGACCACCACATTGACTTCAGCGAACGGGAACAGGCTCAAGTCCTTTAATTGTTTTGCTATCAGAAGATAAGGCGGTGACTGTAAGCATGACCGCTCCTCATGGAGTGGATGCCCAGTGGGGAGGGCACTGTGGAGCTCAGAGCTCACTGTGCATCATGCCATTCTGCGTGTCTCTGATGTAAGGATGTGTTCCTGAACAGACAGATGGCATCGCCCACCAGGGGATTATCAGGTCCTCCCCTGTCAAAGTGAAAATCTACATTCAGCACTTTCTGAGAAGGGGAAGGAAACATTACAGCCAAACTCCTGAAGGGACTAGCCAGCTGCTGCCTTGCTATGCTTGACCCTAACCTTGACGTAACTCTTGGTGAAACAAATAGTGGAAAATGGCATCATCTCGCCTCAGTAAAGCCTTAGAATATGTAGGATCTGGGCAAAGGAATCAGAACCATTACTATTCCTAGACGTCCATCCAGTCAGACGAGCAGATGGAAAAGCACAAACCGTTCTCGGAGAGAGTAGGAGGTATGGACCAATGCCTATAGCTTGATTTCTGTGCCAAATACCAGTGTGAAATCAGAAAGAGGAGGGGTCCCAGTAGACAAAACCACCAAATAATGCTCAAATAATAATATCTAATAGAGGAAAAGACCTAAAATATGTTGACTTACAATATAATTATATAAAGCTTGTCATCTGAAAAATCTTTCTTGCTTCTTGAAAAGCAAGGGAAAGTCTTAATCTGATGGTTGTAGAGTTTTGACAGGTACCGAGTTTGTAGTGTCTGTAATCAGGACACTCTTGTGAAGAGAAGGACTTGACAAATCCTGTAATGGACCAGACTGTACATCTTGCATGTTTGTGACTTGTAAATGAGAGTAAGAGAGCAGTGATGTTGTTTGTATGTAGTGTTATTAGCTGTGTATAGAGGTAGCAGGTTGAATATGAGGAGATGACAGACTAAAGATATGAGCTGGGGTAACAGACATGCTTAAGCAACCTTTGTGTTTGTTGTTACTGAAGTTAGAAGTCTTTGCTAGGCTGGTTAGATTTTGAGGTGCTTGTTAAGAGAATAGAAAAGAGTGAAGAACCAAGTGTGTGATATCGAGCTGTACTGTTAACAAGCTGTGCTACACAAGATGTAATGGAAAAACAGGAGTAAGGAAAGGAGATAAAAAAATGCAGAATAAGTGGAGGTTTAACATGAAGCCATAGGTTAACTATTGCCACACATCCGGTATTTGAGAGATAGACAGGCAGTAGTTATTGCATGGTTTGAATAAGATATAATTGAGGTATAAGAATCAATCTAGGTGACTAAAGATACAGGTAGGGGGGAAAAAAGGAGACAAGTATGATCATAACTCAAACCTCTGCTTCCTTACAGTGCTAACCACTGTCTTTGCAAGGTTCTCCACTGAGTCTGAAGTGCCAGAGGAGGTTTGCAGTTCTTGATCCACATGAGTCGTGCAAATACTAAAAGTCATAACCAGGAGCTTCACTGTACCAGCCGTATTACGCTACATGAGCACTGCCTGAGTGCACTCATTAGCAGGTCTAGGAGAACATACAGTGTGAGAAGCAAGTGGAAAGAGCTCATTGAGGGTTGTGAAATAGCTTTCACCACAGCATTATTTTCTAGACATGGTGTAATCCACAACACTGTCCGCTTCCTCATATCAGATTGGAGCATCTGAGTCTGTACCTGGAAGAATTCATCAACCATTTTTCTGAAAATTACAAGCTGACTAAAAAGAAACACAAACCCAGACTTGGGCAGATGAAGTTAAAGGTGTTCCACTTTGCATATATAAGGCTGACATACTGATATTTCCTCATAACTAAAGGTTGACTGTAGGGTTGAAAAACCATGTTTATCAGCAAACTAGTAAGAAAAAGCGGTTAGGATATTTGCTTGTCAACCTGACTTGATCATGCCCTACAAGTGCCTGAAATGAGCATGGCCAAAGCTACACCAGAAACTATATTTTGGAGTAGGGAAGTGCTGGGATGTTGCCTTGAAGCAATGGGATATGCTGGCTAGCACTGAGCATTGTAGCCTAGAAAACTGACCTCTAGGTGAGTAGTTCTTATCTTCCATCTCCATAATTTTTAAAGAATAATTAAAAAATACTTGGCAAGAGTTAAAGCCTAATAATTTCTCTTGCATTCTATCAAATCAAAGCCTTTTCCAGGCTGTTCTTAAAAAAGTAGTCATTCGTTTACTCAATATTTATGGCTGTTATACAAGCTTTGAAGTGTGAAAAGGGAAATGTTAATTGGTAGTGAGGAAGGTTACCTAGTGGTTATGTTGTAGAGGATGTCCTCTGCTGTGACTCCTTAAATCAGTCATTCATAATGTATACCTGTGCTTCTGAGACCAGCAGTGCCCCACCATGAGACTGTGTTTTCCCTCTCTGTGACAGAACGAAGATGTTAGGCAGGAATACAAGGGCTCATAGCTCCTATTAGAGCTGTACTTTATTTTTTAGGCTGATGTTTGAAGGAGCTGCACGTTTTCATTCTGGAACAGGGGCTGGTCAGCACTCACAGGAGAACAAGACCAAAGTGGTTTTTCCAAGTCCAGACAAGCCCAGCACAGAGGTTCTTTATTCATACAGGGAATATAGATTCTTTCACAGAATCACCATTTATTTTAAGTTCTTCCAGACACATAGACATTGTCCAAGGGGAATAATTCATACCTCCCTCTTCCTCCCCTTGTACATATCACGCGAGGTAAAGCTGCTCTGAGATTATAGTTCATAGGGTTCGTTCTGTCATTACTTGTACTTCTGAAAAAGATTACCCACAATACAGGGTTCCAGAGAGGTCTTTGAACTTATTTTCATTTCCTTAGTGGTCATGTTCTTGCTTCTTGGATCTATGGGTGTGAAGAGGAAGATTATGTACTTAATTCTCAGGCTGCACTGGATGGTAGGAAGTAGGTAAAAGCTGTGCCAGTGGATGGGATGTCCACTCCCTGGTCTCCAGCAGATCCATTTTGTAATTTTTTTTTTTTAAACCTTTTCCCACTTATTCACAAAATCTCAGACCTTAAAAGATATTTAAATATTTGTCACTCTTGGAAAGCAGTGATATTCGGCTGGCTAAAAGACCTCGTTCCTCATCTATTAAAGAGCAAGTAAACACTATTCCATGTTTATTATGAGCATAATTACACTGAAGAATGTAAGACACTCTATTATGCTAGCAATTGCTGAGAGGAATCCATATTTATTAGAAGAAAAGTGTGAGATCTGTGTCATACAATGTTTCAGCCAACCATTCTCTCAGTTCATAAGGTACTGGAACAAAGGACTGTCGCAGGAGAGTTAATGGGTCATTGACCTGCTAGGCAGTGACTTTCTACATTATTAAAAGCATAATGTTTCCTGCATTTTGAGGGCTTTGCTGTTTGGGTGCTCAATGCAGGTGACGTTTTGGGAAAAGCACTTTTTTGTTTGCATTGAAGACATTTTTAGAGACAGCCTAATAGATTCTTATTCTCTCTTTTGCTTCTTCAGACAGTGCCTGTCTGCTTTATGTACAGTGTCTGTTCTGTTTTGTTTCATTTTGTTGTTTTGTTTTTTCAAATAGCACATTTACCACTGAGTTTTTGCGTGACGGGAGATGAGTCTCACCCAACTGCAATTATTAAAGAGCCCACCAACTCATTTAATGAAAGAAGAGATTTTAGACCTAGTTTTCTGGGCAGAATTCCACTTTGGGAAATCACATTTTTCTCTCTGTCTTAAGCAGTTTTGTGCTATTGCCCCATTTTAGTAAAGAACTATTACTTTTCACTATAAAACACACTACATTTCAATACTCACCTTTTGAAAAATGCTTTGGGACTTGCTCAGATAGTTCCTGTATAAATATATGTTTTGTCTCTTAAGTGGTTTGCTTCAGTTCTCCTTCCAGTTAGAAAACTTGTCCTGTTTCCAAGAAGAGGTGCCAGGTATGACTTCAGGCTTACACATCCTACTGGATGTGAGATCTTTGTTCACTGACGAAGAATATATTTAGGTAGGTTTTAAGTATTGCCGTGTCTGTGCTCTGGGATTATAATATTTCTGTTAATGAGTTGCCAGTGGGCAGCCAAACAGTATTCAATATGAATTTGCTTGTTGTGTTTGCATATTAAGAATCATAGCTTTGGCTGTGGATCCTGGGCAATTTGGTGCAAATTGCCAGTATTCAAAATATAATCAGGTTGTAGAATTTTGCTTAGATTCTTAAATCACCTTATTCATTCTAGAATGGGTTTTATCTTGCCTAACTAAGCATTTTAATGGAATTCTAGTTTAAGGTACTTGTGTGGTTCCTATGAATAAGAGAAACATGAGAAGAATACACACTACAAAAAGAACTAATAGGATCCTCTAACAGTGAAGGGAAACTAACTTAGGAGAAAATGAGGATATTTTCTTTCACCCTCACATTTGTCTTAATATTTTTTGGTTATAGGAGGCTGGGGTATTACTTCAAGAAATACTGGGTAAGATATTTCTAAACAGCAGTGAGATTTATGTTTTTTTACAGGATTATGTTCCTTTAAAAAACATCTATTTCTGTTCACTTCCCCCCTTTAGATTTCTGCAAATAAAATCATTACTATAGTCTTTCTAGTGACTGAACATGAAAAGATGAAGAACATGGATGGGCAGAAATCAATTTCTTTCATTTGTGTGAATGTAAAGGCCGTAACTCCATTTAGGTGCGCAGTTGAAGACGTGTTTCCTTTGCAAATAAACTGTGCAGCTTGATGTCATCTTATTTTTCCACTCTGCCTGTAATTGTTTTGAATTAAAGGGTGGATGCAGCCCTGAAGAGCTGGAGAAGGCAACCTGTGGGTAGTGGTATCCAGAGGACAGGTCTGTGTTGTCTCCCACGCAGGGGTGGATGATGAGAGAACAGCATCCTGCTGTAGCAGTTCTGTTTACTGGTTTCTGTGCTGCACGTCCACAGATGTCTGAAATGCCTAAATCTTGATAGTTTAAGGCTTTCCTTTCTGCTTCCTGTCTCCCTAATCCAGTCTGATCTTTTAGCTGGGGCAGAAACAGCAATGCTTCTGTATTAAACTTATTTTGGAAGGAACATTTAGCAGTTGCTGTCCCCTCTGAACTCATTAATTCAGGTGAATAGCAAGCAGAGGGAGAAGGTGGCTTTGCCTGTGTTGCCACACTGCAATCTTTCTGTGCTGTGGAGCCTGACCGACGACGCAAGGGGAAGAGGCAGCTGTGTTAGCCTGTTGTCACTGCCATCACTAATAGAACACGATGATTTCCATCTTTTCCCATCTGCCTGTGGGAGGAGAGGCGCTGATAAGGCCTTGGGATTGGTTACAATCTCCTGAAATCACAAAGCAGATGGATATTGAGCAGATAAGCGTTAATCTGTCCTGGGAGAGGATTAATCGGGTGAAAGATGGCAATCTATGTGTGCGTGCGGGTGGCGTGGAAGGGGGCGGCGGTGAGAGTGGTGGGCAGCTGGTGCTGCTGTCATCTCTTTTGGTCCTGCTTTTGTCCTGTTTGTGTGCCATGATGGCAAATAAGGTCTGCTTCCTACACAAGTCTTATTCCTCTAATTTTCACTGAACTTTGACTTCAAAAGCCGGGGAGAATGTCTTAAGTGTTTTAAATGATCTAAGTCTTTTTTTGATTGTCCACTTTTCCTCTGTACTTTTAGCCAGTCTGCTGTTTCTTTGTTCTTTTCCTCAGAACACATTCACTGATGATGTGACATTTGATTTAAATTATTTTTCTGATGTCCAGAGCATTTTATCTGAGGATCTCTAAACGTTTTACTGGCATTAGTTAATTAATCCTCAAAACATCTCGTAGAGGTTAGGTAAGCATTAAAAACCTGTGGGTTTTTTATTTGCTTGTTTGTTTTCCCCCTGAGCATTTGAATACCTGGAGCACCTGTTGCCTGAATTTGGAGTTACAGTGCTAGGCACTTCTGAAATTCAGGCCTTGTATCCATTATTGGTGGGTATGCTGTGGCACAGGGCAGTGGGATCAAAACTGGAGAGAAAAATGTATCAGTGACAAAGATGGGAATAAATGTGAGAATCCAGCCTTTACCTCTTGATCTCCTTTTTTTTCCCCGCACAACACAGTGCTTTTCTGAAGCGGTGCATTGAATGCTAGTTTCTGGTTTTTCTCTGAATACAGCTGTTTCTTTTTTTTTTGCCTCCCATTTGAGAATCACATCGTTCCTTCTTCCTCATATCTCTCTCTGTCTCTCTCCTAATTTGCTTGCCAGTTTAAGAAGAATATGCAGTGATGCCGGTGTCCTCTCACAGCTATCTTCTGACGTGCCTGTTCTTTTCGTTGGATTAGTTGCCAGCTCCTATGAAAGATCCTGCAGCCTTGTATAAAGCTGGAAGATTATAAAACTACTGGGGTTATGTGGGATGCATAAAGGCAAATTCTGTCCTGCTGTTCTGACTTAGGGTTAGCTCTTAGTGTCTACACTTACTTTACCAGTGAGTGGTTGAACAGCATGATGTATTTTATGTATGAGAGATATAATTGCATGCCACAGCCAGATTTTCAGAGGGGCTCTAACTCTTGTGTCTTATTTTTCCATGCTCAGAACATTTATTTCCATATAAAAATGAGCTTGATCAAAAAGGCATGTAAAAAGAGCCTTTTGTAGATTTAAAACTCAACCAATCTGTCTATTTCTATAGCAGTAGTATGATAAACAAACACTATCTTTGGTAAACTGCATAGGCATTTAGGTGCTTATTACATTCTTCAGGTCTGCACAGTAAAGATCCCTGAGGAACTGAAACCAGTTTGCATTGGGTGGACTGGAGCAGACCAGAGTGTGCAATACCTTTGTTCAGTCTTGGGTTTTCCTCCTTCTTCCCTTGAAGACAAATATTCAGAACAGTTTTTTTCAAATGGCAGTACAGAGACTTTACTGTCCCAAGCCTGAGAAGGATGGCTGCTGTTACTTGCTGTGTGCCGAGGTGAGTGCTGTGGTCTCGTGTAGCATTAATCACCAGTATCTAGGGGAGTACGTGTGGAAGTTTTCATTTTGCCATATTTGTATAATAAACCTGTTGCTGTGGCTAGGACAGGTGTGTTCATGATTTTTGTTCCATCTTACTTCAAAACTTGCCAAAGGCGTTCGAACAGAGTCAGTCAGACAATCATGAACTAGGAATAACATGCAGGTTTTATTTTTATTTCTTTTTACAGTTACATTATCAGTGGTACAAATCGATAGGGAGGAGTTTCCTTCTTGTAAATGAAAACTGGGTATCTTTTAAATTAGGTAGCCAGTAGTCTTGACTACAGTTTGCAGGCCTGTTATGGATGAGATTGGATGAGGTAATCAGAATGGTTCTTTCTGGCCTCAAATCTCTTACCTGAATAGCAAGAGCTCAGGAGTCTTCAGGTTGGAGATACTGTTTTGAATCACCTGGTGGTCTTTTTTCCACATGCTGGGGCTAGGAATGCATTTTTCTGTCTTTACTCTTTCTGTAATTTGCAATCCTTGACTGAGTTTCTAGAAGTTGTTTTCTCCACCTTTTGTGGTGCTTTGAATGTCCTGATGTTGTTTTACAAGTTTCCTGTGGTCAAATGGTTTGCCAGAGTTTGACTTGTGGGATGGAAAAAGAAAACCTTTTGAGACATCAAGTTATTAAAGGCAAGAGGACACTGCGAGAATAAATTGCCAGCAGCATGAACTGAAATGGAAATATTTGTTAACTTGTTGTCAGACACAGAATTTTTTTTATTTTGTGAGGAAAAATTAGACTCTTTAATTTTTCTTCCATACCTGTCATTTTTTGTGATAATTTTCTTTCCTTTGCTCCACGTCCGTTCAGTCACCTTTAGGAGGAGCTTCCTCTGTCTTATTGTAATAATTTCTTTGGTTTGGAGTGCTTAAATATTTGTTTTGTAAAAGCCTATGTTTCTGATAGTAAGAGGACAGAACAAGATTGGATTCTAGTAACAAAGAATAGATATCTAATGTTCATCAAAGATCCATCTCATAAAGAGCTGGATCTAGGGCTGCACTGGTCAAAGAAGAGAATTCTGTTGATTCCTGTGGCTTAGGATGAAATGCCAAATAGTGTTCTACTAATTTTCCTTTTAAATAATTCTCCACTCTTTTTTTCTTTTAGCAAGACAAGACTTTGCACTGTTTATTCCACATAATAGGTAAAAACCAAAACAAAACCACCAAAAAACCGAAACAACACAACAGCAACAACAACTAAAACCTGAACAAACAAAAACCAAACCAACAAACAAAAACACCAAACCAAACTGCAGTTGATTTTCTTTCTGTAGTTTGTTCAATAAGTTTGATAAACAGACAAAATTGCTGTTATAGGTGAGAATGCATGATTATATTCAGTGGTCTCAAAACTGTCTTCATATAGCTTTAATGACACTCATGACAGAGTCCAAGCAAGAAAAAATAGAATCAAGATTCAAAATATACATTTGCTCCCTCCCCACCCTGACTTCATTTTTCCAGAGCAATTCAACTCTGAAAGCTTCAGTTTAATCACTTCAGTCCTCTGCAGTGCAGCTGACTGGGGGTAATCCAGGTACCAGCCGTGTCGCCTCTGGTGATGTTGCAATTCCTTTCCCACAGTGGAATTTGCTCCTAAATATCAGGCAGGTGAAAATGAACCCTGTGGAGGAAAGTGTTACATTTGGTTATGTTGTACAGATTTAGTCTAGACTCTTGGATTCTGTAATCTGTGGTGTTTAGACTAGAGGAAAGCAGGCTGCTTAGGTATTTACAGAACTTTTTAAAAGTAGGCAAAGTTATGAATTAAGTTAGTACTTCCCATTGTGCTTTGAGGGGGTATATGTAGTGTATAGAAGTTCATCAAGGCACCCTGCACATCAGGGCACCAGGGACATGGCATTAAAACTTTCAGTGTACAAATAAATGTTCCAATTCATCTCATTTGAAAAACTTGGAGCCTTTTTGGCAGTGCTGGAATCAGTCAAGAATCTGAAATATAGATTCTCTCCGTGCTTGCATGAAATGTTTTAATTACTTAACTTAGAGAGATGATCACACTGGGAAATACTTAATGTGATGTGCCAAATCCTTAGCAAATATAAATTGACATAACTCCATTGAATTCTCCAGCCAAGGATTAGAGCTGATTGAAAAACAGGAAATGGCAATGAAAAAAATCAACCAACTGAAAATACCTACTGTAGTTTAATTCCATTTGTTCCCAAAGTTTTTATTTTGTTTTTGTTTTACTTTTGGTATCTTTTCTTATGCTCTGTGTCAGACTTATCACTTTTTTTTTTTTTCCTTCTTTAGGTTTGCTTTTCCATTTTTGCTGATTTATAAAAGAGAATGTGAAGGAATGTAGAATCTCTGTGTCCAAAAAGATGATAAGCACTTAACTTGGAATTTTCCATTCCATGAAAGTGTCAGATTCCTTTTGTTCCAGTTTTGTTTTTTTTTTTTTAGTATGAATTAATTTTTCCTTGAAAACTGGCAAGGAAATCTGTTGCGTGAGGATGTTGCTGATGTATCTTAAATGAGTGCCTTCATCATTTTCACTGCTTTACGCTGATTTTTCTGGCCCTTCAGGTGGTGGTGCACTGATTGGTTCACACTTCAGTCCTGTTCTGTGTTATTGGGGTGGTCTCCTTAAGAGTGGAACAGCAAACCACTGTTGAGGAAGACACCCTGTGCCCATAGGTGGGTGTGCAGGGCAGTGTGAGCTGCGGGTTGTGCCCTGGGTGGGGGGAATTGGAGGGAGCCCCAGGAAAGGGGCTGTGACCTGGTGCCAGCCCTTTGCATCACAAAGAGCATGGGGACCTGTGGCACTGGCCAGGTGACCGGACACTCAGGGACAAGGGGAGCTGATGACTCAGCAGGAGGACCCCAGAGTATTGCGGGGAACAGACCATGAGGGTATAAAAGCATGGAGATTCTTTTGTTCAGAGTCTCTCCCTGGAGGCACCAGCTCGAGCTGTGTTGTTACTGCATCATGCTTTAATTGCTTTAAGGATCCAGACAGCTGTGACTCTGCTGTGGCAAACCCAGGGCTGAGCCAGCGAGGAGAACTTGTCTGTCTGCATTGAGTGTGGGGTGTGCAGGGAGTCAAGCAGGGCACCCGTCAGGTCACTGGAGCCTCCTGGTGTGAAGGGGCTTCGGTCCCAGCAGTGAAGGTCTGGGGTGGTGGGAGTGTGACTGCCAGAGTGGCTCCTGAGCAGTCAGGCATTTGAAACATGGGCCACTCTTAGGCCAAGGAGTCTTCTTTTCCCCCCAGAAGAGTGCAAAATCCTAACTTAACAAGATTTTACTTGCAGCAAGATACTTCCAGCCTGCTTTTCTCCTTCCCTCTTAATTTCTTAATGTAATTGTTTCTGGTTTTCTGCTTTCTCACTGTTAGAAATGTCATGTTGTTCAGTTATCAGCATGCTCATTTGGAGAAGTTTATTAAAGGTGACATAGACTTTCTGACATCCTAGTGGCAGAATTTCATGGCTCGTTTGGTAAAATGCTCCTTTTTGCACTGGTAGATTTAATGTGACTCTTATCTGTTTAAGAAAATTTTTGCCCAAAAGAGGAAGTTTTTTGTTCAAGTAGAAATTAATGATGGTGGAGTGGGAAAGATGGTTCAACTGAATAACGTTGTGTGAAATGATTTAAAGCAAATGGAAATTTTTGTGTGTTACTGCTACCACAGTGCACTTGGGTTTGTATTTTGTGTAGTTGAACAGCGTTCTGGGACAGAGTCCAGCTTTAGTTTCACTGTCATGCCTTAAACCGTTGGAAATTACAGACCTTTCCTGCATATGTGATTTCTGCTTTGTCCCTGTTCTGCATTTCACATGTGCAGCTGCAGTGAGAGATCCAGGTACATATGGAAATGCATTATTTAAGGGTGCTCTCTGTCAGTGCTTTCTGAGATGTTCATCTCGGTCAAGCAGGAAATCCAGCTGACTGCAGCCAGCTTTTCTTTCAAACCAGGAATTCTCAGTTCAGAAGTTAGTCCAAATCCCTTATTGCTTTAAGCAAGTGAAAATTGGGACTAAGAGTCTAAATTTATTTGCTTAAGGGCACCTACTCAAAAATATTGTTGCAGGGGGGGTGGGGGAGGACTAAATACATAACAGGGGAAAAAATTAAGAATTGGAGATATCTTCTTGTTTGAGACCAGCCTGTTTTCCAGTATTTTGCTCTAAATCTTGTTGTAGTGAATGAAGTTCACGCTTGTAGGTGCTGGAGAGTTTGCTGTTCCTTGAGACAATTCCTTGTGACACTCCTGTAATGCTTCTCAATCAGATGTTTCTAATCTTTATCAGAAACTACTTTACCAAGTAATATAAAACAGTGGTTACTGAATTCCCCTTAGCCCTATCCAGAGTTTTTGGAGAAAAGAGGAACCAGGGTAATTACCGCAAGAGACACTTTGAATTTCCCATACTAGTGTTAGGCCACCATGTTTGAGAGGAACAAATGAACAAAATCCAGTTAGGATTCCAGCTTTATATTTTGTCAAAATCCAAATCTGTAGTCTGAATCTGTCTGTTGTACAGAATGCTGCTAGTCTATGCAAGCCTTAGATTTCAGGTCCCCTGCAGAAGTACCATCCAGGTATTTACTGTGTGTTCTTAAGAGAGAGTCAGTTTTGGTGGAGATACAGGAAAAAAATGTTCTTTAAGGCAGATCCTGCCTCAAGGCAGTGACTGGAGAGGTGACAAGGAGGGAGAGGAGGAGAATTCTGTTGCCATCGAGCCAGAGAGAGCAGCCTGTTGAGTTTTCACTAGATTGCAAGGCAGCGTGGCTTTAGAGGAGCAGTGCATGAGGCGGTGTATGTGTATGTGCATGTCTGAACTCTTCACTTGGTCCTCATCCCTCTCAAGTTGGAACACAGCTAACTGTGGGCAGCAGGGATTCATATCTGCGGGGTTGTCTGTAGCTGTCACGGCTGACTCAGCAGCTGCTGCTCTGGACTGTCCTGTTGCCATCTGCCACACAAGCAGAGGAAATCAGGGACAATTTGGAATGTGTTTTGGGGAGCAAATGGCAACTAAATAACAAAACACTTTGACATTTTTTGGACAATATTTTGTAGTTCAGTGCGAAATTTTCTTTTGATCTTTCATTAGATTTGATGCAGTTCCAAATGTATTGGCTCGCAGGCCCCCATTGTCAGGATTGGGAGAATGGTCCATGATGGTTTGAAAGGTGCCTTTCAGTCCATGAAATGACAGGCTGAAACCTCTTATTTTTGCACTGACAGATATTCATGATTTGTAAAAGTACAAATAATAATGGAGAAGGGAAAGAACAGGTTGCAAAAACTTACTATGAGTATTTAGGATATGTGTTTCTTTTAAATAAATGCTAAAAGGTAAATTTAAGTGAATGCTTTGCTTCAAAATTTTGTATTTTGAAGGCAGTTGCTATTTTTGGTATCCAGACTTGGAAAATGATAAATAATCATGGTTTTCTGTAACTAATGGCTACAGTTTTAGAGTTTTCTTTCAGACTGAGATGAAGGGAGGCATAGTGATAGAATGGAGAAGTACAGATGAAAACAAATGAAAAAAAGTTGCCAATTTTGGATCTCCATTGGTTTGGATGAGGAATGGTGAGAACACTGTTTTATGTAGAGAATGTGAATCATACCTTAACACCCATTCTACTTTAAAAGAAAAAAAAAGGAGATTAAAAATGTAAAAGCTGTCATAAGGAAAGCACTTGGATCACTGGAATGCCAATACAGGTTCTGGCAAAAAGAGTAGACTACACAGCTATGTGCTGCACTGACAGAAGCTGTAAAATCAAATAAATAAATCTTGTTTATGTACACACATGCACGCACACACATATATGTGTGCTTGTGTGAAAAAACTGGGCAGGATGGTTCCTAACTGAGCTGCCTTTTCACTTTTGTTAAATGTGCGGTCCCAGTCTGCTTATTGCTGGTTTTGATCTTTAGTTTATGTGCTGGCAATTAAAAGACAAAAGAAGAGTGAGAGAAAATGTGTTAAAATATGTTGAGCTGCAGTAATAGTAACTTCCTGGACCTTTCCATCTTGGGAGACCAGAGGTCTTTTGAGGATCTGCTGTGGGGCCTGATCGAAGGCGTATCTAATTACATGTTTTTAAGACATGATGGAGGCGGTGTGTGCAGCATTGTCTTTGCTGTGCCTAAGCAGTGATGCATGAATGCAGGCATTTGTAGGGCAGTCTTCTGTGTTTATCATTGACTGGTTTGGTTAAAAAGGTAGTATTTATTTTAGAAATTATTATTTCTAATATGCATAGTTCCAAGGGAATATATGCTGCACATCAATACTGATTTATCAGCTCCTTCTTCCCTCGAGTCACACAACTTTTACTGCGACTGTTTACTGGTTTTTCAAGAAATAGGACCAGCAAAGCATATTTCCTTGGAAGTGAAGTCAGCTCGAGTGGATCCAAGCTGAAGGGGAGTGCTCATCTGTGTTACAGTCAGCTTGTATTATAGATGTAGAAAAAGCCGAATGTCAGGTTTTATTGTGGGGTTCAAATAGTTGTGCTTTGTTTATTCTTGTCTGCCAGACAAAGTACTTTCAATATTGTTTTGCTTTTGGATGGTAAAAGTGATTGATGATCTGAGAAAAGGGCAGGTGCAAAAGATTTGTGACTTGCTGAAGTCACCTAGGAACATAATGGCAGAATCACAAGAGGAATACAAATCCCATGAGACCCAATCTGTGCTTAATATAATTTATTTTCATTGCTCAGAGTAGACTCTAATTTATATAGCAACTAGAGGAGGAAATTCACTCTCTCATTTAGTATTAGTTTGCAGTCTGGCACATAGCATACCACATCTAGCAGTGGCTGCCGTTATTTGCTGTTTGATCCTTTTCCCGGTATATATGTGACATTTCAAAATATTTTGTGATAGAAGTAGATTTGGACTTGATCCTCATTTCATCTTCATCAAAACAAATCTGAAGAATTCCAGCCTGCACCTTGCCTTTCCCAAAAGTCACTTTCTGGGATTTGGAGAGATGGTTGCAGAAGAAGAAACTGTGAGGAGTGTAGAGCATGCTGGTAGATGTTGTGACAGACGCTGCATAGCCAGGGCTGTGTTTCTGGAAGAGTCATTCAGCAGTTTCAGTAGTCTTTACTGTAACAAAAATTACAATAATTAGTAGTGTCCATGGTGTCTGACTGACTCTGAATCATTGAATCATTGGATTTTACACTCCCCACTCTGTGTGATGGAAGCAGGTCTCTGCATTACACAAAGAAGAAGCTAAAAGGTGTAATAAATTAAGCACTTGTTCAAAGTCACACAGAGATTCATTAACTGAAGAGTGCCTGAACTCAGGTGTCCTGAATCCTAAACCCTACGTCTCATTTACTAAGCCATCCTTCATCACAGTTCATTGTCTCCTGTCGCAGAGGAGTTTGCCTTGAGGGCTTATGAACGCCAGCCTTTCTGTAACAAAGCTATTTGAGAGGAAAGATTATTTTTTCTTGGGTGAATCTGCTCTTTAGTAATTAACTTTTTGCTTTGGATGTATGAAATACTTTTGAGTTGGAGGGATACATATATGCAGGAGGAGTATGAGAGGAATGCATGAACACATATAAACATCAACCCATGGCAAATGACTAAGTGCTCCACACCTAGTTAAGAGTAATTTAAATTAGCATTGCCTTCACTATTGCCATCACTGTAATTCATCTCGTTGTTCCCATGAAGCAGACTAGCATGGGGTCAGATTAATAATTTAAACAGTTTTACCCCTCAGCCTTCTTCCTCTTCAACAGAAGCGTTAGGATTTAGCAGAACACCATTGTTCTAGCTTTTGAAGACTTTAATTGGTGTTTCAAAGAGTATGACCTCATTCACTCACAGAGCATTTTTCATTCTTTTTGTCTTCTCTTTTAAGTTGCATAGAGGTCAGGTTTGCTTATTTTTCAGGATTTTTTTACCCCCAAAATATTTGTAGATAATTCGGTGTATAAAGGGATTAGAAAAATTCCATGCTGTCATCTCCCCCATTACCCATTCAGGTCCAAAGCCACTCCAAATACCTTAAAGCACTCCCTCAGTTTTATGCAGAGCTGAATTTCTCAACACTTAAAGAAACAGTGGTTAAAGTCACGTAATCTTACCTTTGGTTCAGCCTTTTCTGGCACCCCTGTTTCATTCCTGCTTGTCACCTTTCTGTAGTTTGTGATACCTGAATGGGACCTTCATTGTTTGCCCTATTCCAAGCATCGCTTCAGCAGAAAAAAAAAAAGTGAAGATAATTCCATACAATATCATGATAAAAAATAAAATATATTGAAATCACTTCATGTAATGAACAAAATAAGTCTTGAACTGTTTTTTTTGTTTGTTTGTTTCCACCCTTACTCTCTCCCCTGTCCAGCTGGGAAGGGGAGTGATAGAACGGCTGGGTGGGCACCTGGCATTCAGCCACGGTGAACCCACCACAGTCCTTTTTGGATGGAGGCACCGCTGGGATTCCACAGGTTTGAAAACCCAGAACCAAATTAATTTATGGGAGTTACTATCTTTTCATTGAATTGAGACATGTTATCACTGGACTTACATTATTAACTATCTGATGCTTTTATGTTGAATTAATTGTGTAGGGTAGAACATCCTTATAGTATCCTGGAATCTGGTATCATATGAAAGTTCAGTGATGCTAGTGGGTGTCTATTTTCTGATGTTTGCAAAGTAAAACAGCAGTTGACATACTCTTGACCACTATGGTCCTGCTCCACAACTCTAACCCTAGTCTTCAATTTATAGACAAAAATTTAGATGACTAAAAACTGGGGTTAAAAAATGGGAAGTATTTTATACTAGTCCTCAGCTTGTTGGAAAAACTCAACAGCAACAACATACAGGTTTTGCAGAAATTTTCCTTGTTTTCCATCGTGGTGTCATAACCTATTCTTAGTTTTAGCTGTCAGTGTAAACTAGGTACCAGATAGTGCTCCAATATTCAAAATGTGATATGCAAATTACATCTTTGTACTTTCTAATTTGAAAGAATAATTCCAGTTTTTGTACCCTGCTGTACTAAACCTTAATAGTAGGTGTGAATATAAGCAAGATAACAGCCTGATTATCTAAAATTAGTGATCAGAAGTAAAAAAATCTTTTGACACCTGTCCTAGTCTTTCTTCTGAGGACCTGAGTTATCTGAGTTTGGTAATAATCCACACTCTACAGTACCCAGTTCCAAACCTTAATTATAAATTTTTGAGCATAAATTCGAATTGCTGTAGCTGACCTGAATTTGTTATTAAATTCTGCTGATGTCGACTTTCCACTTACCGTTTTGTGTCATGCAAAGGGAAAAAATTACTTCAGCTTTGTAGTTTTTACTTTCTGAAATCCTGGTGCTAACTGTAAGATACAGTGTGACATCAGTAGTTGTTGCTACCTGAAAATTAGTGACAAGTGTGATACGGAGCGGTTCGGGAACAGAATGTATACGACCAGTATGATCTACAAAATGTCCACTTTATTTACAAGAGTGCCTTTTTATACACTTCTTGTATACCCCGACACACGATCCCTTTTGCATTATTGGTTACATAAAAGTAAACATGCCCTATTGACCATTCTAATTGGATTAAGGCAGGTGTCAATAAGAAGTGAAGGAATTTGTTTACCTCTTGAAACTCCTCCTGGAACTTGGCACAGATTTTTCTTTGTTCTAGCTACAGAATCCAAAGTCATGATGACTTTGCAAATTCTCACTGTCTGTGCCACAGCCCTGCTAGCAAGGCCTAGAGAATGCAGAATGAATTTGCTCACACAAATCTATTCTCACTACAAACAAGGCATTCAGAGTCAAAATACCTGGTTTTAATTTCTCTCTGCTGTCTCTTGGGTAATCCAGCAATAATGCCATGTGAGCAGCCTCAGTGTTCTGGAATCCTAACCCCTAGCAGCTACTGAAATCTATCTATGCTGCTACTTGGTTTTCTATCACAATCCTGGAAGAATGTGTCAGGTAAATCCTGGTGTTTTCCCTGCCATTTTAAGTACTAAGAGTTTGCAGTTCTGCCACTTTTCGTCTGACAAAACTGATTGATTGTACCATAATTTGCTGGATTAGGAAGCAGTTTGCTGTAGTATGTATGAAATTGAATTTATTTATTTATTTATTCATAGAATTTTTATGCAAGTTACTGGATCAGTAAGTGGCAGTCACTATAACCCAATAAGGACTATTCTTGGTTTTGCTCTAAAAGAAATAATTTAAATGATAAAGAGCTCATTAGTGCATGTATATTACTTACACAGGTAGGGTTAGTAATGAACCTTTGGGAAGCAGCCTTGGATTCTTTTCCAATACTTGGATATAAAAGGTGAGGAAACCTGGAGTTAATAATGTTAGCCCTGTTAGCTCTGTTTTATCTCTGCTTGCCAGCTCACTTCTTGCATGCTTTCTCTCCCTTATCCATTGATATCTTGTTATCTCACAATTTTTTTCTCCCCCTCCCCCCCTCTCCCCCCCTGCTTCTCAGTTCAGCATTTTTAGCTTGGTTTTCATCAGATACCACTGTCAACTCTATTTCACTCACTGCTTTCTGTCCTTACTTTTGGCTTTTCTCTGCTTAAGCCACCCCATCAACTCCATCCCTGTCCTTCCAAAGAGCTGGTTATAGGAAGGCAGGAAGGAAGTTATTCTGTGAACTCTTCCAGAAGATGCTGCTGGCAGCGATTTGAACTTGTGAAGAAGACTGGGTGCAAGGACACAGGAATGAGTGGAAGAGAGCGCTCTGCCTGGTGTAGAGAGGTTGGAGGGGTCTAAGTTTAGGATAGAAGTGAGATGAAATCCTTGCAGTCCATCCTGGCACCAAGCAGAGACGTGGTGCTGTTGATTAGGGATAAGAAAAGGGATCCTGCTTTCGCTATCAGCCATGGTTTACTTGTGTGAAGCCTTTTGAACTCCTTTTGAAACAGTATAGGAGTCCTTCCTTTGCTGGGAGTGGTCTTTGGATGATGTCTATGGCAGGATGGCTTTTGGATTCTGCTAGTGTAATATTTAAAATTTTGTGGTGCTTTTTAAGAGAGCAGGCAGCCTCAGATTTTAAAATTTGTATATTTAGTGAGGTTGGTTGAGGTCAGCAATGGCTTAGAATATCTATCAAAGAAAACCTGCTTTGAGAGTGAGGTCTCTGATTCAGAAGGCAGCACTTTACACAGATTCAGTGTGACAGTCCAATACAGAAGCCACAGTACTTCAAAAATGACAGGTTGAGCTGATGCTCTATCTATTCACAGGCATCAAAAACTACTGCAACTTTGCTGTTGGGTTATTGAGTGTCCAAAGAGAGACTGTTATGCCTTGTCTGACTCCCTCCCTCAGTTTCCTATATGTAGGAACCTTCGATCCCAGCTTTTAAATGACCATGTTGTGTTGTGGCACAGTTAAGTAACTGATATGCTTCATCCCAGTGCTGGAAATGCTTTGTTGTCTAGGGAATGGGTGCATAGTGGCTGATAAACGAGTATGTTAATCCTGTTAACGCTTGCATGAATCCACTAATTTTGACAGTGTTGCATTGCGATGTGGTAAACAGGATTGTATGGGTGATGCAGGTCCGTAGCTTGGAGTGAACTTTGTCATATCTATGATTAGTTAAGGAACTGTTTTCCTAGAAATTGTAGTATAACTGTGGTTCACGTTAGGTTGCAGATATTGTGTCCCATCATATTTTCTGCAAAAATAGCTAGAGTTGAAAGCCTAAGCACAGTGTCTTAACTGGAGTCAAGAACAGGATCAGTTTTGCTAGCAGCTCAAGAGGGGAGCTTACAGCATCCTCCATAATAGCAACAACAGTTATTCTTTACGCGTACATGAGCATTTTTGTCTGCAGTTTTTGGAGAGTTTTATAAAGATAATACATTGTCCATTTTACAAATGGAAGAGTAGAAAGAGTAAACCCTGAAGGTAAGAGTGACTGAACTAGAGAGACCTTGGGGGAAAAGGTATTATTAAAAAAATTTCCTTCTGTCACTTTGTGTTTTCCCCCACCTCATAAAGTACGCTGTTAGTCTTCTCCAGTCTAATTATGCAGTCTCTTCACACCTAGGTCTGTGTCACAGCTGGTCTAAGATGGTGTAATTTCTCTGAAGTTGGAGTTTTTGCTTTTACCACTTATCTTTTGCCTATGTTTTTCAGTTAACTTTCCTCAAGGTAATTTCCATTTCATTTGTGTGTTTATTTTGGCACTATTTTTGTGCTTCCTCTTTGCTGGTGCTGTTTGAACAGTTTGGAAGGATAGATTTTGTTTAGGTTTAGGAATCCCTTCAATGTTTGTTTTAGAGGAAGGGAACCTGTGGGCACACTGCCTTTGAATTTGTCTTTGCAACCATCTCAGTGGAAACATGTGTCCTGTCTCCTTTCTCTTCCCCCTGCGGGCTCCTACAGAAAGGATCCCATTTCTGTTTCCCCCCTCTCATGTCTGTGTGCTGCGTTCCTAGTGCAGATGCAGATGGCTAGTTAGTATTGCTGGGCTTTGCAAAAGCTGCTTGGGATTTCACATGGCTTTGAATGCTAATGAAAGGTTTGTTGTTTCATTTCTGAGTCTTGTAAGTAGGCGCACTCCACCATCGATGCACTCAGAGAAGGAAGCTGCTAATTGTCTTCTGCCCCTCCGCTCCCCACTGGTGGCTGTTTCTCCCTCCTGCTTAGGGGCTGTTGACATAATGCCAACCATTTATCTTGCTTGGGGATGTATTCATATGTGTGTGTGTTTTGGTGGTGGAAACAGGAAAGAGAATTTTCTCTCTGTGATGGAAATAGAACATAATCACAGAAGTGTTCTCTTTTTATATCAGGCCTCACTGGCTGTTGCCGTTTTCAATAATTGCTTTAGCATGTTCCAAAATTCAGAATATTACAGTAACATTCTTGGCTATTCTTACTGCTTAATCTTTTCATCAAGCTATGACAACCAGTAATGAGGAATGAAATAGCCTGTCCCTTCTGTGTCTCCATGTAATCTTTGATCTGGAAAGAGGTTGCACAACAAAACCTTAATTCTTTAATTTCCAATTCTCAGAAAGATAGAGTTTGGGGAATTTAATTTGCCTCCTATTGTCTCTCTGCCACATTATCTTCACACGTCTTGTAGTAAGTTGTTAGCCTGCCCAGATTTCCATGCTGGCATGTTGCCAATCATATGAATAGCCTTTGTATCTTTGAAGCCAGGAGGGTTCAGAGAAAAGAAGGTAAATATTCCAAGACTGTTTGATGTATGGACAAGCTATGAAGCACTGTGGCAGTAGAAACATGTACTGAGCTGCTTCCAGTAGCTCATTAAACCTGTTCCAGTGAGACAAGGGGTCTTCTAATATCCTGCTGATATTCGAAATGTGCTTCAGCACTTCACACAGAGAGTTCCTAAATATAGTCAGAACAATGACTTTATGTAGAAACTGTAAGAGGTAGCTCCCAAAGCATTCAGTATGGAAAGCAAATAGTGCTAATTCCATTCTGCAGACAGGAGAACCAAGGGAGGGGAGGTGAAGTGAATTGCAAAAATGATGCAGCAGTACACTGACACAAGTGTGAATAAAGCTGAGGTCTCAAGTCTAGTGTTCTGTGCTTAGTGACAGTGACACATTTCTGTATGAAACCAGAAGGCTATAAAGTATATTTTGCTGTAGTTTGAATATGTATGTTCTTAACCACTATCATAAACAGCTCAGCCAATAGTCTAGTCCTTTCTGATACATTCAGTTTGGTATTGGGATGAGTAAGTATCTCTCAGCATTTCTCAAAGCTATTGTGTACTTAGACCCTGTCCCCGATTCCAGGATGCAGGCTCATGACTCCACAGAGATCAACAGACAGTGTATTTCAGCCTAAAAAAAGGTGCTGAGTTTGGTCCATCCCCTTTAGGAGTAGAGCAGTGCTGCTGTTTGCTCTGTGAGCCCAAAGTATCTGTGCAGCGTGTCAAGAATGGCAGTCTTCCAGCTCTTCAGCAAGTCTGGACAATGTGCTATTAAAATGAGTGTATCAAATGGTAGGAAGAACACAGTCCTTAAAGGGCAGAGTGCAGACACATTATTAAGTGATCTATTTATGTCAGAGAGCTATACCTGTAACAACACAGTGCTTCTGAAAGCTACCAGTCATGGCTGCTCTCCTATTACAAGCATGTGACAGAGATGGATTCTGCAGTAGTAATTTCCTCTTATAACTTGATACAAATTCCATCCCATACATCTCTCGTTTTGTACTTTTTAAAGCATTGTGGTTGAATTTTGTTGTCTGAGAGATAATTCCAAGTGAAACACGTTTACTGTAGGTCTTTGCAAGGTCAGGCATGTGGGTCTGTGGGCAACTACTGTGCAAGTTTCTCTGTGTGCTCCTCTTTGAAATGAGTACCACCTCCTGGACCTGCAAAACTCCTCCTAGTTATCCCATCTGTGCCTTTCTACTCTGTAGCAATAGCAAGTGCTCACACTGAAGTATATAATGCTTCTATGGGAAAGAAATACATCTATATTTATGTCTACATTTTCAAGGGGGAATTGGAGTAGATGACCTTTAAAGTTTCTCTTCCAATCCAAACCGTCTATGATATGTTCCAGGCTGCAAGGTCAGCACCTTCCAGATGCAATTGAATTGTTTTCCATGGCAAATGAGGAACTAAGGCTCTATAACTGAAAATAGAAAAGAAAACATTTAGTTTTCAGATATTTCAGGAATTCTTCTTTTGTTACCAAGTTGTAATGATGTAGACAATGAATAGTGTGTTTACAGTGCTGATACGTCCATGATGCGTCCTCAGCATACACCCTGGGGCCAGTGGGGTAATGAGCATGTGGCTTTGGGGACTGTGCTACAGTCATACCTTCAGAAGTTTAAGTAAATGTAGCAACACTAGATCTAGACAAAACAGTGAGGTACTGCAACCCACAAAAGTTTTAAGTTCTGGCTTAAATCTATCTGCTTGTCCTTCTTCATCCTCTTCTTTAGCTTCTATGATGACCTGTTCTGTTTTCTCCTTTAAGCAGTGTAACTGAATAGATGTTGATAGCTCTGTAGAAGAGAATCAGATGTAATAGGTTGCTCATGGCAAAGGAGTACAGAAGTCATTGGTTCTTTCAGACGATTACCTGAGACTGTCTAATCAAGGACAGCAGAGCAGAGTTAGCCTGTATAACTTTTCTTACTGGTAGGTCCTTTCATGCAGCGATATTTTTATAATAATGTTCTTTGCAATGAAAGAAGCTTGATAGTGTTGGAATAAATCTCTCTGCTTGACCATTCCTCAGAGATTATTGTTTGTTTCTTATGTGATTTCTAGTGGTCTTGGGCAGGGGTCTTCAGGGGTCTTGAGGATGAAGATTATAGTCTTCCTCGCTGTGCCCTTTTCAACTTTAGCTCAGAAGGCAGCTGCAACTCGTCTTTTTAGCAGCTCAAACTGGTCTAATTAACGAATTTCTGTAGTTATCTTAACTTTTTGACATATTCCTTGACTTATTGTCTACAGAAACCACTGGGCCGTTTAGGAGTGGCCTTGGCTGTCTCTCCCCCACCATGTGTAGGCTATTTTCATGTCTAAATGATTTAAAACAACCACCAAACATACTTTTAAGAGATAAGTCCCCTTATCAATCATCAAACCACAAGCTCAGTATGATGCTAGGATTTTAAATTAAATTACATACAGTCTTGTTGGCATCACTGGTCCTCTCTCCAAACGTTTGGAGTTCCTGGTGCTCAGGTGCTTACCGGGAGAAGTATGAAGCCCTGAAAGAGCTAAAGCAAGAGGCTTCACTTCAGAAGAACATTTCGGACTCTGTCACATGTGTAGTGACTGCAGAGATCCTGGTGGTGAACAGGAGAGGAACCTAGCTACAAGATTTTTATGCAGGAGGACTATTTAGTCCTATGGACTCGTCTATGAAAGTTATGTGCTGAAAGCAGTGAAATAACCACCCCATTTCTGGGAAAAGGGCAGTCAGGTGTCATTCCTGGATTTTGTAACAACAGTCTTTAAGTGCCTGTCTGGTTTGGACAGCTGAGGGCTTGATCTATGGATGGTGCATTTCATATTAAAGAAATGCCCATGGAGTAAGATCAGTGTAGTCTCTCATGCATTACCTTTCTATTTGGTCTAAATTAATGGTTACCATTAAAATGTAGTTTGAAAGCAAATTTCCCAAAATTAATACATGAAGCATCACAGATTTGCTGCCTCTTCCTCTGAAGAATTTCAAGTTTTACATTTTCCCCCTAATTTCCCCTTCAAATTTTTCCTAAAAATTATATACCTTTATTTGAAAAAAAACAACAATGAACACTTGAAACAAAACAAACCCTAAACCTCCTTCACACTTGCTTCAACTGATAGTTGAACTATCAGTTCAGAGATAACTGAAGTGCCATGTTTCTGTATGTCAGTGAGCACTTGCAGAAGTGTGAGGTATGAGGCTTTGCACATGGAAGGCCAGCCTAAGGATCAAGAGGATGAAAGTCCAGTTACACCAAAGGTGTCACCACATCCAGAAAAGTCAACACTTCATCTATTATGACCACTTCCAAGAGGAAGAAAACATGGGTTATTGTCGTAGGCAATTTCCTTCTAAGGGGAACAGAGGGCCCAATATGCTGACAGCCCAGCTGAGGTACCTTTACACTGCTGCATTCAGCAGGGGCAACAAACAGGAGAGGTTGGAAACCACAGTGCTGCTAGCAAGTTATGACCTTGTTGTCATTACTGAAACCTGGTGGGATGAGTCCCATGACTGGAGGGTGTCTTGTCGGTGGCTACAGGCTGTTCAGAAGAGACAGGGGAGGAAGGAGAGGAAACAGGGTTGCCCTCTACATCAGGACGTGGATTGAGTGTGAAGATCTAGTTCTGAGGAACAGCCATGAGCATGTTGAAAGCCTGTGGGTAAGAACTAGAGTTGGAGGCAACAAAGGGGACCTTGTAGGTGGTCTTTACTGCCAGCCACCCAATCAAGGGGAGCCTGTTGGTGGAGCCTTCTTGCTCCAGCCACAGGACGCACTGCGCTCACAGGCTCCTCTCCTGCTGGGGGTCTTCAACCACCTTGACATCTGTTGGGAAAATAGCACAGTGAGGTGCAGGCAACTCAGGAGACTCCTGGAATGTAAAGAGGAAAACCTGTTGAGCTAGGTAATAGACAGCCCTGCCAGAGGGGATGTGATAATGGATCTGATGGTCACCATTGTTAAGTGAGCTAATTGTGGACATCAGGATTGGAGGCAGACTGGGCTGCAGTGATCATTTATTGATGTAGTTTGCAATCCTGGGGATATAGTCAGGTAAGGAGCAAAGTTAGGCCCCTGAACTGTAGGAAAGCAAAATTCCATTTCTTCAAGGAGTTAGTCAATAGAATTCCCTGGGAGACTGCCCTCAGGGACATGGGAGCAGAGTTGGAAAATCTTTATGGAAGTCTTCCGTAGAGTACAAGACCTAGTGATCCTGAAATCCATCAAGGAAGGCAAGAGACCAGCATGGCCAAGTAGGGAACTGCTGGTCAAACTGAAGGGAAGGAAACAAATACACAGGCAATGGAAACAAGGACAGTGAACCTGGGTAGAGCCTAGAAAATGAAATTCGGTTGTGTAGGGATGGAGTGAGTCAGGCCAAGGTGAAGCTGGAACTGAGCCTGGACACAAAGAATTACAAGAAGGGCTTCTACAGGTATGTTAACCAGATAAGGAAGGTCAAAAAAGGTATACTTATCCCACTGATAAAGAATGCTTGAAAACTGTTAACAGCAGGAAGTTGTGGATGCCCCATCCCTGGAAGTGTTCAAGGCCAGGTTGGATGGGGCTCTGAGCAACCTGGTATAGCAAAAGGCAGAGGAGGTTGGAATTAGATGATCTTTAAAATCCCTTCCAATCCAAACCACTGTATGATTATATAAACTGCTGTATTTTATGTTATTGTAGGGGAGAAAGGAGTTTATAAAATTCCCTTCAGGAAGGGGGAATAGGTCAGCACTAGAAAGCTCTTCTGGTGAATTAATGAGATGATGGGGAAGGGTGGGAGAGAGGCAAATGGCTTGGAATGAGAAATGCAAATCAGATTGAGAAACAAAATTATAAGAGAAGGGATAAAAACAAGGCAAAGGCCATTGGGAGATTCTGCACTGCATTTTGTGTATGTGTTGGAGTATTAAACATCTTCATGCCGCACTAATGATGTTGATAACAAGCCTGATCTTTTGATGTTTCTGAAAACATCAAAGTAAAGGTCCTGGAAGGCTCCAGTTCATCAAAATCAAAATCCCAGACAAAAAGAACTTTATTTTTTGCTTTGGTTTAATAGGTATGGATATTTTATTATGCTTAATTTTATGTTTCCAGGAGCTTTGGGAAAAGGAAGGAGGAGACGGAAGAAAAATAAGCAAGAGTTTTGAAGTAGGCATGAATGGAACTGAAATGTGATTCAGAATAACATTTCAGAGAACAGTTGAAATCTTTAAACTACTTTTTGCCTGTTCTGATTTGTGTGGAGAGAAGGCAGAAACAGTCCTCTGTGTCTTTTTGTTTTAGTGAGGAGGGCTTTGTCAATTAGGAACATCAGTAGATCCATGTGGCTTACAAAAAAGGAGTTATTTTTGCAGTTACTTCTTGGCATCTGTCACTCTTTTCCATTACTAGGAACAAGGAAGACCCTTTCACTTCAGTGTTCGAACAGTTTTAAGCTCTGCCTCCTATGGTCCTCCTGAAATACTTCTTCCAAAGTAGATTCAGATGTGCAACACTGACACCGTAACCTGCTCCTGTGTCAGGGCTGCAAAGGAGTTAGGTAGATTACAAAAAATGTGTAAATGTGCTGGAATTAGATAGCTGGGATAGCTCTTAAAATTTCACTAAATTTTGTAAGCCAGTACTTCTCATGATATGAAACACAGACAAGACATCCCTAGTACTTGTATTTCACATACGTTTAGAACACTGGGTAATTACATTAAATTTGGAAAGCCTCTGCTTGAAGTGAAATTGCTGGCATATATAAACCAAACCTACGAAAGACCTTTTCAGAGAATTTCCAGGAGAATAGACTCACTCTTCAGTGCATGGGGGGCAGTAGCAGATAAATATTTTTACTTGGTCTGTCATAACATGAAGTCCAGGTATTGTCCTTTTTGACATTGACGGTTCAGTTTTGAGTCAGATGTACATGCATTTGATCACAAGTACTCATTGGGCTGTAGTTTGCTAGAAATAGGCATGAGAAGAGAATTTTAAAAATTGTGTAACTAGAGTTTGCTGTGTAGCAAAAAACTACTGAATAACCTCTTCAGATGTCATTGCTGCTGTGCTCCCTGCTAATGGCTTTTGGAGTTGTAGTGAGAATCAGGCATTGTTTCAGGGAAACTAGAGTTGAAATATATTTAGATGAATTCATCTAGTCAAAGTCCTTCTCATGGAAGGCTGTGTTCTGCAGCGTATTTTTGGGGCTGCTGTAGCAGCTCAGGGTGAAATGCCAACAGTCTGTCCGACTCTCTGCTGGTTTAGAGGACTTCCTGTCAGATTCAGTCTTTTCATGTTGGCCTGCATTGTCATCAGAACCCACAAGCTCTGTTAAGGATAATATGGTGGAGGAAAAAGTGATAATCACTACAGGCACTACAGTGGGACTGACAGTTCTGTCAAATGCTTCTAGATGCTCATTTCCTTATATTTTGAAGCTCAGACACACTTTTTACTTTTAGGGGTATAATAACATATGGTCTTTTCTTTAATTGGTTTTTTTTCAGTGATCTAGATGGACTTCTCATGGACTGCCCTGCTGTAACAGCCCTCTCTGGAAAGTGATTTCTTCTAGTCCTTTGGAGTCCGTACATTGTGAATTGTACACACAGGGTGCGAGTCACCAAGAGGAGATCAAGCACAATGTCTGTTGCACTTTGAAGAATCATGAGGGCAGTGGATTTAGGGGTGCACTCTTGAAGAGTGCAATGTACATCTATATAACCTCTGTGTGGAGAGGATGAGACCCAGTTTTGTCTTCCTCTTTGACCAGAGTAGGACGGAACTGTGATTCTAATTCATGCTCTGTCTCAAGTGACAGTCTGTGTCTGTGAAGGTCACAGCAGTACAAAACCCCAGAATCCAGTTGTTAATCTTAGGGTAGGAATTGGCACCAGATGGAAGTCTAGGATTGCTGTACAGGATAGGAAGATACGTAGCAGAAATTTTACCATTGACTCTCCTTTCTGTCCTTATTGCAAACATTCTACCCATTTATACGTATGGTTGGTGGTAGTAAGCACTAATATATGGAGATGTAAATAATTACTCTGCAAAGCTCTCATCTCTCTCTCTTTTTTTTTTTTTTTTTTAAAGCATGAAAAACAGAGACTACTCTTCTCTACCATAATGAATAACTTTTTTTTTCCCTCGCACTAAATGCTGGTGCATTGTTTCAGGTTTACTCTTGCCTTTACTATGCTGCCACAGCTTATCCACTCTATTGTGATGCTGTTTAAATATAATGTATATTACAATCAAATTTCTTCAGTTCTGACCTCTAGCCTCTTTCCTTCTCCCCCTGCCATCTTTCCAAAATGCAGGCAGGCTTAACCAAGCTGGCTTTAATCCATCTAGTTTGACTACTGGGAGCAGTGAAGTCACACTGGCTGTACTACTATGCTGTAGTTATGTTGTATCTCGTAGCAATGTGGTCTGGGCTGTCTGAGTCCGGTCATCATCCCTGGTGTTCTCTATCAGATACTGCCTAAAACTCCAGACTGTGAAAAACTTCCTGTTGTGACTCTCCAGCTTGAAGCTGATAACTTTGTCTCGAGTCTTTAATTTTTTTTACTGTAAAAGAAGTTGCAGAACTTTGTTTTCCCATAGACATGTTTATACATACCTAGGTGAGAACAGTGATAATAAAAAATTCTCATGGTGTGACTAGAATAATTGTTGGTTGATGACTGTCCAGTAATTGGCATTTGTTTTCCTTCTTGTGAAAGACGAGTGTGTTCACAGGCTTGTTGCCTGGGGTTGTACAGGTGAGCTGGCTGCTTCATTGTTGGAATCTCTTTTCTGATGTGCACTGATATTTTTTTGGTATTTTCTTTAAATGCCATCCCATCAGTAGTGTTAAAGGAGACTGAACAACCACTCAGTGCAGAAGCTCCATGGTCATGGTTGGATACATAGGTGATTGTGAGCATGACATTCAGAGATGAGTTTCAGAAAGAAGAAAAAGAGGGTTTTAAAAACAAATAAGAGATGCTATGCAGCAGTCCCAGACACATACCAGACCAGACAATTAAGATCACTGAGCTGTTAACACTCAGTTTGCCTCACTTCATCAAATGCATGAATGCAAGTGGTTCTGAGAAATAAAAGATCAAAACTCAATCTGATCACCCTCTTGGATTTTCTTTTTCTTTCTGAGTGTTTTGCTTTCATGGGTTTGGGAAGGAGAAGGAGTGGTGTTTCTGTTGAAAGAGGTTTTTGAGGCAATTGGCAAACTCTCCCAAGTGAGAACTGTTTGGCCAAATTAACAGATTAACTAGTTAAGAATTCAGAAGGCAGTGGTTTGCGTTCCAAAAATCTTAGCATAAGGGAAGTTCTTCTAGTATGTATAACCAAGTGACTCAAGCAACTATTCCATGCCCTTAGAAATCCTATGGGTTTTTCCGACAGAAATTTTACAGCATCTGATAAATGCTTGTAATGTGCTTTAACACAGCAAGTCCAAAACTCAAGGTGCTACTGCAGCCATGGTAAATCATGTATAGCACAGTGAGTGGTTTGAAAATGAAGAAGCAATAAAGGTGCCATCAAAACAGGAGAGACAATCAGAAACAGACAGACCTCTCTGGACACCCTCTTGTAATAATTTCTCTCGGGAGATTATTCCAGGTAACATTTCCCTTGTATTTCTATCTGAGGTGTCCATGGCACCTGTCTATTTTTGCAAAATTCATCATTACAGTTCTTGTGATTTCTGTGCACTTACTGGTTTGGGTACTGATGGAACTATTTTCTTGGCAAATTCATATTACAGGAGAGAAACCAGTGTTTGTCTGCTGGCTCTAGCTGTTTTTCATGTTTTATCACATAAAAAGAAGGAGGCATTTAATGTAGTTGAAAGATCACAGGCTTGACAAAAAGGCATTTTGTTTCTCACATCATCTCTATGTACAGCTTTTTGAAACATCACATGTAAGTTTGTTGATTGAGTATTGCAGATTTTTGAAGAAAGAAAGTTCAAGGCAAAAAAAATGTCCCTAAAGTAGATAACTTTCTCATAATCTGCCTACCAACAATTTTAGCTTGAAAGTTTTTCTTTTCTTAAAGGCTTCTTAAGGTGGGGAGGAAATCCTCACATAGAGAACTTCTTTAAAATGCCCAGTGTTTCTCATTGGAGAACATAACGAGGCAAATCCAGCTAGCTAAACTCTGAGGAATATCTTTTTTCAGCTCCAAGCTTAACACTGAGTATCTACTTGCATTGTTAAAATCATAGCTGTTTTACTCGTTGGTCTCTCCAAACACCCCAGTCACCCCAAATCTGGTCTGTTTGTGCTAAAATAATCTTCATTGCTTCGAACTCTAATCATGTCACAGTCTCTTTGATTCTTCCAGTTATTCTGCTGTTTTACCATATCAGATTCAAGCTTCTGGTTCTCACCATCAGAGCCCATTAGCTTTCCTTCTTTTGTCTTCTGTCGCTCAGTCCCTCTCCCCCCTTCTCTCCAGCCATCGCTGTGTTTATTTGTGTCTTCCCTGCCTGCAGCACGATGTCCTTTATGCTTCTGACATCATCTTCACTCCTTTAAGACATCTTTAGGACTGACTCCTGTTTAGTGTCTGGAAGCAATCAGCTTGCTAATGATGGCTAGGTTTAGCAGCAGACTAGGGATTGCTAATGGTATTTATTTATTCATGCTCCTTGTGGAAGATAAAGCATCCAGTTGATTGTGATTAGCTGATCTAGATAACCTTATCCTTATTTTCATCTTTCCTCCCACTCTCTATCCAAGTTTTTGTTCTGTGATTCAGTTCTAAAGTTTTAAAGTCAGTGGTTTGTACTTTTCAGCTGCAGCTTGCCTTGTGAGTGCCTCATCCCAATTAGGAAGCTTGAATTTAATGACATAAATGATAGATATTGCTACTAAGGTACAGTTCTAGCCTGGGATTTTCAAGAATGCTCAGGAATGTAGGTCTGCCTGTGATCTCTTGGAATCCTGAATAAACTGTAGCCATATTGTTACATGTAGTGGGATTTTTCTTCAGAGTTTTACCACTTCATCAAGAGGATACTGTCGCCATGCAGTCGGGATAGGTCAGGAAAGCGACACATCTTCTTCAGGAACAGGAACCAGAAAGCCCTTTATTATATCAGAAACTATGGCTTATATAGACCTCAGTATGGACACGTGTCCATGGCCCATTGGCCTCTCTATACATAAATAATTCTTAATTGGACATACAGACTGCACATGTCAGTCAACCATGACTCATCACTTTGGAGACCGGATTTCCGTTCTAGGTGTCACAGCCTTTCCCTTCCGTGCATATCACCCTGCCGTTGTGCAGAAGTTCCTAGCAAAGTCTGATCACTCCAGAGAGACCCCAGACCAGCTGGGGCCCCCACAGGATACTTGTTGGATGTGAAAACAGTGTCATTTAGGGTGCTTGGTGGGGAAGAAAGGCAGTCCTTGCAGTAGAGGTGAGGCTGTAGGACAGCACTAGTGCATGCTGTGTTCTAAGAAATTGCATAATTCAGCACTGTCAATGGGTAATGGAAAACAAAGGATTGATTCTCTGATGTGTATGCTCTGGTCATTGTTCATCAGCTGCTTTGGATTCAGTTGGTTACGATTTTGCTATTCCATTTGAATCAGAATGAAATCAGTGCAATTCTAAATGCCTTAAATTTCAGTGCATGTGAAAGAGGGCCTGAAAGTGCAAATTGAGGTCAAGGTTATTGTGTTTGGTCACTGCTCAGAACTTCCAACCTGTTCCATTTTACTGCTTTCGATCCTAGACCTTGCACGGGTCAGGTTTCATAAGAGGGACCTTAAGAGATACCTCTTGCATCCTTTATCCACACCACCTCTGGTAGACTTTACCTAGTTGGTTCTCAAAGACCTCCCAAATGTGGAGATTCTGTGACCTTTCCAGTATTTAACTGATCTCATAGTTAGAAAACTGAAACTTCTCTGATGCAATTAAAAACCTTTCCTGTTTCTTTTCTGATTCTTCTACACTCCTTTGAATTCACTCTATTTAACCCATGGCCTTGAAGTATGGTATGAGATGGTGCTGAGTCCTTGGCAGTGTAGAATATGTAGGCAAGACTGTGGCTCAGAGAGGATACAGGTGATGCCAGCATGCTGTCTGCTGGCATCTAGGGAGCAATGGCTCTGCTGGGCTGGACAGAGCAGAGGCCTAGGTTGCCACATCTGTTTCTCGAATGTTAATTTAAGCTCTCCTGAAAAAGTGAAAATTGTCCCACGCTGTAAAATACTTCTGTAACACAGCTGAATTCATTGATTGCTATCATGGTCCCTCTAAAGGTATATATACCATGAAACCAATGTGAGCTCATTTCTCACACTGACCTTGTGGAAATCCCATTGGAATTCAGCAAACTACTCCCAGCTGTGACTCATACATGCTGTATGAGCAAAACTGGCATCATAAAGGGAGCACCAGTCCAGCTGAAATAGTTTCTGGAGGATGAAGTAGGTAGGCATTTTATTCTTCCCTCTGTCTGTGTCTGTTTTAGACATAACTGCACTGGTACTCAGGCTCTGGGTGCTCTGCAATCTCATTGGGAAAAGCATATGAAGTAAAGGATGCTTTGAATTACTCACCTGCTGATGCATTGTTTTGCTTATGGGTATGCTGGTAACTGGCAGAAGCAAAAAACCTTTTTCCCAGTATGCACTTGATTATGAACCATCTCTTTATCCTTCAAGTGTCTTTAGTGTTTGGAGTAGTACAAGTGTCAGAGGAGCATACAGCTACTGCGTTTAGCAGTTCAAGTGAGGGGAGAAAATACAGTGAGAACCAGTCAAAGATTCAGCCTTAAGGCATGGAAAACAACTTCTTGAAACATTTATATGTATTTCTTTAATATAAAAGCACCAATTGAGACTATATTTTGTCTTAGTCAAGACATCAAAAAATGCCATATGCTGAATTTTTCTGCAGGAGGCTAATGGACTAGTTCTTTCCTTCAGAATGTAGTTTCAGGAGTGAAAGAGAACAAGCTCTTAATTTTTCATGAGTGCTGGAAGATTTAAGCTGTAGGTACAGAAATTGCTTGAGCATTATCTCTTAATACTTTGATTTGTTTATAAAGCCCTCTATGTCTAGAATAGGACAAAACTTTAAAAGTTGGGGTTTTTTTTTAAGCTTTGAATGTTACGAATATTTCATTTTGTACTTATTTCAGTTGACCCTCTCTGTTTTTGCTATGTTTGAATTGTATATTCTAACCAAAAATATTCTTTGTAATTTCTAATGACTCTCAAGAAATTTGCTGCTTTTCTATTTACTTATCTGTTCTGGAATTTTCAATATCTAAATGCTTGTGTATTCTTTTCAAAATACTTCTGTGGTTTACTCTGCCATTTAAGAAATTAATTTTGTAGAACTTAATGCCTTTATTTTTTTTAAAGGAAGATGATCTGTGTTATGTAACAAAAGGATCTTTTGTGATGGCAGAGTTTGACATGCTATCTGCTCAGCAAACTTGCCTGTGTTCTTTTTATTTTTAATATTTCTATTCGTATTCCACAATGATCGTGCACAACTGACATGTCACAGAAATTCCTCTAAAGTTGAATTCTCAAGAGAAAATCTTGAGGTGGAGTCCCAAAGATCCTGTTACAGGCAAGCTGTTATTTTTTGTACATGAGTGCAAATGTCCATGAACTTATGGAGTACATGAAGACAGGCATTCGCTCCTAAGGTAGTCACAGTTGAACTCTAGCAAATAACGCAATAAAGAGAAGTGTAGTGTTGAGTCTAAGTGAAAATATGATGGTGGAGTAGATCTGCTTAGAAAATTTTCTGTGTGGGACCAGGCCTTCAGATTACCAAGAATCAACAAATTTTTTCAACAGCAGTAAAAACAATGAGAAAATTGCCAAGGAAAGCCGAAGAAGGGTGATACACACGTCCTGGAGCAAATTCCCTATGCCCTTTAAATATATTGGGTTGTATTTGGACAAGACATCTCATTGTGCAATATTGACCTTTCTGCAGTGTCATTTGGACATGTAGTCCTAGGAGGGCACTGAGCTTACATACTGGAGTTAGTCTTGCAGAATCAGGCCCTTGGTAGTGGGAGAAAGATGGAGTGCAGAGAGGAGAGCTGGTAGAGCAGGGCAGGTGTTGACAATTAATTCACAAATTGGAAGGGTAGACTCATAAGGTCATTGTGTCCCCCGCTGTGTTGTTCATATGCTTATAGAAAGTCTTCCCCATTTCCCCCTGCTGATGCGAGGTGAAGGGAGGTGTGGAGCTGACAGGATGAATGATGAAGGCTTCCCCCAACCCATTGCCTCACAGTGATGGAGTGACATATTTAACCTCCCCTGATGCTACTGCTGCAGGTGAAATGAATTATGCGACCCTCTGAATCCCTTATCGGTGCTAGGCCGTCTCAAGGGCTGGATGCAGCTGCTATAATTTTGGAGCTCTTTCCCTGCTTTAATGCTGCTTACAAATCATGCACATTTCTCTGCTTGAAGACCCCAGGCTGCTTTGAATATGGAACTGGTCTCCCTAGGGGATGTGAAGGGGGAGGGGAGAGCTGTGATAGAAGATACAAAACCTGCACGGAATTGCTAATCAGACTCTGCCCTGTGTCCTCCCAGGCTGCAGATGGCTCCTTGCTGTGTTGCAAGCCTCACAAAGCCAAACACCTTCGTTGTCAGACTTGCAGGAAGTGCTTTAAGTGTCTGCTGCAAAGGGTAGGTGGGGAATGGTGAGCTCCATCTTTAAAGATTGCTGGCGGAGCCTATAAGCTGGTGATTTTCTTATTTGGGAGGTGGTCACAGGTAGCCTTGAAGGAAACAAAATATGTTGGTCTGAAACAGTTTCTAACTCTGGGGCAATGGATTTTTCTCGTCAAACAGCCATTGCCAAATTTACTCTGGAGGGTCAGAATTGCAAATCTCACTTGGTTTGATCCCCCTTCTGTAGAGGTATTGTTTGCTCATGTCTCTTATTTCCTTCCACAAAGAATTGTGAGCTCTCCTCTTTCCCGCATGTCTGCCTTAGAAAGATTCTTGTAGAAAAAGCACCAAAACCCTAACAGCAACACAAAAGGAACTTCTCCACACCAAAGAAGTAAGGACTGTAGCATTGCAGGACATTTTACACCCCAAAGCACTGAGAACAAATACCTCAAAACACAAATTCTGTTGTGCTGGATGATTGAAGAACCTGTGGGTGGGAATGTAGTGAAGGTGCTCACAGCACTCCCAGCATTTAATTATTAATACAGCCTATAAATTGCAATGGTCCATTTATACTCATACTCCTTTGGTTTCTCTTCCTGTTGAGATCAAGCACTTGAGATGGTAGGGAGATTTCCTGCACAGTGCCATGGGCTGTGGGCTTGATTTCCCCTGCTACACATCTGTGGGATGGAACTTAGTGGAAATTCTGGAAGAAAAACAAACAAATGAAAAAAAAGGAGTGAGATGGAGAGCAGGGAAGTGCTCACAAATACTCTTGCGCACAAGCAGCTATTTGTTAGTTTGTGTAACACCTTTTGTCAGTATTTTCACTTATTGCTTAGGACCTTGAGATTTGCTGGCTGTGGAATGCTGCAGAAAGTGAATTGGTCACTGTGTTGTCATTTCAGTTTGGTTTGTGAGCTGTGCGCTGCAGGGCATGCTTCCTGTAGGTCGGGGTTTTTTCTTGGTTAGTTATGAGAGTTGTGTGAGGTACTGTAGTGATTGCTTAATCATTTTTTAATATAGTCTGTTCTGATAATATGTAGTGCAAAATCTATACTCCAAATACATTCAAGCATCATCTTTATAGGAAACACTGAGTATTTTATTTTATGATTAAAGACAGTTCAGGAAAAGAAAAAAGAATCATAGATACTTTCGTTGATTTTGAAGAACCTATATAGGTCTAGGCCTTTATTTATTTCTTTTGGGCTATTTTAGTCAGGTTGCCAGTTGCCACACTGCCTGAACACTTCTCCAAGCCCTGACATAGGCAGATTTCTGCTGCTTTCCATAATGGAAATTGGCTCATTGGAGAAACAGTATGCAATAAACAATAACCACCAAAATATTAACAAAAGGAAATGATGTAGGAGTTTATTTCCTGAAGTTCTGTTAATGAGCGCAGCTTCTTTTCTCTGAAATAAAGTATTGGTCTTTGCTCAACAGTGTCAGAAAATGCCATCAGAGATCATGTAACACTTCTGAAGTATGTTACTGTATTTTTCATATTTCAGAAGGCTTTTTTGTTCTTGTTAGTCTTTCTGAAAATTACTGCATCCATTTCATGTGCACTGGATTTTCACTAAATACATTTTAAAAAAATTTTTAAAGTTTTTTAGTTGTTTGACTTCAGTTTGTGATGGAAGTTTATGTAGCATCGAATTTTGATTGTGTATATACATTGCTTGTTATTTCACTCAGCTGCTTGGCATAGAAAGAGGGTTGTAAGTGTTGACATGTTTACTTTTCATGGAAAATAGGGAGAAATACTACATCCTTTCGCAAGAAGTATAGGTTGTTACTTTCCTTCCCTTATGTTTCTGATGTTTCATCTAAATTCATAACCATTTTTATGGGCTGCATGTTTCATCTTACTGCTTATGCTAAAGGATAGCTGGGGAGAAGACACAAAGGTGTCAGTTCTGACTTTTCGTCCCAGATAAACCAGGGCCTCATCTTTGTGTTAAATAGGAGTAAAGTACTTCATACGATTGCTGTCAAATGTATTAGATTTTTGTGTTTTCGTTTTCATGCCTTTCATCACAGAAGGCATTGTGCAGATGTAGTGAATTCAATGGGTAAGAAAAAATAAATATGTGCCAGTTTCAGTTTGGCAAGTTTCTATCTCTGTCCCATGAACTGGACAGGGAGAGCATTTTTTTCTTGTCACATTCAGGGAATTTGATAGTTTTAGACTAGCCAGCATTTCCTTATCTTTCTTGATGAATGTTGATGTCATTAGATTAAGACTTTAAGGTACATTTACTCGTACAGTCTGTCTCCTTGGTGTTGGATGAGTGAAACAAATGGATCTGAATCTATCACCTCTGCTTCTCTATGTTTGGTTCTAGCTTTCATTGGTCTTAGGGTTTTGAGACTACAGAGCACCCCTTATTCCAAGGCTGGATGAAGTGTGAAAAGCAAAAGTGAGAGAGACAGTGGCAATTTTGAAGGCAAAAATACACAAACTTCTCAAGGAGTATCAAATGCTGGAGCCTGAATTTTAGTTTCCAAGTATATCTGCACTTGTAAACTGCTTATCTGTCTTGTAAGTTCTATGTACATTGCATTGGGTGCAAAGCAGACTGGCAAACCTAAGGTTTTGTTTGAAAGCTGCGACTGCTTAGCACAAGAGAGTAAAAGAAGGTGAATGACTTAACACAAATTGTTTAGGATCAGTGGCTCCTCGTCAGTCACCAGATGTCTGTCTCTGTACTAATATCGGCAGAGCTGGTACCTGGCAGGTGGCCTTGCTGAGCTCTGATTCCCCATGCTCTGTGTGCTGGCAGCATGTGAACTGGGTGAAGGGATGCAACTGCTGTGGTGTCAGAGCTGGGCAGCAGTTACCTTTCCCTGCTGCTGAAGGCTTCCTTTGTGCTCCTGCAGTCTGCTGTGTTTTGTGATACCGGTGCTGCTAACACAGCACACTCCTTAACTGCTGGATTCAGCAGCAGCAGAGTTGGGAGACACCAGAGCTGAGTTCTCCCTTTGCTGTGCTCTTCCTCCATGGCTTTTCTAAAGCCTCATCACCCGGCAGGAACTCTGTGCTTTCCTTGTTTCCCTGCACTGCACATCCTGAAATAGCACATACTGGGAGACCACTGCAAAAGTTTAACCCCCAAGTAAGTATACAAGCAGTGCTGTATGAAGATACAGTATAGCAGCATCCTTTCCTCATCTACAAACTGCAAGTGGTGTGATTGTTCAGTTTTGGGCCTCTCACTTTACAAAGGACATTGAAGTGCTGGAGAGTGTCCAGCGAGGGGCAACAAAGCTTGTGAAAGGACTGGAGCACAAATCTTAGAAGGAATGGCTGAGACAGCTGGGGTTGTTTAGCCCGGAGAAAAGGAGGCTCAGGAGGGACCTCATCGCGCTCTACAACTACCCTAAAGGAGGTTGAGGCAAGGTGGGGGTTGGCATCTTCTACCATGCCTGCAGTGAGGACTAGAGGAAATGGCCATAAAATAAGATAGGCAATTCAGATTAGATATAGAAAAAAAATTCACTGTTAGGATGTTAGGGCATTGGAATAAGTTGCCCAGGGAGGTGGTGGAGTTACTGTCTCTAGAGGTATCTGGATCTGGCACTGAGTGATGTGGTTTAGGGATTACAGTGATAGTGCCAGATTGGTGGTTGGACTTGATGATTGTAAAGGTCTCTTC
This sequence comes from Grallaria varia, assembly GCA_013396735.1. NCBI lineage: Eukaryota > Metazoa > Chordata > Aves > Passeriformes > Formicariidae > Grallaria > Grallaria varia. The sequence continues at coordinate 441,120 of VWZG01012343.1, read as the reverse complement.
CAACCTTAATGATTCTATGATTTTTATAAGTGCTTGGTTTTATTCATTCATATTTAGATTCCCTTTATCCTCCTCACTTTTAATGCTACATTTGAACTTGTACCATGATCAAGGTCCTATACAGCTTTTTATATTATTTTCATTATCAGTTTTTAATTGTCTTCCTCTTTTTTCTTCTCTCACACTGTTAGAAAAAGAAGAATCTTTGATTAGGATGTATTATGCTTTCACTGTGAATAGTGGAGGGATGTGTTGACGTTATGTATCATAAATGATGGACCAGGAGCATCTTTCAGCATTGTGGGGCACAGGTCAAATAAATTATCCAAATCCTTTTGAATATGTATGGATGGCCTCGAGCTTCCTATGAAAAACTTCTCCTGTGTAGTGTCTAACGCTTCTTCTGTTTCATTATGTGCTGATCCCATGTCTGTGCTGCTGCACTGAAGCAGGGTGTCTTTTTCTGGCAACCAGATGGATTTGTCACTTTGAGCAGACACCACTGTGTTTCAGGATTTATTGTTGTACTGAGTATGAGGAAACTCTTCCATTGGTGTCTCTGGATCAGATCCTTACTGACATGTATTTCACGTAACTTCCTTGATTATGTGGTTTTGAGCAGACTATAAGACTTCCTCTTATGGGGGACCTTCGTTTTTGTTTAGTAACATTTTGCAGTTTTAAGCTGTGCAAAAAGAGATGTAGACTTTTGAGAGATTAGTGCTGCATTCCCAATATTGTGATCTGGGGCTGGAGAATGACTAAATCATTATGACTTTGGTTCTGCTGTAGCGCCTATTACTATGTCAGGTTTGATTCGAGTCAAACAACTGTGGGATGACTTAGCATCTCAGTACCTCATGTTGTTAAAAAACACAGTAATAGGATATATACCAAGTTAATAAGGTAATTTGGGAATAGAAACATCAGAGAAAGACACAGCTCTGTTTAAGAGTAGGCTAATATCATTGTTTCCCCTAGAATCGCTCTCTATGCAAGAACAGAGCAGCAGGATTTCATGATCTATGAAAACGACCTCCTGAGGTCAGGATTGTGGTCATCTGTATCAGCTGGTCATAGCCTAACTGATGGAATGAACTATGGCTACAACTGCTTTTACTCACACCTCTGTTGCCCCTTGAGTCTAGTATCATGATTAACTCTGCCAAACACTGCCTTTGCAGTATTAGTCAAGATGTCAACTTCTTCAGCCACTACCAGTCAATGTGTCTAGAGTTTGTGCCTAGTCATATATCTGTATACTAAACTGTAAGGGAAAAGAGGATGACTTTTTATCCATGTAGTGTTGCAGTTGGAGACAGGGGTTGTGTAGCACCGCTGTTAGAAGCCTCAGGGCTTCTAATGAAGACAATAAAGTAAAAATAAAAAAAAAAAACCAACCCAAAACCTAACTTTAGAAAAAAAGTTCGTTTGAAAGATAGTAAGTATAAAAGAGCTGCATCAGGAACCTCACTGACTATAAGGAGCAGGAGGTGTGTTTTCTACCTTAATGTTATATTCTTCCATTCCACACAGCTGAATGAGCTCAGTTTGGTTTCATTTTCTTTTAATGGAAAACAAAAAGGTAATGATCTGTACCTTTCCAGAAACTGACTTCCTTGGGTTTAATGCAATAGAGAATTACAAGTTTATAAAGTGATTCTGATAAGTCTGGGGAAAAAAAAAAGAAAGTAATTTCTTTGAAAGAAGAAATCATTTTTTTGACTATGAGAACAACTTGCTGATTGCAAACAATAGTTATTTTTACTTCTTAAGTAGAGCATGGTCACTGTTGCAGCAGAGGTCCTGTAGTACCAATATGCCTTGTAGTGGAATATAAAGGTAAGAGTTTGTGATGTTCAGACTGAAGTTTTTTGTGATACCTTGGTACCTTCATTTAAAAAGGCGAGTTCAGTCATATTAGCTATTGTCATGTGATTAATTGCATTCCCTTAGATTTGGCAAGCAGCAGGATAAAAACATTTGTTTCCGTTGCTTCATTTCCACCATTAAATTTCTGTTCGAATTTTTCTTCTGTTTGAAGGGTATAATGGTAATATTCTATTGAAAAACATACAAAATTTGCCATTCGAGACAATCTTTTCAGTTACTAGAAATCACTTACCTGACTTTTGTGTTCCACAATTGAAAACAAAACTTCAACAATGCAACCAAACCAACCCCATCATCCTATTGTGGATGAGTTACTTGGGTCCAAGAGATAGAATCAACTGCATGAGGCAAAAATGTATGTTTCAAACAGGTTTGTTTGCTTGCCTTATTATTCAAGGACCAGTTGTTGATACATTTAGTAACATCTTGTACTCTGTTCCTCCACATAGTAGATTTAATTAGTCAGTGGAGAAAATGTAGGAGAAAAAAGTAACATTCAGTTTGCCTCAGACAGTCTAGTTCATTGCAACCGTGCAATGAGTCCTGTCCTCCTCATTCTTTTACAAGTACTTGTAGTTTCAGCCGAGCATCTTGCAGAGTAATCTGTTTTTTAGGGTGCCCAAATGGATAAATGAGGGATGAAGGGAAGCTGCACAGGATCAAGGCCTGAGATAATGCATCCTGCTTCTTGCTGTCCCATATTGCTTAAAATATTTCTGTTGTTAACCTTATTGCTTCCATCACAGAATAGTCCTCCTTCCCTGTTACTTCCTATTACTTCACGTCTGTCTGTCTGTGTGCAGAAGAATGATTAGCAGTGGTTTTAATAGTCTTCAAAGCAACATATCTTAATACAAGTTGAGGTGGATTTTTCATGTTTCCTCTTGCTCACATCTCTGTGAATCTGGTAATGAGGACTTGGGTTTCAATCTTTTACCTCAGTCAATTATTGTTTAATTGTGAATTTTAAAATTAAGATTCCAATTTTGACCTTTCACTCCCTGGTTTTAGGAGCTGAATTTTACAACTAGCTGAGAGGACTGATGGACTGGGAATTTTCTTTCTTTGTAGCTTTCAGTTCCTTTTCTTTTCCATCTGAAAACACAAGGAAAAATTATTTTTCCATAATCAAGAAAATACATCTAAAAATAACAGTGCTTTTGGTCTCACATCATATTCCCTGTGGAAGATAGATGTGTGTGTCAAGCATGTTAAATAAAATAGTCATAAGGTAGTTGTGAATTTCCCCTCTTACACGTTTCCTAAGGGCCCAGTGACTTGGATTTTAGGACATGTTAATGATTTTGGCATCAAACAGTTGCATTTGCAAATGAGTATATAACCAGCAGCCTTTACATGAAGTTTCTCTTTGTACTGGTTTAAAGCCTGGAGGTAACTGGCTATTCACTCCTGAGCCAGCACTGTGTTCTCATGTGGCGCTGACCACTGTCTTCTGTCTGTGCGTGAAGCTGACAGGAGCAGAAATCTCTTACCCTTCTTGGCTGAGTTTTCTTTGTGTATATCTTTCTTCACTGATACTAATCATGGATGCTCTAGAATTTTTCTTTTTTCTACTGACTGTCCTTCACCCTAAAGAATTCAGGCCCAACCTGTTTTAAGCTCTAAGTAGCTGAAAACAGGTAGGTGGATAATATACAAAAATGTCTCTCTTGATGACTTGCAGCAGAAATGTACCAAATGCCTGTCCTGGGAGAATGTCAGCAACTGCAGAGAATTAAACCTGAGTTCTGGTTATCACAAAAATTCCTCTAGAATTTTTGCAGTACAGCCCTTGCTGAGCAAGGAGAGAACTGTATTTTCAACTTTTCTTTTCTTACAGGACTCCACAGACCCATTATCATAGCTTAAAACAAGACATTGTAAGGACTCTTCTTCAGGCAACAATGTGAGCGAATCTTTTTCCAATTTTTCAATTCTCAGGCTTGAGCCAAACAAGTGCTTCCTTATTTCATTGTTTGTCCACAACAATGCTATTGGGAAACTATTCTAAAATCTTACTATCTTTACTTACATGATTTTGAACATTATCTATCCCATTCACTCTTATTTCTTTGTTGTTCATTAATAATACTAACTTATCAAATTTTTAAAATTTGAAGATATGCTAAATCATTTTGAGGGAAACTTGTGCCTTAAGTATCCTAAAAATAGAGAGATCATGAGTTCCTTAATAGAATATTCTAAAGTATCTTCTCAGGCAATTTTTTTCTACTGCTTTGCTTGAGCTCAAGTGTCTTGGTTGCTTCTTTCCATTACTAATGCAATATAAAAGCTGTATGTTTACTTCAGATCATTTTCCTTTGGTGGGATGGCAAGACGGGCACTGAAGTGTTACCTGCAGTGAAAAAATGAGTAAAGGAGTACACCAAAGAAGAAAAGCATTTTTCAGATCCAGGGGAAAACAGGAAAGACACCATGAGTCTTCTTACCAAGAGCTGAAAAGAAAACTAGCACTGGGATATAATAGCTAGGCATCTTTGCAAGACCACTGAGTACAGCTATGTCAGTGGATACGCACATAAAAACAGCATCAATTACATGCCATTGGTAACCTCCCTTTACTTAAGCTCCCTGAGTCCTGTGAACTAGTGGCAGGACGGCAAGCATTCTTAAAATAGTCTTATGTGACTATGAAATAATTCAAAACGTTTTGTTAAACCCTTCTTCGGTTGATTCCAAAGCTGTTTTAGGTTTCTCAGAATCAGGAGAAAAAAATGTTTGAGAGTTAAATAGGGCTGTGCCACTGTAGACATGAGCTGGTGCTTTGCCGAAGTGCCACACTAACCAGGCTGCTGTGCAATTCCCCTCCCACCATCTCAGAACAGCTTGACCCACCTTAGTGCATTGACTTTTCTGTGCTTCCCGTGGTGTAAAAGCACACTATGGTTTCAATTGGAATTTTTTGTAAATAATCAAGAGCAAAAGGCCTGCCCTGATGGGAGCTCCTGAGGGTTTGGCTGCAATGCAAGTCAGGATTCCTGGCTTCAGGAGAGCAGATTGGACGAGTGAGTGTGTTTGTTAGTGTAGAATCACAGGAGGCTCCTGACACTGCACTCTCTCTTCTTTCACTTACAACGCTTTACAGATATTGTCAAGAAGTGTATTTTGGGTCCTTTTTCAAGTGAGGAAAGTCTTTCAAAAGCTCCCTACAGGTGTTATCTTTAACAACGGAAACCTGTGTTAGTGGCAATCACTACTTCCTTATTTATTGCTTCTTATTTCCATTGAGTTATCTTTGCTGCCTTCCAGCTGTTATTCTTAATTGAAAACAAAACCAAACAAAACTCCCACCCCCCAAAAAAAAAAATCAAATAAAAACCCCAGTGCTGTAAGATGCATATCCAAAGCACTGACAATGGAGATTTTTAAATATGAGGAAGTAAGAATTAAAAAATCCCTTGGAATTTTGTCACACAGCTATATGGTGAGCAAAGGCAATTTTACTTTGGAGAAAGCAATGACTCTTTATTAGTGCATGTAGCATGTCTAATAGTGCTAATGACAGTGTCTATATCCTGCTGGGTTTTACCATATTAATATTGGCATGCTATCAGTTCTGGGATCCAAAATAGTGAGTGGTGTTAATGTGCTACAACCAGCCTATAAGTAAATAGTAAACCTCTGTCATTCCTGCTCTCACAAGCATGCCGTATGAGAACTTAATTATTTTTAAATATAATCTGGATGTTGTTTTAAGTACTTGTAGTATTGAAATTTCCCTTTTGAAATTTATTATGTGGGGAACAAAATTCTTTCATGTGGGGAAACAGTGTTTTTGATGTTTTTTCAAATCTTTGAATAGCAAAGAAATGACTTGTCATGTAATTCATTTCTACGTGACTCAGTCCTTTCCTCAGCCAGCAGCCGCGTTATTTCATTGTAGGCTTGCTGTAGCAACACAGTTTTAAGGTTGAGATGGCATTTTCATAATCAACTTTTTGCTCGCTTTCATTTAAGAATTTTCGCAGAACGATGCCTTTCAAGCTAAAATCTCCATATTTGCTTTCTACCAAGAAATAGAGGTATTTCTGCATGCGTGAGAAACCATTTCTTATTAAAAATGGCAATGGTACAGTGGTGTTTTTCTTTCCTGTGAAAGGGTTTCCCTAACTCAGAAAATGTCAGAATTGTAATTCTGACAGGAAGGGGATTGGAGCAGAAGTCCCATGAGGAGTGGCTGAGGGGGCTGGGATTGTTTAGCCTGGAGAGGAGGAGGCTCAGGGGAGACCTTACTGCTCTACAGCCACCGAAAAGCAGTTTGTAGCCAGGGGGTGATTAGCCTCTTCTCCCAGGCAACCAGCAACAGAGTAAGAGGACACAGTCTCAAGCTGTGCCTGGGGAGGTTTAGATTGTAAATTAGGAGAAATTTGTTCACAGAAAGAGTGAGAGGGCATTGGAATGGACTGCCCGGGGAGGTGGTGGAGTTGCTGTCCCTAGAGGTGTTTAAGAAAAGACTGGATGTGGCACCCAGTGCCATGGTCCAGTTGACAAGGTGGTGTTTAGTCATAGGTTGGACTCAGTGATCTCGGAGGTCTTTTTCAACCTAGTTGATTCTGTGATTCTGTAATTCTGAAGGAAGATGGACATCTTTCCTTTTTGTTAATATGTTCGAAAATTGTTCAGAGTAAGATCTTAGCTGGTGCTGTGCAGCCAGAAATACATAGAGAAATGAGTAAGGAGGTCCTCCTCTATGCTTTAAAGAGGAACCTGTTTGTATATGTAGCATTTTTTCCTACTCTCATGTTTACAGGTCTCAGATAGATCTCTTACCAAGGGAAAAAAAAAACCCCACATTTATCTTAGTTCAGTAAGTTCCTTCACCACTTTTGGATTCGTGAGTCACAGTTCAGTTTCTCTCTGGAATAGATTCTTTATAAACAAGAATAATCTTTCATTTGATTTTATTTTCTTGGTTACCTTTCAGAATGTTTCTCTGTCCAAATCACACTTTGCCATTTTTATCTTTTCTGGATTTAACACTTCTAATTATTATAGGTTTTCATTATGGTTATGCTTGAGTTAGTATCGTAATTGGAGTGTTGTTTCTGTGGCTTTTACCAGTCCAGAACAAACACTTTGATGTCCTAGAATTTCATTATTCTTCTCAGAAAAAAGGTGAATTTGTGTTTTCTATTTTTATTTATTTTTAAGATGTTGGAAAAGTGTTTTCAGTGAAAGAAAAATTCCTAATTTTATCTTGTAAATGCCAATATAGCACAGAATAGCTGTTTTGTTGTGCAGTGATAGTGATTTAAACAAAACATCATTCTGATTGATGTCACAAACACAGATTTATTCTCCCTCAGTTCTAGGCATCAGCTTTCAGGCTTGGAAAGTGCAGAAAATTAAAGCAAGGGGGGAAAAAAGCATATAAAAAGTCTTGTATTACTTAAAATTCAGAGATTGGTGGTATTGGTTTGGCATTGGAAGTGGGGCCATGAGAGGACAGCTAGAGAGTCTGGTAGCATGTGAGAGAAAGGCAAGTGATGTTTACGTAACTTCTAACTTGATAACTGTGCTTAGAATTTTATGAGAGTTTATTTTCTGTATAGATTCTGGGGAATTACAGATTTTATCAAGAATTGTTCATAAAAGAATTTTTGGACCTCTGTTAATCTTATGTTAGAAAAAATGTTTATACCTGCTGAGACATTCGTAGTACACAGGTTGCAGAAACACCCAGGAGAGGTGGTCATTGTCCCATGGAGTTTGGGGTGAACATACTGAGAACAGACAGAGATGGTGAGGAAAGAATCATGACCCTCCTGTGTAAATGGGAAACAAAAGTACTGCAAAATTACCTACTTAGCTTTAGTGCCAAAGAAAGTAAACAGGTATCTTCAAAGTCCTATTCCTGTTTCTTAACCACCAGACTTCCTATTGTGCAATTGAATGCAAGACTGGATTGGCCTTTCATAGTAAGTATTTAAGTAAATCTGCAGTAACCTTGGTTATATTTTTTCATTCATGTAGAAACAGGTGGTGGTTACTCAGAATTGGAAGATTTTTGAAGATTTTAGCCTAGGGATTTCTCTGCAAAACTGGGAGTACAGCATAATGCTTAAAATTTAATGTGATACAAACATGAATGTGACTGCCTACTTTCATTGTCTAAACTGAGGGGGAAAATGATAAATAATCAACTAGCAGCAAGTAAATGGTGAAGTGTAGTTTAATCATGATAGTTTTTCCATTTTGATAATGTAATGTGATGTTTCTAGCAGAAAGCAATTAAAAAAAAACACATATCATGACAGTTTTATGGTTTGGAAATGTGTAATAAAAAGATTACATTACATACTAAACTGTAATGTCACAAGTGAGTTTCAGCCCATCAGGCGTCATAGGAGTAAAAGAGTTTGGTATCCAGCCCTCCCCTGCCGTACACATTTAGAGCAGGTACCAACCTCCAACAGAGGCTTGTAGCAGCTTAGCTACCAATTGAAGTAATTTTGAATGCATATAGTTATTCAGAGTTTATGCCAGTGATTAAAAGAAAATTATACACTTTTGGCCAAATTACTGTAGATTAAAAAATGGAAAAAAAAAGAAAATTGATGGCCGTTGACCAAAGGACACAAAATGACTGACACCCACTCTGCACCGTGAGGAAGCAAAATGGCGAAAGCATCTACTGAGGGACAGCACGGGCTTATATAGGGCTCTGAGGCAAGGTTCTGGAACTGGGCTGTGATTGGGCGGAAACAGGGGTGTGGAGTATGCTAATCAGGGGTCTGGAGAGCCTATTGGGGAATGGCAGTTGAAGGCGGGAACTGAGGGCCAATAGAAAACCAGGGTTAGGGTGAGAGGCGGGAAGGTACTGTGAGGGGGAGCAGACAGTGTGGTGGACAACCGGGGATAGAACTACGGGGAGGGGAGGGATAATTATGAGGGAAAAACCACACGGGGCAGCATCAACTCTCGAAACCAAAAACCATACAATGTACCGCAGTAACTCACAAACCAAACTTCAACTACAAATGTCTTTAATCAGGTTAGTTTGTCCTGTCTGATTTGCTCAGTGTTGCCATCATCTTCATAAAACCACTGCTTATAATGTTGTTTCCAGTTGTCATAACTTGACTGTTCTCCCACAGAAAATTAATAGCTAAAGCTTCTGTTTCAAAGAAGGATGTTAAACCAGTACAAAATATTGATATTAGGCTTTGTTTGGGGGTTTTTCCTTAATTATGGAATATTCAGAAACTGAAATGCCCATTGCTAAGAGTTTACCATGAACAGGTTCTGAGAGTAGGGCGCAGTTAGTATTTTTATGCCAAGATAAGTGTACTAAACCTTTTACTTTGTGACCGAGACATCTCCAGATTCTCATCCCTACTCGACTCTGCCATTGTGCCAGCCCAAATGAAAAAAAAGTGTTTTAAATGCAGATTTCTAAATGAAGTCCATTCCTGTTGCAGGTCCTGTCGCTTCATCTCTCTTTCCTCATGCGAAACTTGCCAGTGAGTTTTGCCTGGTAGCAATGTTGAATTTTCGTTTAGGAGTGTTGTGCCGGTTGATTAGAGGCTTTGGCTGCTCAGCTTGCACTGCCTTTAAATCAGGAACGGGGTTGTGGATAGAGGAGCTGTTGTGGATGCCAGCTGTTGAGTGACCTGTTGTACAATTAACTGCGAGAATTGCGAGGGACCAAATTATAGAGCAAGCCATGACTTGAAAGTATGTCTTAACACTTCAGAGGCCACATGCTGCTGCACTGTCACCTAAAGCTTTGTGAAATGCTTGTGTAGCATGGGATTTAAAAGGACAGTGAAGTAACAGTTCCTTGCCTTTCCCCAAGCCAGGAAGGTGAGTCAGAGGACTAGGGAGGGATGTGCTTAAAGAGCAGCATGAGAGAGAGGGTGGTTGTTGGCTGCAGTGCCAGCTGCGTGTCGTGTAACCTGACTACAGATGCTTCTGGGAATGTGATGTATGGCTGTCCCCGCGGGCATTTCCAGAAGCTGGCTGCAGGCTGCCTTTCTCCCTTCATCAGCAGTTAGGAAAACGCACCTCTGGCCACATCTTAATGCTATTCTGTGCCATCATTACAGCATGATGTTGCTTAAGGTTCATTACTGTGTTGAGTGAAGCTGGAGCTACTTCCCTAAACCCAGCTCATGCCATGGGATATATATTGCAACATTAAAACATCAAACAGTTTGGTGTTCTGTGAGCTATTTGCTGGAGTAAAAGGCTTGGGGGAAAAAAAAAATAAAAATAACGAGTTTTAATACTGTGTAGCAATTTTCTTGCCCTGTGCTTTAGTACCAAGGGGCTGGGAGAGGATGTCTCTGCAGTAGTGAGCAGAGATCTCAAGTCTGTGTCAGTTTTCTCTATTTACCCTACAAGACAAGAAAAAAGAAGCTGTAGGAATGCAAGTCAACTAGATTAAGGGGTTTGTTGTACAGGCAATGCTTTGTGATGCACAACTCATGCAAAACTCGGTAGCCCAGGTTTCATTGTCCCTTGAACTGCAGAAAGTGGCAATGTGGAATGAAAATCTGCATGAACTGCTTGGAAACAGATCTTGAATTACCACTTACCTGTCCCTGCTTTCAAGGAAATTCAGTAGCTACAAGGCATGGCTGTTAACAAGAGAAAATAATGTGGTATGTTACAGTGGTAAGAGGGAAAACTTCAGCGTAAGTTGGTTTGTTTTGGTGATGTCCTGTGGAATTGTATTTCAGCTGTAGCATCCCCTCTCCCCCCTTTCGGGTGGTGTTACCTCATGAATCAAGACTGTTTTTGCACAATTTGATCAGCTATGAAGTTGACTTTGTTCTTGTACATACTGATGCCTTTTTTTGAAAAGTGCGTTTGGAGAATCTCCAAGAAAATCTTATTGACTGCTAGACTGATCCACTTAAGGTAGGAAAAGGGGGTGAGAGAAAAAGAAAAGAGGAAATTTCATGGGAAAGAAGGACCATGAAGGTAAGAGCTGGGACTCCAGGGGTTCAGCTTCTGTTCTTGCCTTGAGCATTGACTCCCCTAGGCAAGTTGCTTTGGCCAAGTCAGTGTATTCCTCTGTGTCTTCATTTCATGGCTTCTGTAATGGTGAAAGTCACAAATCCCTTCTGACAGGAAAAATACAAGGATTTATTGATTGTGAGTACTGTAAGGAATTGAAATATCATGCTCCTGAATGTAATAAAAACATAGATAGAAATAAATTAGGTCTGCTCCTAACTACACGTGAATCTTTGTTGCTAGCTTCAGAGTACAGGCTTGGGCAAAACATGTAATCTTTCTGATCTTGAGTCTTCTCACCTGTGAAATTAGGATGAACATTCATATGACTATTCTGGAATTAGTTAAAATCTGTTGACAAATTTAAATAATTTTGCACTCACAATAAAATATTCTTTAGCTCTGACAGACTACTACAATGTAGTCTTCATTTTATGCATGTTTTTTTCTTAATTAAATTCTTGAAGTTTGAAAGAAAAAAGTTTTTAGTAGACACTTTCCTTCAACGCATTGAAAAACAGAAATCGCATCTACAGCAAATAAATGATATATCATTTAATTATAATAGTAACTTGAATAAGAAAATAATAAATGCATATAATTTACTAATACATATGTGTATATTGCATGTATATGAACAGTTGTTCATTCGGTAAGCTGCGTATACAGAAGAGCACAGGAAGAGTTCAGGAGAGCACAACAGGAGGTTTATCTTGGGCATAGAAGTTAGAAACAAGCTTAAGATGAATATATGAATAAACATCTTCAGTTGCAGTAAGTTTGGATCAGATCCTTAAATCTTTTCATGGCCTAGGCAGTGTCCCAGGTGAACTCCTAAAAAGCAGGAAAAGCAAAAAGCTTGTTGGGCTTCCATGAGTTCACCAGTGGTTGGGCTGTAGCTGTCTGGCTTTCCATTTGCCTGAGGTGGGATATAATGTATTCCTACAAGGATTTTAACAGTCAGGTTGTGAATCACTCCAAGAGGATAGAAATGGAAGCTGTTCTAGGTCACTTTCCTTTCACAGGTGATTCCTTGCTATATGCTCCACTGCCATCATCTGTCCTATTTCAAAAGGAAGTGAGAAGGATGCCACCTTTTCTGCAGGGAGGTTGTTTTTTTAGTCTGATAGATCTTGCTGTTAGGAAATGATTCCTGGTACTTAACCTACATTTTCTTTTGGCAATTCTGTCACATTGAACTGAGTTATTACTCCAGGCCATACTAAATAATTATATTTCTTCGCCCCCACTTTGTGCTGTTATATTTGAATTTGATTTGCAGGTTATTTTGAATACAAATAACTGTAAAATGATAAAGTTATTAAACAACTAGGCATCCAGTAGGAGAAAATAATGAAAGCAGAAACATTTCTAAAGCCATCTATGTTATTAGGTGCAATGACACAGGGAGAATGTAATGGGAAACCAAGCTGGAGCTTTCTAATACACCTCAACAGTTTAAAATAAAGATCTTTGAAGCAGAAGGGGGTTAATGTAACTGGAAATTGTTAGCCTTCATCACTCTCCTTTCTTTCCTTGAGTAATACCTATCATACATCTCTGTCCCTTGTGAATTTTTCTACTTCTTTCACCTGTTGAAAAGCTAAGCTGTTGGCTAGGAAGAATTTACTACCAAGTGTAAAATATTTTCTTATCTGCCCTAATATTTTATGCATTGATGATTTGTCCTCTCATCTCTATAATATAAATAATGTTTTGTGAGCAGCTTTTTTTTTCCTATATAAATGGGATATTGGACAGTTCATCTGTTCTAACAGATACTGGGCCATGAGTCAAGGCAGGCTTTCACTGTACCCACTGCTGTTGGGTCCCTCATGTCTCATGAGGAGAGCTGTAGATGGAAACATCTAATGGTATAAAGACTTCTCCTGGCTGTGTTTGGTAAAGACTGTATTTTAAATCTGATTTTGCTATGCTTTGGATCTTAAAAATAAGCTCAGAATGGAAAAGCCCCAGCAATTCAAACTTCCTTACAGTCAGGGGTTTTTTTGTTAACATTTCAGTTTTCCATTAGTAAAAACTAGAAAGTAAATAAAACATAATAATGAGAAATACTGTTTTCTTCAGAAACTTTTTTCTCTGTCTCTTGCTTCCTTTTATTTCTGTCTCACGACTGAGGGTGTTGGCATCTTTGCTGTAAGCAGCATTTTACCATTTCAAGTGGAAAGCCGTAGGATCAGGCTTTTTCTAGTTTTGAATGAAATGGAGTTAAGTGGCCATCACTAACAGACATAGGGAGGGAGCCTGCCTGATTTCTGCCTATGACAGGTCATCTGCCCTCTATCACAGAGTGAAATGGTAACAGTGGCTTTCAGCCCCACCTCTAAAGGGCAGAGGCTTCAAAGCATCCAGTTGGCCTTCCAAAGGTGGTATGTGCTTCCACTGCTTGAAACACAGTATGTAAGGTGCATAAGGCTGTGAAAAGTATAGATGTTATTTCCATGTGTAAACACTATGGCCAGGACTTGGAGGAATGCAGAGAATTTAAGGTATGAATCTTTTACCACTCACACCCAAAGAGACCTTTAGTGGAAATCTGAGAGGCTGTGATGTGGCCTCTACTCTCTGTACATGATTTTTAATCACTGTAACCCTTGTTTCTGTTTCCGTTTTTTGTCCATAATGATGTTCTGCCCTATGAGGAAGTGTCACCCAAATGACCTATTTCATTCTCCATCAAACAGCTACATGATTTCAGCATTGGCTGGAATAGCACTGAAATGTGAGGTCCTCTGGCAAATGTCCATTAATCAGGATTTCATTTAAACTGTACCTGGCAACTTACAGGATGACAACTGATGTAGTTCTTGCAAGATTCTTATTCCTGTTTCTGCCTGACTGCTATAATAGCTTTTTATATTATGATGATGTCTAAATGTTCACAAGAGAAAAGCAGGGCCATGTTATGTTAGGTGCTGTGTGTGTATTTCATGTCCCCCATTCTACCTACACTGAAGTTCTGCAGCATGTTACTTGCATTTACGTTCATCTAGGGTAGGTTTCACATCCAGAAAGGTAGGTTAAAGCTGTGCTGGAGTGATGATGACGCTGTTCACTGTGAGTGAACAGATAGCTTTGGGATTCATGCTTCAGTGGCTGTCTGGATTTGCTTGCAAATGTTTTGCTTCTCTAAACTGTTAGGATCTATTTTGCTTAAGTGTTAGGATTTTGGTGTTAATTCTGTTTGTTTTAAAGCATGATTGAAATGAGCTTAGTTTAACTCTGGGTATGAAAGTTGTCACAATACGTCAGTTTCTGTGACACTGACAGAGGAGAGCAGCACAGGGATCCTTGCTCAAAGAGTGGCACATAATATTTGCATGGCTAACCTGTCAAAACTAGTTTCTGCTGCCCTCAGCCTGAAGCACCAACCTGGCTCATGAGAACTGGGCTTCTGTCTTTCTGCCTCGTACTTCATTGCCAAATAGCCAAAAGACAAGGAAAAAATAATTTGGGATTGCAAATCATAATTGCTGATCAGGATATAGGAACCCAAGATTTGAAACACCTGGTAGGGAAAGCCGTTGTTGTGTCCTACAGGAGTTACAAGAACTGTACAGAGAGCTTGATTAGGCAATCTGTTCCATCCTTCTGTTCCTCTTGCATTTGTTTCTGCTCCTGTTGTCTGAAGTGTCCTTACAACTACTGTGGGAGAATTTAAGATACTGGCCTGAGTATGGGAAGGTCTTCATACAGGTCCAGTGCCATCCAGATGTGGTTGATCCAGCATTGCTTTTTATAAAGTTCCTTACACAGAAGTAGTGCTCACCTTTATTGATAACAGGAGGCACAATAGAAAGAAGAGTTGTGCCATCAAGAGTTTTGTCTTCACTGTAGGGGTTGGGTTTTTAGCATAGAGTGGAAAATTACAGAAGTAGCAGAAATAATGTAGATAAAGCTGCTGCTACTTTTCTCTTCCCCTTTCCCGCACTCTAGGAAATCTAGTCCCTTGGCCTCTCTTAGATTTATCTGTGCCTTCTTTTCCTGTGAAAATTACTCTGACTTTTAAACGGTGAGCATCGATGATCAGTATGAAATTCCTTTTGTTTAAACCAAAGCCATCACTCTATCCAGAGTACATGTACAAATGCCACTCCTTCATCTCTCCAGCACAAGAAATGCAAGACAGTTCATGAAATCAAACAGAAGTTGTATCTTGTACTCATTGCCCCAAATTATCCCAGTTAATGCTGTGCTGTAGCATTCTGTCGATTTCAGAAGGATTGAGAGATCAAAGGCAATCGCTCACTTGAATTGTTTCATGGCCATGGACTTGCACATGATCCTGCATAAACACGTTTTGCTGGATCAGGGCTTGAATGGTTTTTGCCTTTGCTGAGTCCAGGATCACAGATCTTCAAGTGCCTGTCTCTCATGAACTTTAGAATTTGCATTAGAGATGCTTGGCATTGTTTCTAGTAATGACTCCCCGTCTCTTTTTATCCCACTGTCCAGGTTTGTATAAGGGCATAACTTATTTGAACTCCTTTGCCACCCAGTTTCAGTGACTTACATAAAGTTCTACCTCGGTCTCAAGAGCTTCTGTCTCTGAACTAAACTATTTACAATGAAAGCTAAATTGAAAACTTCTGCAAAATTATTCATCCCCTCCCCACTTTTTTGCTGCCACCTTAGTTTATATGTACGTGGCTTGTGTCAAGAAAAGGTCTGTGATGTTTTACAGTCAAATCACATGAGAGACAGCTCTGCTTTCAGCCACCTGTGCTACTGGCAGGCTGTGGTGCTGCTCGGAATTGTTGGGGCCCCTGGAGAGCTTCAGTTCTCTCCTTACTGACTTCAGTGGATCTGAAGTGCCGGGCTATAAGGTCCACCACATCAGACTGATGCAGGATTCATGCTGCTGAGGTCTGCAGGGGGAGAACTACGTCTTGGCCAGATCATGTTAGAAGAGTTGTGCCTCAGAAGTGGGCAGAAGTCCCTACCGCATACTTCAAAGAGTTTCTCCTCTGATTTGTGAATATCTTTTTGAATAGGAAAGAAGAACAACGCAATCATAAAATCTCCCAGTGATAACAGAGATCCTTAAGCCTCCAGTGTATTAATTACTGTATAGAAAAAGCAAAATGTGCATTTATTTTATTTTTAATTAAATTTAGGAAAGCATACAAAAATTGCATTTTAGGAGTTCCTTTGAATGTTATGGACTGTCCTATGTTCATTACTCTAGCTTATATTTTTAAAACCTTTTTGGGGTTAAATCCAGGAAGCCTGAGTCTGTCCTTTGACATTCAGGTGAAGACAAATAGAGCAATTATATACATGTTTGTTTATTTTATACATATACAAAGTTTGTTCTTGTGTAGAAAGGCAAGGAATGGAGATGTGAAACCCAGTCTGTGAGCTTCTTTTCAACAGAAACTGTATATTTTACTCTGCACCTGGCTGATTATAATTCTTTTAAGTGCCTACAGGTCTTAGGCACTGAGCATACAGAGGAGGAGACTGCGGTCTGTGACCCACCCAGGACCTTACAGGGAAACAGTCACTGTACTTGTTGTGAATGTCTACTTTTTCTTGTCAGACCAGGGAGAATTGGGAAAAAACAGTTACTCTCCTTCTCAAAGCTGATTCATTGGCTTGTTCCTTAAGTATTTCAACTAGTGCTGTCCTTTACCCAAAGGCACCTTAGCTGTACAGTTCAGTCTCAAAGGTACTGGAGCCTGCAGGGTCCTGATGTTCCCAGCATCATCCCTCCTTATGAGCAGTGTTTCTGACTAGGACTGCAAGTCCTGCAAGATTGTTGTCTTCCCACTGGGTAGCTCAGGCACTTTCCATCCATCCTTATGCCCCTGCTGCTCTGTACTGCCTTTGTAGACAGAAGATGTTGGCCGGGTTGGATTTGACATGCATATTGCTCCTCAGCGAATTGATGGGACAAACTAGGGAATTTATTAGCCTTGCTAGTTGAAGCAAAATTTCAAAAGCAGATGGAAATGCATCCTGTGATATCTCAGACTTACTGCAGCAACGGCTGAATGCCTAATGCTGGCAATGTAGGATTCCCTGTGCTCCTTGAGCATATGGCAGAGAAGTGGGGTTTGTTTTGGACAACAAAATACAGGTTGGATTGAACAAAAGTCAGTAGTTACAGGTTTCAGGAATTTTCTACAGGAAATAGGAGAAATTCCCACATACACTGAGGAAATTTGTCTGTTTATCTTCAATTAAAGGATTTCTTGGCCTTTAAATTAGTATGGACAAATTTAGGAGCTTTGGTTTTTACTTGTTTTTCTTTCTTCTTTGTTATCATGAATGAAATATGTGTAGGACTGCAGAATATTGACTGAACGTGTTTCCTGTGTTTGTTCAGAATTATTTACTGAGAGATATGCTTGCTGTGAGACAGAGAATGGTGCGACAATCAGCTATTCCAAACCTGGCACAGGTAATTAATTGTGCTAGACAGCAGCATGAGCAAGAGTGCTGCGTATGCCCAATTAATTACTTTGTGTCTCTGACTATAGTGATGACAGAAATTTACAAACCAGTAATTTCAGTAATCCACATGGCAGAACTGTGCATGACATAGTGGTTAGATTGAAGCTCCCTGGGAGCCCTAATACAGAGGGAATTTACTGGATATAAAAATATCCTTGCAATTGCAATTGGCTGGGTATACAAAGTGATTTCAGCTGGAAATTTCAAGAAGAAAACCTGATCAGTATTCTTTTTTGGTTGGTGGGTTTTACCAAGTTCATGACTTGGGCAAAGCACAGGTGACTAAGGGAAGAAAAAAAAAAGTCCTTTTAAATCCCTAATGTGGCATTGTTTCCTGCTTTGCAAAGCTGTAGCTTTCTGTGATCCAAAGGCCCAGACTTCTTCTTTAGACCGTCTAACTTTGAAAGGTGTAGTGTTTGCTTACGATAATGCCTCAAGAGATGTCACTAAGAAACCACTGGGGCTCTCAGTGAAGTGAAACAATTCATTGTAAGACTGGAAGCTTGGTTTTTCAGGAACAACTTTGAGTAATAAATAAATTGCAGCAAACCACAAACTCCTCTGAAATGCTGTGCGACATTTGGTAATGTGGTAGAGAGGCTAAATTTCCAGAGTTATTTATGTAAATGAGTGACTCTAACCCAGTGACTAGGTGGTGATACCTTTGGTTTCTGGGTCAAGTAGTCACATATATGCAGAGTGAGCAGACAGAATCTGTCTGCATATTTTTTTCTTGTGTATGTATGTGTTTGTTTACAATCTGTCTCTCTAATGAATTTATATCCTTGGAAGAACTGCATCCAAATTGGATGAGACAGGATTATGTGACCTAGATGTTTTCCACTACTATACTGTGAGGTGGTCAAGAGTTGGAGGGCTTGTTTTGGAGTCAAGTTAGAGTCAGATGGCTGCATGACCTAGAAGAAAAGTACATCTTTCTAAGGATACTGTTAATCCTATTGCATGTTGTAGGGTGGAAAAAAGCGCCCTCTATCTGAATTGGTTTTATTTTACCAGAGACTGTATTGGCAGCATAGATTATTTTTTCCCTGCACATCTATTATTCTTTAGGCTTGTCAAGCAGAGGAGAAAGCAAAAATAATGGAAAACTAGTAAAATTAGACATTTTAAAACATTCTTGGGAAAAGTCAGTGGTACTGATGAGCATGTTCTGGGCAAAAAGAAATGTGAACATAGATTTCAGAAAGAACTTGTTTTGCAGTTTATTGTTTTAAACAGTGTTCTGAACTGTTTAGCAGAAAGGTGCGAATTTGAAAATATCTTATTGTTACCAAATCTGCACACTGGATTGTGAAAAATAATCTTGACTGAAATATGTTGTCTGTTATTAGCCATAGAGCTCCTGCTTTGTTCTGATTTTAGAAAAGCAAAGCTATTAATTTACAGGACTGCTTATCTCCAAGTACCATTGATTGAAATTTGTTTGAGTGGCTTAAACTCACATTTATTCACTGATGGATAGGAGTCTCCTGGCCATTTTTCTTAACATCAGGTCAGAACAGGGAATAGATTGAGAATGCTGATCTGCCATGGTCCACCACCTCTACTTCAACCAGGGTTTCCAGAAACAGAATTTTTAATGCAATGTTTGAATCAAATATATGATCTGGTGATTTGACCCGTAGTTCCCTGATCTTGCATCTCCACCTGCGAAACTCAAATCCTTGTAGGCACTTTCTGATACTGCATTTCCTGTTCACATTTCTTTGTCAGCATATTTTGGAGGAGGCTGGGAGGCAATAGAAAAAGAGCATCCTCTTTTTAGACAAAAATAACTTTTATTCATAAGAGATTTTAAGATATCTCTTTGAACAGCTACTGCTGAGTTGATTTTCTTTTCAAGCCCTCAGAAACTGCTTTTTTAGTTTGCAAAGTAAAATCCTGAAAAATGGTTTCGTTGGCCTTTCAGCTCCCTGGAAAATGGATCTAGATTGTTTCTTTCTGCTTCTCACTCTGCTTCTTAGTTGGGTTTCATGTAGTGTATCTGCAGTGAAATTCTTAGATAGGTGGATTAGGACTGTTAGGGAGCAGGCACTGGAACTGGTATCTGCCACTGGCAAGCGATCAGGATCCTTGTTTCTGCCTTGACTTACAGAAATATGAGTTTGAGGTAATGTCTTCTGCTTCCCTTTTTTCATCAGGGTATGTAGCACCACTCAGTTTATTGGTATGATTTAGAATCTTATATTATTATTTCCCTTTTCTTTCAAGGGGGCCTTTAAGCAGCTCTGAAAGCATCCCAGATATAACTGGGACAAAGGCACTAGACTTGGAGTGTAGCAGGGAAGACTGGAACTATTAAAGGTTTGTATTTGTCAGGGTTGGAAGCAAGATGGTTAGGGCTGGGAGACAGAAAAATCCAATCTCTACAAAGGAAGCACAGATGTGCAGTCTCCAGTTAAAAACAAGGAAAAAGGTAATTTGTGACTCCTGGACCATTTTTCATGCTTTTCACTGTGGAAATTGTTTTCATAGTTGCTGCTACTGCCTATTCACTGGGTTTTATTATTTAGGCACTTTTGTACAGAAATCACTGAGCTTGGTAGACTGGCCAAAAGATGTTGAGTGCTACTGAAGTCTGTTAGCTGTGTTTGCCTGAGGGAAAGGTTTCCCAACAGTGTGATTTCCTTGGACTGGACATAGATTTAGCAATGCTTCTGTGGTATGGTATGATACGCAGATCAAATGGAGCTCTCTAAGTTATTTTAATATCTGGCAGTCATTCCTGGTGTTTGACAAGTAGGAGGGCATTGCCAGAGATTTTGGTAATTTTTTTCTTTGAAGTTTTTTGTTTGTTTGGTTTTGGTTTTTTGTTTGTTTGGGGTTTTTTCATTTTTTTTTTTTTTTAAATGTAAACATTTTGTTAAACTAGACTGAAATTAGAGAACTGATGGAGAATTAGATGGTATCCAGAATAGTGAAATGCTTCAGGCATGACTGGTTTGAGGGTAACCTCCATCAGAAAATTTGCTTAGAAGTGGAAAGTTCAGCTCATGGTTTTTAGTTTTGATTTGGTTTTTTTGTTTGAGTTTTTTTTAAAGGTGCTCTTATATAATGCTCTCTTCCTTTAAAATGCTGTTCATCAAGTGGGATTGTTTATTTTTTCATCAAATTCATATGGATTTGGACAGAATTCTGCTTTCTGAAATCCAAAGTACCTCAGTGAGAAAATGCTACATCTCTTCTGTAGCAATTTAGATTTTTTTTAAAGCCCAGTGATTTACTAAGTAGCGTATCTTACCTTATGGGCCTTAGGTTCGTCTAACTTGCACTCAAGGTGTTGTTTCTGCCAGATCCTGGTAAAATTCTCAGGAGTCTAATTTTGACAGATTTGAGACTGGGGCTGAAACACTTTACAGCAGGTGTCTGATTCCTTCCATGAGGGCAGCTGTTGTGGAAATCAGTGGAGAAGGCTCCTCCTAATTCATAAAGGACTTTGAGTATGACAACCCATACTAAAGAAGTGGCTTAATGAAGGGAACCCTGCATAAATCTGGCTCAAAACTATGAGTTCAGTCATTTGCTTTTGGGGCTCATTAAGAAGTCACTTTATGAACCACCTCAGATACTTTCATTAGGACCATGTCACTAAAACTTCATGGTACTGCAGACTTGAGACAGGTGGCATGAACAGTTAAGGATTTTACACTATTGCAGTCAATGAGAAACCTGTCTGTCTACTTTCAAGAGGCCTAAAGTTGGAGGGACTGGTGACCTGAATGCTCAGAAGCCAGAGAATCTTGCCCATACCTCTCACCCAAATGAAAATCATTGATAATGATACAAGGTGATCACATGCACATCATTCTTAGTGTTATAAATTTTATATGAAAATCATTGTGAGGAAATAGGAAAACCCATGGCACTGTAGACAATCTTTGAATAGGTTCAGTGCTGCTCTTCTGCAAATTTGTGTAAACCTGACTGGAGTGACTGGAGTTATTCTTGCTTCACACCAGTGTAATTAATAGCATATCCTGGCCCTTATTGCCTCATGTTTTATTGCAGCTCTGGTGAAAATCATGCTGGGGTAAAAGGCCCTTAGAGCTGTGTTTGCAAGTTGGTTGAGGTGTGTATGTAGTCATAGGACCTCCTTCAACAAAAATGATGAAATCTTATTTTTTAA
Source organism: Grallaria varia (assembly GCA_013396735.1). Taxonomy (NCBI): domain Eukaryota; kingdom Metazoa; phylum Chordata; class Aves; order Passeriformes; family Formicariidae; genus Grallaria; species Grallaria varia. Next base: position 419,615 of record VWZG01012343.1, on the reverse strand, counting down.
TTTGGTGTGAGTTGGGTTTAGCATGATATGTGACTGTCATAAAGACTAACATAAGCCTGTGTGTGGCAGAGTAATTTTTGTTTGCATAAGCTGATAGTTTCTTGATTTGCATAATCTTTTGTGTGTTCACGCACTCCATATCCTTCATGGAAAGCTCAGAGCTTGACTATCTCCAATAAAGGGATCCCAGTTATTAATTGGCGATGCTTTTCTTCTCTATGGACTGAAATGTATTTTCTGGGGATTTTTTAAAATTCGGAAAAGCTTAAAATTAATCTATAGACTGAGCTATAGGAAGTAAAGGTCTAAAAGTGGATTTCCATTTCTGTAAGTGAATGGAATATATGCACCTTTTAGGCTGTTGGCTTTCTCAGCTGGAAAAGTCTTTGGTGTAGTTTCCTTCCACTCAGGGGATGAGTTATCAACTTGTCAAGCAGTGTGATGGTACTGTCTGTGTTCTCAATTGCTTACAAAGGGTGATTGTAGTTCTCCCTTGTTAGTACTGATTTAACCCATAAGTCGTTCCACTAATCTCAATTAGTCTTCTCCTTGTTCACATACTTTTAACTGAGATCAGATTGTTTATTTTTTTCAGTTGTATCTATTTTGTTTGTTGACTTGAACTCAGCTGTCAGTGTCCCAGCATAAACACATAGGTTGCAAAAGCTGATATATCCCTCAATACATAGCTATAAATTCTGGTGTACTCTTTGGAAAGGAATTGTTTGCTGATTTCCTAATATGATGGAGAAGGACTTCTGATACCAACAATTTAAATACATGGTAAAGGGCAAACAACAAGAACATTTGCTGTCATAATAAGTTACACCACAGGGTTTATGTAACTAGGGATCTCAGTGCTGAAGGACAAAGGAAGACCTGTTCCTGTCTCATAGTGGCATGTGCTCAGAGATGCTAGCCAGCACAGACTAACTGCTTTTTTATGAAATACACATTTATTTTCAAGAAGATGTCTTTGAAAAGAAGCAAACAATCCATCAATTTAAGCAATTAAAAATTATATGTGTATGATTAGACCTGACTTAGCCGTATGTGGTCTACTGGTACCTGTCTGAGTTTGAAAGGCAAGTAACTTGTTTGAGTGAAGGTATAAATTTTGCAAAAAGGGACACATATGCTTCCTCCATTTGCTGACCCTCTCTAGCATTAAAGGGCATAGTATATTCTGAGGGGTGTGTTATGTAAAGGCTGAATTGTGAACTTGGGCTGGACATGCTACAAGTGCGGAGCTGTCAGTGAGAATTGATGGGTTCTCTACATCTGCTGCTGTAGAATAGTTAGAAATAGTAAGGTCGGCAGATTTTCTTTCCTGCTCAGTTCTAAGGAGAAAGAAAAGGAGCCTTCACAAAAGCACTTTAGAAGTACTTTTGACATTTTACCACCCTCAGTACATCAATCCTTAGTATTTCTGTGTGACAGGTTAATATTACCTGTGGAAAAATCAAAGACATAGGAAGATTGAGGCCCAGATTGAAGAATAATGGTCCATGTTGACTGATGCACTTAAATGACTTGTTCACACAGGACAGTTTCCATAATGTTTGGAATATAGGTCTTTTGAATTCTCATCTTTTGCCTTAAGAGGGTAAGTGTCCCCTTTTGTTGTCAGCTATAGTTCAGAAGAAGTGCCTTCTCTTATTTGACACCAGAACAAAATATGCAGGACACAGCTTATCCCAACCTATTCCAAAAGGACTAGTATAACACTCATTAAGATACCATGGCCTTAAGTTATGAAGAGGGGTAATTGTCAGCTCTCCTTTTACTGTTTTGTTTTAATTGTAATACAACAGTGCTACACTTTTTGGTTCAGAACTGGGAGATGTGCCATTCCTGTTGCTTTACAGGTTGTACCAACCCATTGCCTTGGTGCAAAACCCCTATGTTCCGAGTAGGTGGAAAGAACAAAGGAAGTAACAGTCTCATATCACTAGTGGAGAACTGAGGCTTGGGAAAAAGTAATTGGTTGGTGATCCGAAGGGAATTTCTAAGAGGAAGGAAATTAATTTGTACGTGCTGTAGCTATACATGTAGCATTGTGTATGTACCTGTCAGTGTGGCTAAGCTGGCATTGCTGTTGATGGAAGTGACCTCTCTTCCCCTGCAGGTTGTGTGGTTCTTCTGTGTGCTGCGTTTGGGTACAGACCTGAGTTAGTGAAACCTCTTTTTTTTTTTTTTTTTTTAAAATTCCTGGGTTGTTTTTCTCCTGCATTAGTTCTCTGAGCTGGTTTCCTACCTGGACAAGGAAACACACGCAGGTGACATAAGTAGATTGAACTGCTGCTTGTAGCATTATTCTTTGCTTCTGTAAGTTTGAAGTGTGTGTGAAACTGCAACATGTGACCCTGTTCAGAGTTTGGAGTTGCGAAATAATTTTTTCTCTGCTTTATTACGTGTCTAATGTGCTGAACTATCCATCCACCATGTAAACAGGCACCTGATGTCTGTGAGATTTACTGACCTTTCCACTGATGCTGAGGATCACCCAGCTAATCATGCTGTAAGACAGCAGGGATGCACAGAGAAAATTTGGTTTTCTGCCGGTGTGGTACTCATCACCATTTTCTGTATTCTGAAGGTGCATGATACCTCCTTCTAGTCCCTAAGTGATAATTTGCAGAGAACTCAGTGGTGGAAAAGTCTCTTTAAATTTGAAGAAGTAACAGTTTTGAAATGATTCCCCGAAGCTTAGTAGCTTCACAAACAAACAAACAAACTAACCTCTTATTAATACCTACAGGAAAAACACCCAAGCCCCTTCATTACAAAAGATGCCTCTATGCATTTGAAATCTGTTCTTTGTTTTCCTGTCAGGCCTCATTTCCACCAAGGGATCTTTTTTCTAAGGCCAGCAGAACTGCTGTGGTGTAGTAGATAAATATATATGACAAAGGATGTGAAGGGCAGAGCCCTGCCTTGACATTGACACAGATAATTGAGTTACTGGGGAGTTAGTGTACAAGTTGGCTGTTTCTTGGGAGAGATGTCATATGGCATTCTTGTTGTGGGAACAGTAAGTATCCCCTGGCAACATTTATGTTGGCCATTTTTGCCCTTTCAATTAGTGCTTCTAATTCATTTTGGCACTATTTTTGGCAACTCCAGAATAGATATTTAAGAAAAGAAATTGTACATACACTGCAGGTGTAACCTGTTCACCTTGGTAGAGATCATTGGCAGGTGGCTCCTTCAAGTCACTGCTGTTTATAGCAAGAAAATCAGTTCCTATTCACATATGCTTGTGTAGAGTTGCCACAATTTAACTTTCCCTCTAGACTCTGTTAGTGGTACTCAGACTCTAAAGCCAGCAATTGAAATGGAAATCTGGTATTCCTATATGAGAGGGGGGAAAAATATGGGTTTCTTTTTGCTCTGAAACTTGCATGCTTTGCATCTAATATGCGCAAAAGTGCAGATATAAATGTTTGATGTTCTGAATAGTGGCATTAGTTAAAGTATGGTGTTGTACACTAGTAATTGCAGATGTTAATTATAGAGAAGAACTGGATTATGACTTTGGGTGCCCTCATTAGGAGGGGACGCTGTATAAGTAGTCCCAGGAGGATTTGTTAATTGGAGAAAACTTGTTTCATAGCATCTTCCTTGCCTTTTTCACCAGGAGGTAGTAATTTACTACTGCTTATAGAAACACCAAATGAAGCGCTGCTACTGTAGGTCAGCACTGCTGTTCGGTAGGAGGAGAAGTGGATGTGGCTCAGCTTTATTGGCTATTTTCATCCTTTCCCCGCCTTATGCCTTATTCGTACCTGCTAGATTTCTGCCTTCCTGGATTAGGTCTTCATAGTAGTCTATGTGGAGGTGTGTGCATGCCTTTGTGTGGGTGTGCATCCTGTGATGCTTCATCAAAGGCTCCCTTGCAAGACCTAATATGCACAGAGGGCTGCTTCTGAAGTATCAAGTACACCATCTGGCAGCTATTGACCGCTTTCCATGTTTCATTAGGAACACAACCCTGTACACATGTGCAGGCACCTGTGATTCTGCACAGATACATTAGGTGCAGTTATCTTGCAATCAGGAGGCCTTTGCACTTCAGGAAACTCAAAATAAGTCTTCTGTAGCTTTAAGGAAAGTAACCACAGGCCCTTTGGAACTCTCTAAGTTGCCTGTGCATGCAGCTAATTATTTTGAGATAGAAACGGCACCTTTGAAGCATGTCCATGAAATACATAATTAAAGCATCTTGTGTTGGATAGTACCGTTGGACAGCTAAGTGAAAATCACATTGTGTCTCCTTAATGAGTCAAATAATATATGCATTTGTGTGCTGATGAACTGACTCATCCCATAGTCTTTTAGCCTTTGATTGCTATGATGGCAACTGGCAGAAAAGGACCACGTGCTGAGCTGTCCTTGATCAGCAAATCTTAACATACGCAGAGCTCCAGTGAGGGACTCCGTGAGTTGAAATGAAAGGGACTCTGAAGGATGGGACTGCTGCTTCTGAAATTTATGTACCGATGTGTAAGTTGGGCAGAACATGTTAGGTTTCCTGCTGTCTAGAAATCAGTGGTTAGCATAGCATTTGCCTGGGCCTAAGGAACTAACAGAGTATATGTGTTTATGGAGAGGAATGGCTGGAATGGTTTGGGCTTGTGTCTGCCCAAAGGATCATGCCATTCAAGACCCTACAGCAGAGAGTCCACACAGAGCAGTTGGTATTTCAACAAGTGAAAGTCTGGGGCGTGCCAAGCTCCAAATAGCCTGAAGGTTTTGCAAGCAGTGAATTGTCCTCAGTTGGCCTCTTGGGGACGTATGTCTCAAGAAGTATTAATGGCAAGGACATTCCTCTTAGCCACATCCGTTGTGTGTTTTTTATTCTTTCAGTATATATCTTGCTCCCTGTGGTAGGGGAAGTGCTGTGCTAGGTTTTATCACCATGCCATGAACACATTTCTTAGAATGTAAAAACACAGGAAGGATTCCTTTGCCCTCCTCTCCACCATATGTTGTACATTTGTGAAAGACAGACATATCCTGATCAGTAAAATAATTGGTTTGCTTATCTTTCTTGCTGCAGTTTATAGATACAGGGAGAGACAAGAATTAGTGTATTATGCTGTACAGTTATTTGTGGGATCTAAAGTTGCTAGAGAAAAAAATTAATTTGATAAAAATAAATGAGGAGAATTCCAGGTTGGTCCTTCACTGTGAAATGCACTGATGGCAATAGCCATAAAAAGGAGCTCTCTGGGATGCCGGTTCTTCCAGAAGACTCAGAGCTGGATCAGGGCTCAACTACAATGGTTCTTATGGTCTTATTTTTACAATGATGACTTGCATGATCTCCCTCTTGTCACAGCAAGAACAACTTTTCAGCTTACAGGGTCATTTATTTGGCAATAGAATTGCCTGGAAAGAGCTAGTTACTTCAGGTTAGCATTTGTACATATGTACATTTATGAATATACTTATTCTGTGAAATAAATGAAGTCATTTTTCTCAGCCTACAGTCATATAACCAATCATAGCTTTGCTCTGTAGCTCTTGTACTTTCTGACATCTAAAAAAATGTCATGGTGCATTAGTTCTAGTGAGACAAAGACAAGTAAGGAAGTCTGCTGATGCTGCTTTTATATTTAAAATCATGCAACATATCCAGGGCTCTAGGATGCGTTTTCTCAAGAGGTTCCTATGACCTGAGTTCCCTGCTGTTTATATTTTGCAGTTACAGTCTTCAAATTACGTTGCCTCAGTTTTGGGCAAGGTTATAGTCGCTTTGACTGGCTTCAAACCTTACATTGCAAAATTACATTCTGCTGCTGCTAATGCCTGACAAAGATCTGGCTTCCAAACAAAGACAAGAGGAAAGAATGAAGCAGCAGACCCTGCAAGAGATAGAATACTGTCTGTGTGATTAAAGCTCTTTTATTAGGCTATGGTCTGTAATGGGAAAGAAAAAGCATGATCTCCACTGATCTGCATTTTAAACAATGTTGAGGATTAGCAGAGGGGCAGCAGATGCACCTATTGAGCTGTAAAGGAAGGGATTCAGAGCTATATCATGCAGATGGAGATTATTGTACTGTACCTCCCTGCCTGTGCCAGTTGGTACTCCTGCTGCTCTGCAGAGCAGCACTTACTATCTCCGAGCCCTCCGTGTTCCAGTGCACCCAGCACAATAGACCTGCCCAGCCCCGCTGTGGAGCTGAGCGGACACTCCACTGCTCTAAGGAGCAGAAACTGAGCTGTGGCAGCCATTCTGCTGCTGCAGCTGGTCAGATCGTGATACAGGCACCGATGTTTGTAGCATCCCTCCCTAAGACAGTCTTTCAGCCGGCTTAACCCTTTCCACTTTGAACAGCTTGGTCTGTCAGTGCTGCCAATCATTTTGCTACAGACCAAAGCTCTTCCTACAGCAGAGTGAGTAAAATAACCAGTGAGGAGAGAGAAATTTTCCTTCGTGTTTTTTTTTCTGTTCTTCTGTTGTTGCTTCCAGAAATCAGCATACTTTCTCCTCTCTAAAATACAGTGTTTCAATTTTGTTATTGCTGTTTTCATTAAATGGGTCATAAATTTGAAAGTTCTTTCACCAAATTTACACATTCACATGTAACATAGAAAGCACTCCAGTTTTGCTCTCAGATTTTCTACTGTAAGTCAGGAGCAGATCTAGTGGCACAAATGGAATTATTATCCTTTTACGCTTCTGTAGCAGGGAGTAGGTGTGAGGTTTATCTGGAATTTAATAAAAATTAGTCTACTGGCCAATTACTTATGCTCTAGCATATAGTTTGTATTTGAAAATACATTCATAATGATTTTGTAGCTTTTGCCTACTCCCACCAACTTCAAATGTGACAGTGATATGTGCTTGGTTTCCAGCTCTGCCACAGGGTTTCCATGTGATCTTCAGCAAGTTGCCCAGTTTCCTAATGCCTGAAGTCTTTATCTTCAAACAGAGAAATAGCATATAATTAGGTGTACTCTATGCCTGCCTTATCAGTTTGGATCATAGCCACCTATCCCAAGGCAGGGCCTAGCGCCTATTATGTGTGTGTGTGTGTGTATGACAGTAGCGTCCTAGTCTTGAGTTGAGTCTTCCAATAGAAACAGCAATAGCAACTGAATAGGGCTCTCATTCACATATTTAATCCTGTATTCTGTTATGTATTTTTCTCTTTAAAAATAGTTTTCTCTGTAGTCCTGCAATATATTCATGAGGCTTGAAAATTACTGGAGAAAACAATTACTTTCTGAAGCATCCTGTCCTTATTCGTGTCATAAAGCTGGGTTTTTCCTAAAGTATCTCTTACTCTGTCTGTTTATATGTAGGCAGGAGAGAGTGTGCAAATTCCTATATATATGTAATTATGACTCTCTCTTTGCTTCTTGGTTCACATGGATTCTACCTTGGTTGCTTCAGTAGCTCCATCACTTTGTATAGTTCTCTGACTTTGTCTTAAAGATTAATCTTTGCTTAAAGCTGGAACCCATCTGAAGTACTGACATAGTTCCTTATGTTTAAGAGTTCCCACATGAAACAACAGATTAGGAAATGCAAATCTTGAACCGATCTGGATGCCATTGAGTTAAGTGCAGAAGTGGTGAAGATGGTGCTGAGGGGCAGCGTCTGGCTGCAGCAATACTCTCGTTTGCACTTTTGTAAAGTTCTAACATGGGGCTTACCTCATCGCTGTGAAGAGAATTATCATCTGAAAAACAGATTTGATGATTCTGTATAATTTATCTTTAAATCAAGGCAGTTTAAATTGTGGAGTTTTATTATGGTTTGAATCAGCAAGGGCAAAATTTTGATTTCATTTATTGATTACATCCTTATTTGTCATTTGTACATTTTAGCTATTTTCCTAAAGAAAGGTTGATTTTCAAGTTGGTGGCCATTCATTTATGATGATTTGCAAAAAAAAAAAATTAAAAAAAATTAGTATTTTCTTTCTGTGGTTAGACAGACATCCTTTTCCTGCCTATTCACTGAAGTCATAGTGTAGTTATGTGCATTTACTTGCATCATGTCTTGAATATTTTTTGCTACATTATAAATTGATGACTGGTGTTTTCTACTCATAGCAGCTGGACATACTTTTTATAGGCAATTCATGTCAATGTCTGTTTGGGTTGGAAACTGAAGAGAAATCAGATTTATAAAAAATTATGTATTATCAAGGTGTGCTGATGCGATTTAAAAATGAACAATAAGGAAAAAAGATTTTAAAACAGTTTGTTTTGAACAGTTAGGACAGCATGTGAGGTGCCTCTAAGCTGACACTATACAGAACTCTTTCTGCTTTCCAGTGCACCTCGCTGCTCACCTGACATTTCTGGGTGCTGGAAAACAGACTGTGTTGCACTGGAATCTCCACTTGTAATTAGAATGAGACCAACCAAACCTTAAAGTCAAAACTCTGGAGGAGGAAGTCTCACCTTCGATGATGTGTATTGTTGCTCTTCTTCCGCAGTGGCTGTTTCCTGCAGTGTGGGAAGAATTAGCAATTTGTATGGCTGTGTTTCTTTTGAGGGCATGTAAGGTGAGAGAACCAGGAAAAAGGTTGAAGTGGGAAGGAGAAGTCTTGTTTCACACATCCAGCTAATAAAAGCATGGATTTACCACAGCAGTGGCCCATTGACAGCATCGCCTGTAGGCAGAGAAACATGGGAAGTTCTCCTTAAGCCAGTGAGGTCTCTGCTTATAGGACTCCTGTGAGTGCACTGTGGCATGGCTGAAGAAAAACAACCAGCTCATTCACATCTTTGTTTTTCTCACTCCCTGTTTGTTGTACAGGTTGTGGTTTAGTTTTCTTTGGGTTGCCTTGTACTAACAAGAATATGTTAGGGAAAAGTTTCTCTTTTAGGATATTACATGTAGAAAATACGAAGAATTACTTAAAGTAATTTAGATAACATTATTAAAAACTGCTGCAAAGAAGGCTTGTTGTTCCATTAAACATCCTTAAAACACTCTGAAAGTGTTCTTTGCTCATTAACACCTATAGAGGCTGAATAGAAGAAAACCACTGAATGAAACAAATTAATTACACAGTTTTTTGGAGACCCAAACCCCTCCTAATGGCTGATACATGAGTGTTTATGCTTGCTACCAGAGGTACTTGGACAGATTGGAGAACTGAGCAGGCAGGAAATTCAGAGGGTTCAATAAGGGGAAATGCAAAGTTCTGCACCTGAGGAGGAATAAGTGAGGGACTAGTACACACGGGGAAACAGCCACCTGGAAGGCACAGAAGGACCTCATGGTCCTGGTGGAAGACAAGCTAACCATAAACCAGCCAAGCACTCTTGTAGCAAAGGTGGCCAACAGTATCCTGGGCTGCAGGATCAAGCAGATTGAGGGAACGGATCCTTTTCCTCTGCTTAGCAGAAATGAGGTCACAACTGGAGAACTTCATCCAGTTCTGGGCCTCCCCAAGTACAAGAAACATGGACTTACTGGAGTCAGTTCAGGATATATAATCACAGAGATTAAGAAACTGAGGCTTTTTTTGTAAGATTAGAGCTGGGATGATTTGGCCTGTTGGAAAAGCTTGAGGGAGTCTGATCAGTGTGATGGGAGGAAAAAAGAAGGGAGCTGACTCTTCTCAGTAGTGGCTACTAACAGGACAAGAGTCTATGGGCACAAATTAAAACAAAATTCAATCTAAACACAGTAAATGTCTTTTTTTTTTTTTTACTGTAAGGTTGGTCAAAAAACTGAACAAGTAACCAGACAGCTTATGCATTCTCCATCTGTGGAGATAGTCAAAACCCAACTTGACATAGTCTTGGGCAACATGCTCTTGCTGTCACTGCTTGAGCAGGGAGTTCAACTAGGTCATGTCTTAGAGGTCCCTTACAGCGTGCATGATTCTGTGGCTCTGTAACTAACTGCAGATTCTAGATTATTTTTTTTCCTTTCTCAGCGGCGAATTCTGGACTGCTAACACAAATCAGACAGCATGCTTAGAGAAAACATCACATTTCTTTAACTCTGTTGCTAAATACCTGGCCATCTGGTGCCCTAATTTTCTTTATGCTGTTTCCAGTGCACTGTCACCAAGTGCAGTCTGGATGTTCCTGCTCTAGTATTCACTCACCTGGTTGCCCCTGTGCTTTCAGAAGACACCTTCTCTTCCTGGTTCAGCATTAGGTACCACTTACAGCAACACTCACTGAAATTGCTGCAGAGGTAGATTTTTAATAGATACACTGCAGAGAAGAGAGACAAAGGTTTTCAAAATAACCCTTGTTTTAGGCTTCTTCATGTAGTTATTAATGGGATTTACAGTTGATGATGTGGGCTGAGGGATTCTCCATTGTATTGAGCAACTTGTAATCACACAAAGGCCACAGATTTGCCTTAATTCCTATTAATGTGACTAGGGAGGAGCACCTCTGCTCTTTCTCAGAAGAGAAGTTAGCTTCTTACTCTGAGAAGTAAGCTTTTCTTTCTGTGTTGCGCCATCTATCAGCTGGAGCTTGCTGGCGTTTTTATCGTTGTGAAATGGAAAGAAAGAGTTAAAAGTCTTGTATGTTCAAGTAAAAATCGTTCCTCAGGAAACTTAGACCAGGTTCTTCTGCAGCTGAAACCTGTGGAGGTGTATCTGCTACACACTCTGCTGTTGGTAAATCTTATAGTACATATGTGCCTTTGTGCATTCCTGTTTCTAATGCACGTAACCAGTCTGCTTGGGCAGGAGGCCTCATTGACCTGGGCTGGATCTCAGGAAGCAGGTCCTGTGCATTTAGCAGTGCTATTCTACCATTTTCCAGTATTATATGGGCCGCAGTGTTTTCCAAACTGGTTTAGTTTGTCCATCTGACCGAACTATGCTCATCGGTTTATGAACTGAGTTACCAGAATTAGATTTTCCAACTCTGAAGACTGAGGCTTTCCTATATTTGACCTTTGCTATGAGTTTCTGATTCTCTTCTAAAAGTCTTTTTCTCTTCTGGCTGAGAGTTTTTTGAGTTATTCTCCTAATAAGACTTGGACTGCAACCTTCTAACCCTTGTGTCTTAAACATAGAAGGTCACAAATAATGTTTCTGTGGATACCTGTCCTGCCAGATATATGTGCTATTCGACTGCTGATGGTTTTTGTGTTCAGGGAGAGACCCTTCATACACCACCCTATGCAACTTGGCCATAGCCTTAATGTGTGTGTGGCCTGACCCTGCAGTACGAGTAAAGAATATCACAGCAGTTCCTCGTTGCTTAGGAGCTCGTAATACAAAGCCAAAGAACTAAAGTGTGTAGCGTTTGTAAGGACAAAAGAGTATTTTCTGTGCTCTTTACAGACTGTATTCCTTAAGGCCACTGGCTTTGCAAGAAGTGATACATGATTTGTCTAATGCCATTATTGCTGGGTAGTACTGTGTTATTTTAGCATGTTCATCCCCTGTGTATGTCAGGACACTGAACAGGCACAGCAATCTCACGTATTTCTGAGCTGCCTTATCTTCTGAGTGTGAGCAAATCTGAGTTAACACTGAGCTCCTCTGTGGCCACTGGTTGTAGCCTGTGCTGTGTTGTGTCATCTCCTTGGAGAGGCTGGGAGGGCTGTGGCTGTTCTTGGTCACAGGGAATTGAGAGCAATTGCAAGGAAGCCAGTGGGGTCACAGTAGTGTACATGTGGGGAAAACTGGGTCCTCATGTGGAAGTGTTGTTCTTGAGGAATAATATTTTAACTTTTGCTCAGGTTCATAGCTTCTAGAGAGAAGATGCATATTGGTTGTTTGCTTATTTCTATGCACTTGTCGAGGCTTAAAAGATGTCCTTCTTACTAAGTTGAATCTTTTGATTGAACCTCTCGGAGTCTTCTGATACTTCTTGATAACTATGTGGTGCCAAGAAATGCAATCATTAATAGAATAAAAAGCAATGAGAGAAAATGCTCAGGGGATGGGATTCTCTGTTGACATCTAGAAAACTCATCTACTTTTTTCTTTATTGTGGCTCTGGCCTTGAACTAGTGTTTTGGGGAGCCTAATGGAAGGATTTTATGCTGATATTAAGAAATTAGCAGTCTGAGTAAAGACAGAACCCTTTCCTGTGTGGGCAAATGATGCAGTAAAAAGTGCCGAAGATTCAAGAATAATTGCCTGCAGATTTGTTTTACTTTAGTGATAGTTAACGCACACAGGGAGTTTTATGCTCTGGTAAATGTTGAGAACTGTTGAGCTGGTTCTGCAATGAGGTCTTCTATAGCCAGATCCTCGCACTTCAAGGTTGTTCTCTACAGCAACACCTCTTAGAAGAAGCAAGGTTTGGGTAGCTGTAAACTGCTGCTGGAGAAACTGATCTCCAAATCCCTGAAACAGATGAGTCTTTGCATTGTCTTCAGAGGGCTTTAGATCAGACCTATGGAATTGTTATTTATCCTCTCCAGTGAATCCTTCAAAAAACCCAAAAATTCACTGTGATATCTTCCAGCAACCCAGTTTGGAGTTGCTGCATAGAAATCCTGGAGCAGAAGCATGGCACAAAGATGTGTTTCGACAGCACAGGTCTCATGCCACCGTCCTTTTATATAATCGGTGGTTCCTACCTGAGTTCAAAATTGAACTTTATTTCAGGACACACTTAGCCTCAGCCACTGTGTTATGACTTTCCAAGTGAAGAAACTGGGTATCAGGAGGTGGATTGTAATGCTAGAGTTAATCTAACCACCTTCCTTTTGAGAGGAAATTAAATTCACTTTATTTTCTTTCTTTTTATTGTGGAGGCACAGCTGAAAATGGTCTCTAGGTATGGTATTGTTTCTCTTACCTGAAATTAATGAGATGCTTGGGCCTTTTTATGTTTTGAATATGATGCCCTGCTTTCCTCTCTGTCTAAGGAGCATGGTGAACCAGCTGTAGTGAAGTTTGTACTCCATGAACAAGCAACTCCTGTTCTTCATGGTAGAAGTCAATAAAACCTTTCAGCTCCATACTGTGACCTGAGCCATTATTCTCATATTAAAGGAAATACTTTTTAAAGTTGGTGATTTTTAATATGACTGGTTCTATTCATTACAATTATAAGTCTAATTTTTCTGACTTTATTCTTTTGCTGTGACTTTCCTTTTTGTAAACCAGAAATCAGTTTCCAGATGGTCTTTCTTCCCATTGTCCTCAACCTGAGGCTTGGAGTTTCTCATATCCAATATAATTAAGAGAATGTGGTATTTCCTACACTTTTAAAGGCAGAACATACTGCAAAATGGGAAAAGCATTGTGTTATAACTGTGTTATGACATCTCTAGCCTCATAGTTTTATAGTGCACAAAACCCACTGTAGAGAACAGGAAATTCTTAAAACACTTGCTCAAACTGAGACCTGCACAGGCTCATTTGTAGAACTGTAAGTATCATGTGAAAATACCAGTCTTATTAAAATTATTTCTTTCAATTTCATCTTACGGACCTGTGTTTGTAAGCCTGTAAGTCTGCTGTTATAAGCCCCTAGACCTTCCTCCTGCCCCCTTGCTCCTACAATAGTCTTAGCTGCCCCATCTCTGTCTTCCTCCCTGGTCCCCTTGTCTATACAGCCAAGACAGTGTGACTGGGCTCTGCTCAGGAGTTCATGGTCATGCTGTCGGACTAGCAAGGTATTTTCTCTTAGCTCTTCTCTTCTGAATGTCTCAAGGCTCACCTCTATGCTTAACTTTCCCATACTGAGGCCAGATGATGAGTTCTGTCAGTCCTCAGTTTTGAGGGCTCACTGTTGAATTTAGTTGGTGTTGGCCAGTGGGATTCAAAATTGTTGGAGGGTGTTTGTACAGTTAGACGTGCAACTTGTCTGTATTAACCTTGTTTCACTAGGAAGCCACAGTAGTGTTTTTCTGAGTAAATAATCCAAGCTTCCAAACAAGAACTCAGGAAGTCTGAAATTATAGTAAGACCAGCTTCATTAGCACTTCGGAGAGGTTTGAACTTAGGCATTAATGCAACAGGGTTTAAATTTCAAGTACCACTGCCCTCTTGGGAGGACTCAGTATTGTTTTGAATAGGGCTGGGGCCATACCTCCGGAGCCAAATAGAGAACAAGGAATATTAGGTGTACCTATTCTGCCCTTACCTGAAACCCAGCCTGATTCTCCTCTTGTATGTGGTAACACGGGAGTATATGGTGGGAGTATCTCCATGTAAATAAGTGGAATTACATCAACATAAAGGTCTCAAAGTCTCAAAAATCTTTCAAATGTAATGAAGTCCTTTCAAGCTTTTTTTGGATGTTGACCAAGTACTGGAGAAAGAGAGAAATACAAGGACAACTCAGGTCTTAGATATGTTGTTTACTATGTGCTGGTTGACCAACAAGATGAGTGCTCACCGATCTGGACTTAGCAACAGCATCTGTTTTCATTTATGTAGGAGAAAGGAGAGAATAAACTACATAGAAGGAAACTGTGCAACTGGCAAGTGGACTGCAGGACAAATGGGTAAAGCTTATGCAGGAGACGTCAGAAGTGAGAGTCAGTGGGCATAGTGGTATGGGAAGACATTGTAGGTATTATGGCATTGGAGGAGAGCAGAAGTGGGATGTCCATAGATGTGGTGAGTACCTGTTGGGACTGGAGGAGGATCCAGAGTTTTGTGGTGGATAATGGAACGAAATCTAGGGTGTGGATCTGCAAGTGATTAACCTCTCTTAGTTCTACAGGATGCAGAGCAATTTGTCCTTGGAAAAATACCTGTATCTGTAGAACAGTGTATGCTGTGGCTATCCAGTGGATCCCCCCTCTGGCTCTGCATGGCCCATGCCCCACTACCATCAACGTGGGCTTCTGGAATTCATGGGAGTTGATATGTGTTACTTGTGTTTGTGACTTGCTGTTTGGTGCCTTGTTCCAAGCATGGGCACAAGTATGGTTAATCCAATCACTTCTTGAGCCCTTACTGAAGGGCAGCATAACAGCAATCAGTGAAAATCCTGTTAGGAATCTGTCAGAGGGTGATTAAGATATGTCAGAGGGCAAAGTAAGCTGTATCAGCACTGAGCTGGGTAGATGAAGTGTTCTGTGGTGATCCTAACCTTGTGAAGGGCATGACCTCTGTCTGCTGTATAAAGGTTTTCCATAGTAACTCCCATTTTTAATTAAGTTCTTAATATACATATAACCTAGCTGAAACAATCTTGGTGATAAGAGGGTCAAAAGGGTGTGAGGGCTTCCTGATGGAGGGTGGAAAGGTGTGGTGAAGAAGAGGAGATGAAAGAAATTAGCATAGAAAATGGGATTAACATCAGCTAAAAGTACATGTAAAGAGCAGTTTATCTGCTGTTTCCCCTCCTCCTTCCTCACCCTCTTTCTCTGCTGCGCAGTGCTCCCTTCTTATTAGTGCATCAGCCCTTCTGAATAGATGACTGGACCAAGGGGAGATGTTGTGGCTCATTACCCAGATGTTACCTAGTTGCAGCAACATGTTTTCCAAAAGATATCATAGGCAGGATAAACAGACTTCCGCTGGCTTTCTGCTGTACCTGGAAATGGCTGTCTTTGGTCATCTCCTGACAAAGCACTAATGAAGTCTGAAGGAGAACACAAATCTCATTGCTCCTCAAGAATTTTACCAGGAGATGTACAGCTCTTGAAAAGTGGTAAAAAAAAGCTTCTGACTAGGAGAGTTGTGAGTGAAAGCAGAGTTTTCCCAATACCCAGCCAGAGATGTAAAAAGATTTTTTTTTCTGGTGTGTCAATGGAAAGATCTGTTGTATTTTAATTTATCTTTTTAATTTGAAAGCAACGAAACCACTCTTCTCTTTCCCTGTGTAGAGGCAGTGGCGAGGGGGATGGGGGCAGCCCCAGTGCTTTCAGGCATACACGTTGGAAGCTGAAGGCTGCACTTCTCCTGTGGCAGCAAAGCTTGGTCTCCCAAGTGTTTTTATAGGGGAACAAAGACTTGATCTGAAATAGGAACTCAGCCCACTAGGCATCACAAACTGCTGATAGATTTCAGAGGACTTCAAGAGTTTGGCTGATGAAATAGTGGTATTTTGCAAAAGCAGCATCCAGTGTGCTGATCAGGGTTTGTGTCTTGGTTCCCTGAGGGGTCTTCTTTAGATACGTGAGTGTGTCCGGTAAGATGGGAAAGAGCGTGTGGGGAAAGGACTCCACAGTCACATTCTTTGCTATATTCAGGGGCCACAGAGGGTTTCNTCGAGGTTGTTTTGGTTTTGCCCTGGACTGGGACAGAAATATTGTAAGAAAAAGCCCAAGATAGAAATCAATAGAGGTGATGTTGGTTCTGTGTGTTTTGATCCTGCTGAGCTTGGAGGATGATCCTACCATAATCTCTGAGGCATACGGTGTAAAACCTGCTCCTGGTGAACTGCTGTGTATATATATCTATACCTGTTTATGTCTCTTGTTCTCTGATATCAAGCGTGTGGATCCAGTCACATCTGAGCTAATGCATTGTTCCCACCACCACTAGTCTCTGAGCTTAGGAGTGTGTCCCTTTGGCTGGCCGAGCCAGCAAACATCTGACAGTGCTCGTAACTCAGGACAGTAAATCTGGGCTATAGCAATTTAGTGTGCAGCTTCCCTGTGCTCTGAGCGGAGGCATGTGAATCTAGGCACTGATGGACCTCTCTTTCTGTGCTCCTGCTGAGCATTTGAACCCTGGCTTTGGTCCTACTGTAATTACAGTTTATGCAATTTAGAAGCAGTTTTTGCATGAGCCCTCAGAACTGCCCTGTAGCACTAAAATCTCACTATAGAAGAACCCATGGTCAAATTATTTCATTACCAACCTGGGTTGCTCCATCCTCATCCTTTTTAGATTTGTAGATTTCTCCTATACCTCCTTTTCCCATATGCAATTATAAATTGATACCATATAATTTGCCTGTCGCTTGGTGTAAGTCTCTGTTTATTTTAAATGCAATAATTAGAGATAACAATTCCTATGGAAAAATAAACATCTGTTAAATGAGGAGACTGAGTAATTAAAGACAATTATTGGTTTCCATAAGTAGGATGCTCAGTAACAAAGTTCCTTCCGGTGCAGCTAAAAGGAGTATAAGATGCGTATCATTGGAGACCAGAACTCTGTGCTCTAAAAAGAGTTGGGAAATTAAATGGAAACTAATAAGAAGAAATTAACTAGCACTTTCTTTCCAGATTATATTTAAAATACAGTTTTCCTGGTTGTAATATGTAAAATTTGCATGGGGTTTATATCCCTTCCCAACATTCTTTATAAGGATTAATCAGTTAATCCTGCTACAGCCCTTGCAAGGTAAGTAAGTAAGCGTTATTATCCTTATTTTATGGCTATGGAAATCATGTTGCTGTGGGCCAAATTTTAATCCATTTTCCACTGTTGCAGATCTAAAGCAACTTCATTGTAATCAGCAGAGTTAGACACTGTAACTGAACTGATTTAACCCTATCTGAAACCACAGTGTTTGTGAAGATAGCTGTTGAGAATAAAGAGGAGGAATATTACGTTTTAAGTATTGTCCTATGCCCCACTTGAGATGTATTAATGCTTTTGTTTGCTTTAAGGGTTGATTTTCTGAACTGGCATCCTTGAAGTTTTGCAGGTCTTGCAAATGTTAGTGCATGCAGTTTTCAGGAGTGAACATCCATAAATTCTTTTAAGATTTATAACATCAACCTCCAATTTGTGGGGGTAAATTAAATTACATTATTTGTATATAAAGATTGTATGTACAAAGCTCATGTGCGGCAATAATGTACACACATTAAGCTTTTTAAAAAGCAGTGTGTGAGTTTATTTAGCCTGGGACTTTTGTTCCTCCTTTAACCCAGACAGTTTGTTGCCAATACTAGTCTGAGCCCTGAAGTGAACCACAAATGTTTGTGTCCTGCAGTGCCTAGATTAACATTTGCAGAGTATTCATTGACTTGAATTAATTGGCAATTAGCTTACTCAAGTTAAAAGAGGAGTGATATTTCTCTCTAGACATTCCTTTAATTGCTCATCCAGCCAAAAAAGACTGTACTGGCCAGACCAGGGCTTTCCACTTGGATTTTTTAAGTTTTTTGACAATGTGCTGAAGCGAAATGAAGAGCAAGTAACATGTATGTGCAGATAATCCTCTGAAATTAGTGTCTAGTTGCTCTACTACAGAAATGTATCAATATTTACAAATAGGGCATTAGGTTCATTTTATTTTAAAAGAAACCAAAATACTTCCATTTACCACTGGAAAAACTGTATGTATTAAATATGGCAAATGTACCTAATTTTTCATTCCACTTTCCGAAGTAGTTACTGGCCTTATGATTACAAATCAGGATAATGAGTTACTTGTGTTTAACATTTCTGAAAGACTGGGAACATTATTAACCATGGATACACCATAAGTGCTGTGTTTAAACAACGATGATGTTTCCTTACTTATTACTTTCACTCAAAATGATGATTTGTTTCAGATCAGTGTCTTTGGCAAACTTCGTTTGGATAGTATTGAAAACATTCTCTCTTGTTCCTAGAATGTTTCTGCCTCTAATGAAGAGTTGTAGTAACAGGATTGTTAGTAAGATGCTACAATTTATGCAGCTGTAAAGTGGATATCAAATAGCAACATCTCCAAACTCTTAGCATTTTATTCAGCCTGTTTTAGAGAAAATTGCTACACAAAATGGAAGGCAAAAGTTAACCAGCCTTTTCTGAAGTCCTTGGCTGAAAAGTTGTAGGAGTCGTTGCCAGTTACAATATAGGCCACTTACTGTGGTCATGGATTCACAGTGAGTATATTGTCTCTGCTGGAGGGAAGGTGTTGTTTCTCCATCCCCACAGAACATCATGCTTTGGAAAGAGAAAAATCTTCTCTCTGTACTGCTTCAGGATGGGCTGTTCACCTCTCCAGCTGATCTAAGTCTGTCCCTTACTCATTACATAAGCTCCTGTCCTTTTCATAGAAGATCTGTGTCTCTCTAAGCATCCACAGAGTGGACAGGCCAGGCTTAACTGTAACAGTCATGAAGGTTACTTATCTGCATTTGAGGAGTTAATTATTCAGTAAGCTGACAATTTTAAACTCTATTTGTTGCCTGGCAGACTTGCTTTATGCCAAGCCCAGTGCAAAATATCCTCTTAGCAGCAGCGGCCTTGTTTGTTTTCCTTTGAGGAAGACTCAAGTAAACAGGTACCTGTGCTGGCCTGAATGTGTAGGTAAGTATACAAATAAGTGCCTAACTTATTGACATATTTATATTGGAGGATTTATATAGTTTTGAGGTGCTCATTTACAACTGCATATACAGGAGAGGAAAAAGTGGAGGATTCACAGCCTCTTTCACAACCATGTAAACACACCTTGGACACTTGTTTCTAAGCAAGCAATTCTGCCACTTCTGTTTTTTCAATTCATTCACATAGTTGCTTCTTATTCTCTCTAAGGTCTGTTATTATGTAGATAAATAATACATCTTAAATAGTTTATGTTCTCCATGTCAGTGAAAGGACTTCTTAAGAATCAGAAGCCCACAGGAACTCAAATCTACATGTAAGTCATCTCTCAGTAGTTATACGCTTGACTGAAATTACAGGACAGAAACAGAAGTCATGAGTACAAACCCTTCCTGCCCAAGCTTAATTAGGCTTTCACTGTAATAGCAGGAGGGTGTTATCTTATAGATGGATTTACTAAGAGGGTTTGTTTTTGGTTGTTTTGGTTTTTTTTGTTTAGGCTGGCATGCAAATGTTGAAAGGAAGTGTCATGGCGTGGAGGGACCAAGCGAGGCAGAGCAACATGTTTTATTTTCATCCTAAATTTACATTCAATGAATTTAGTACAGTGAAAAATGCTGTCTTAGACTGTTCAGGCCATTGTCTAAAAGTTCTATCTCCATAAAGTAGTGCTTTTTTTTTTCTTGATTCCTAAAATGCAGATCAGGAGAAGAGGAATGATGCATTAAATCTCACGTGTATTTTCTCATTCTGTCCTTTGATACCATGGTGTAAATCAAGAACAGCTTCTTGAGGTCGATGAAATTAATTCAGTATAAAGTCAGTGTGAATCAGTTTCATTTTTGCAAAGTGTTTGGTGTCTTCTGACAGTTTATTTACTTTTTATTGGAGTAATCAGAATGGTTTAATTTTAATTTTTGATTTTTTGTGGTATATTAGTAGCTAGAAGGGCAGAGGACACTGTGAAGATAGCCTGTACAGCATGACAGTGTCCCAGAAGCTCATGGTTAAACCCTTCTATGACTCAAAAACAGGGCGCTTCAGGGAGGACAAAAGAAAAATAGTTTCAAAATCAGCCAGGTTCAGTAGAACAAATGTCTTTATTTGGGAACAACAAGATCTGAAATTAAACCTTGAAGTATGAGGTACTAGAAATCTGGGGTCTCGCCTTTATTGACCTCTAAAAATAATTGGTCTGCACCATGTTACAATACAGCACTGTGCCACAGGTCCTGGGAGTCTAGATATAAAGGACTGAGCTACAAGTTCTGCTGAGATTTAAAAGTAACTAAGAGTAATATAAAAAGTGCTGTTGTGCTGCAAGAGTGATGTAGAGCTGTGATTTGTGCAAGAAACAGGAAGGAAGCAATTGGCACAGATAAAAACAGTGCATACTTCCAGCAGGGTGGTGCCAAGTAGCCACTATCCAAACACAGAACAAAGCCAAAGGGAAGAAGCATAAGGAAGGCTGCAGCTTCTCTGAACAGTGAACGTATGGCCAGTAGTGCTATGGTTAATATTATAAATTGAATAGAAAAAAAAAATCAGACAGAAGAGCAAGTGTGGCTGGACATCACAGCATCTTTCCCCAGCTATGCTTCTCATTTGCTTCAGGCTGAGGGTATGCTATTGCTATACACAGTTTCAAATGGATTTATCAGTGCACTGCGTTCTTAATTTTTGTGACTTGTTTATGTCGTGCCTGAAAGTGAGGATGTCAGCATTTAACCAGATGAGACTGAGAAATTATGTGACTAGAAATATCCAGAACACTTGAGCATGCTGTAAAAGAGATGTGACTGGAAGCAAGCTGGGAGTTTATTTCTTCACATAATAGCCAGTGATTAATAGTTCCAAATTTATGATTAACTGTGTAGCAAAAGAATGGACAAGTACCCGCAGGAGATTGCTGGAGTCCCTGATGAACCTCTAGTTCTCTTCACTGGGGTCAGTTTGTAGTAAGGCAGTAGTCTATATTTATATCCTTCAATAAGACATGTGAAGTCCTATGTTCGGAGTTTCACTGGACTGCAAATCTCATGTTCTAATTCCTGATAAAGCAATGTGTTTGCCTTTGTGGTTTGCACCAGGGGATGGGTTGGCTTCTTAACTGCAACCCAGCCTAGGAGCTACAAGCTAAGTTAGGCTTTTTCCTGCTCTATAATGTCATTGCTCATAAATGCTCTGCAAAACACAGTAGGTCTTAGTGACACCAGGGAGGTGTCATTTCTTTTTACTTCAGTTACAACAGAATTAAACTAAATGGCAACTTGGCATATAGTATGTGGACTGGGACAGGATCCAGCCTATCAGGTGTTGTGCTTCATGTGCGTGTTTGACAAGAGTAAAAGCTGAAGCAAACAAGATCTCACTTGAATAGCCTACAATTCTTGCAGCTACAAATTTTCTTAATGACAGTAATGTTGAGAGCTCAGGGGACCATCTTAAACTCACTTGTGGTAGGTATCTCAATGTACTTTCATACAAGACAGCAGATTTAGATGAAAATTTTGCAGACACTAATGCTTCATGTATGTTACTTACCTCTTTCTTTCTTTTTAAGTTTTAGTCTTTTGTTCCATATTTTGGGGATAGTTCAGACATCCTGATCCTGTCAGGGATATCCATATCCTTTGACCAGTATAATCACTTAACAGCACCCTGTATCATTTGAAGACAAGGATATAATAAGTAATAACAAATAAGAAAAACTTAGAATTGTATCAGTATCTGCTGATGTTCATCCACACCACAGTGGCATTCATCACAGTGTTAAGTTTATCCAGGAGGGTAAATTAAAACAGTAAATTAAACCATAATTAAGTACCTTTTTATTATGATCATGAGAACTTTGGAAGAAGCTGGAGAAAAGTAGAAGCAATGTCTACACTGCAAACATATGACCATCTAGTTTTGTTGATTTGTGAGCTTTTGTTGATGTCAAGTGTCAACAAAAGCGCTTAGTCCAGTGTGGTTCTGTTGGCAGAACTTTTTATTGGTAGAATGTGCTTTTGGTGGTGAGAGCTGGAACACAGTGTTTCAGGAGAAACACAATTTTAGTGGCAGAAACTGTAGCAGCATCGAGGGTGTTGGTGGCTTCGCTGCCAAATGGTCACAATGTGGGCTGCAGGGTCTGTTTCTCTCAAGACCTTACCTAGCTGGAGAAGATACTGGTGGGAATTTGCTGTCATGTAAGCTGCTAACTGCTGGATGGTGTTCTAATAGCAAAAACCTTAACAGTGGCTGTCTAACCAATTCTTCCTTTCTATTTTGCTTTTTTTCTCCTGCAGGGCTTGTGAAGTTGGGGGTTCACTGTGTCACGTGTCAGAAGGTCGCGATAAAAATTGTCAACAGAGAGAAGCTCAGTGAGTCGGTGCTAATGAAGGTAATTTTCTAATGGAAGATTTTAAAAAAATTTAAATCCCTGGCTCTGTGTCTTCTGTTCCATGCAAAATTAATATCTTTAATTATGTATAACAAACATCCCTGTCAGTACTGGGATTATACAGAGCATAATAACAATAATTTAGTTATGGGGGAGGCTAGGGCAACTGAAATTAAATGGGAGTATGCTGGTGCTTTGTGAACAAAATAAATGGTCAGCTGCAGGGTTGTTGCTTCTCTGCTGGGGCAGGTGTGTGTTGTGCATCTGACATCCACCACTGCAGTAGTGTAGTTGTGGTACATTGCAGACTGAGGTGTACAAATGTCAGCATGAAGAGAGAGGTTTAACAGAGGCTGATGGATCTGTCACTTGAATACTCCTGCTGCTTGCTCTGATGCATGGATTCTTTATGATCTGATGTGCCAAGGTCTGTGACTGTTTAAAGCTGTTGTAATTTTGTTTATCATCCACAGAGCTGTGCCATTGGAAACCATCAAAATGTTTGTCCCAATGGTCCCAATCCCTGTTAGTGTTCAGAAGAGCTTAGTTTGTTTTTTACCTAGCCTTGTGATTCTCCTCACGTGAATGTCATTGATTGATCTTGGAAACCTAAAAATAAAATAAATGTATGCATAACAGTTTATTCATGTGATTCGGTGACTAGAAAGGCTAAATTCAGCTTGATGGGAAGGAACACAACTGCAGTGCAATCAACAGAATTCCATCACGCTGTCACCTGCAAATTACGCTAACAGGTTTGCATGCAGTGTGGAGCACTTTATTGAGGTAACTTCCCTATATAAGCACACGGAGAATGTATCTTTACACTGTGGTTTCCTATGTGGGCTTCTGTATCAGCTGTTTCCAAGCACAAGTAAGTATAGCAAACTTGGAGCAGAAAGAAAATGGATTTTAAGCTAATATACAGTCAGTGAATGTTACACAAAAAATAGTAGGGTTTTTTGGGTTGTTTGTTTTTTTTTTTTTCAGAGAAGGATTCTGAAAGTTTGTATTCCATTGTAACATGTTTAGACTTTACCTTTCTGGAATTTCAGTTATGTATTTGCTCTCCTGCAGTACTGTGGATTCAAGCAGACTTCTAATATAGACCAAAAGTTAGAAAGTGAAATGGATAAGAAAACTCTGTGTAAATGGTATGAGACACTAAGCACTGAATATTTTCCAGAGTAAAATAATAGGAATATTTTTTTAAAACATGAGCATTTTGTTTGTTGAGGGACACTGTCTAGTATTTGTATAAAACATTTTATTTACCTCATTGATTTTCAGAGTAAGAGGCAAATCGCTTGGCATAGCAAAGCAATCTCTCTGCTTTAGTTGTGTAGCATTACCTTGGTTGCAGTATGAAATCTGAGTAATGAAACGGTGTGTTAGGCCCTTGTTTACACAGTCACATGCTGAAGCGTGCCATGTTTTCTGTAGGATTGTACGGCATCTTTCTCAGGAGGAAGTCACATGTATTGTGGTTCTCATTTTCAGACCCTTCTTGGTGAGATTTTCTCTTTCAAGGATTCTGTTCTCTGTGCTCAGGAGGCTGGAACAACAGATGGGATTGCATTGGTTTGCCCAGTTCTTGCATAAATTCAGTAACCAGATGTCTTTTCAGGAATGCCCTATGTCTGATGGTCACAGAGAGGGCCTGAGACTTCTAAGTGAATTTAGAATTGACTGTACTTTTAGCCAGCTTAATCCAGTCTGGCTGGAGGGGGGAAATGCAGCTTTTGGCAAACCCAGTGTGCCCGTTGCGAAGCATCCAGCTGACAGCTTGCTGTGTGGAGTCAGCAGCTACAGGGAAATAGCCAACAGTGAAGTCAAGTCACGGTGGTGTGGTGGCATTCCTACTTTGCAAATCTTCCCACTAGCTTATCAGTTCTAGTGATTTTCTTTGCCAGTGGGCTGTGCAGAGCAGCCCCTGGAGCCAAATGCTTCAAAACCACAGATACTCTCCCAAGCCAGGCCCAGACTGATGGATTTTGCTTTAATCCATCCTTGGACAGAAAAACTGGATCTGACAAACATGTACACCTGCTGCATCAAGCTGTAACAGTGCAGTGCTGTGGCCATTTTTCCTAGAGCATAAGGAAGAAGTCTGCTTGTGGTCCTTTCAACATCTGAAGTGACAGGCACAAGCAGATAACAGCAGACTGCTTTCCTTGTCATCATTATTCTATTTTGACTTGCTTCTTGTAGCTTTCATTTCTCCAGTGTTTTTGCAGTATTTTATTCTGTATGTTCAGGGAACTGTCCCTTCTCTCTGCAGCTGCTCTTCATCTGAGCTGTGCAGAACTGAGAGACATTTGGTAAAGTGCTTTCTAATCATAACGCTGTAGTATCGATATTTCTGGAGAGAAGAATTTGGAATTGAAGCAGCTGGTCTCAATTAGCAGAACTGCTGCTATGGAGATGGTACACCGGCAGGCACGATGCAGCACAAGCTGCAGCAAATGTATCATCCAAGCGCTTGCTGCCCTGTCAGAGGAGAGGACTGCTCAGTGCACACGTGAGCCTTTTGCTTTGTCATGTCCTTACTCACTAAGCACAGACTGGGGAACAGTGTTCCTTTCCCAGCTCCAGCCTGCGCCTGTTTGGGAGCCTGGCTTTGGGGCAAGGCTACAAACGTAATTTCACAGTTGAGAACTAGGGATTGGTTCTGTTCCCTCTCCTGCTTTCACACAACTGGTAAAAGCTTCAGCTGGGTTTCTTCAGCTGCACTGCGGTAACCCCTGCAGATATGGAGACCTGCCTCCCACCGCACCTCTAGCTTGCTCTAGCGCAAATTGGCAGAAAGATTTCAGAAAGGAGCATGTTACAGTGAGTGTCTTGAGATTGAAGTACGGTTCATTGATTTCCCTGAATTACTTCTGGATCGCTGACAGGGAGCTTAGGCCCAGAATACAAGAGCTGAATGTGTCCTTAAAGCTTTCCTGGGCAGGCAGGTTCCCTACTGAGGGCTGCATTTTCAGTACCTGTACTGAAAGTGTTCAGAGTTTGTAACTTCAGAATATAAAGGTTAAAGTAAATCTTTCCTCCCATGTTGCAAAAGCTTGTTTGGAAACATTGAGATGTCTCATGAGACACAGTCAGAAGAGTCTTTTCTCCCCTTTACTGCTGCACTAGTTCTCTTCCAGTCCCTCTTTCCAAAGAATAAACAACAAAAAAACATACTCCTTTGGTGATCCATCAGGCGAAATACTCTTTGGACAGACAGAGGTAGTAGAAGCAATGGGAGCATAAAGGGTGAAGAGTGAGAAGGGGACAGCTGGCCTTGGTCTAATTACTTGAACACACGGGCATCCTGAGAAAGCCACAGATGTCCCAGGTTTGATGATTGGAGCCCAGAGCTCCATATGTGTGCTGTGTCCATGGGCCTTTTGTTTCTTCTGAGTACTCCACTGCTGGCCTTGGAGCAAGGCAGATATTTGGAGGATGGGGGAAGGGAAGGAACACAGTCCCACTCTAGTGGAGCTCAGGTGTGACAAGTTAGTGGGTTTCAGGGAGGCTGTCAGTTGGTTTAGTGCCTTGTGGTGCTAATGAGCTCTGCTTCCAAAAGGTTCTGCAAAGGCATAGTGTGTGTTCTTAAGCAGGGAAGGTCTTGCAGTAATCACTAATGGAAATCACTGATTGCCTGAAGTAACTGAGTGGAAGGTTAGGGGGGAGAATAAGTGTCAGGCCCTTGGATCTGACAGGATAACTTAGGGAAGCACACTTGTAAATAGGCACTGCTTTGCATGGTCTTTTCATCATCTCTTGCTTCTTTGTGAGCTTCTATTTCAGTAGGTGTTTATTTCTCTGCTACCTTATCCTACTTTTTACTTCTTCATTTTCTTTAATTTTCTTTTGTTTCTTTTTAACCCTTTCATTCTCCTTTTCTCCCCCATTCTGTGATTTCTTCCTTTTTTTTGTATTTTTCCCCCTGTTGCTACAGAAAGTAATGTAAGAACTGTCACAGTTTTGTTATGAAACTGCTGAAATGCAGCATGTCTGGTTAAGATGCCCATTCTTGAAGGAAAAAAGTTTAGAAATCGGGCACTATATAGATAAAGTGTCTGAGAGAACAAGTAAACAATCAGAGCTCTTGTTCTATAAGACTCAAGGAATTCAGTCCACCTAGTTTATTAAATAGAAGGCAAAGATGTAACTAATCATGGTCTGTAAATAGTGATAAGGAGGATAGGCATGTGATAACAGAGGATATTACAGTTTTGGGTACCAAAAGCTTATTGGAAACTAATAGTTGTAAGCTGTAGGTACATTGAATATAGAAATACTAGGCCTGTTTGATCACTGGATGAAGTTACTAATTGGA
Source organism: Grallaria varia (assembly GCA_013396735.1). Taxonomy (NCBI): domain Eukaryota; kingdom Metazoa; phylum Chordata; class Aves; order Passeriformes; family Formicariidae; genus Grallaria; species Grallaria varia. Next base: position 392,758 of record VWZG01012343.1, on the reverse strand, counting down.
ACTAGCCACCCAAAGCTCTAGTGAGTTTTCCCCCTGAAAGGCTATTAAACTTCCTCTTAAACTGCTGTGTGTTTTTCTAAAACTGAGATCCTAGTTCAGCTTCAGCTGCTGGACTTGAAGCAGGAAGTATTTGAAGATGGTTTCCTGATCTGTGCTATGTGTTAGCTCTGATTAGATGAATGCAGCAGTCTCTCTGGCCTTAAAATCCTTGGAGCTGTGAATTTCAATCACACACTTGAAATCTGTAGAAAGTCACATGTCTCTGTCTGGAGCATAAAGAGAGACACTTTGTGCAAGGTGTCTGCAGAAGCAGAAGCAGAAATTTAGACTCCCCCAAGAGAAGGTAAAGAAAGTAATACTTGAGAGCAACATCTTCTCTTTGGAATTTGTTTTCAGATTTTTCAAATAATAGGGTGTGATATTGGCTGACCTAGCTGTCCTCAGCTGCTGGCTGCAGGCCGGTCTACAGAAATCATTACTAGAACATAAGAACAGTATCAGGGACAAGCTATATCTGAGGCAGAGACAGAATTGGACTGAATATTGTAATTTGTTTATAGTTCAGCTTTGATCATAACAAGGGCAGTTTCCCTGACATTAACAAAGCCAAACTCACCAACAACAAACCTCAGCTTCACTAAATCAATATTTTTTCTAATGAATTCAGTAGTGGCCTAATTGTTTCCCAGCTGCAGTATTTAGGAGTTTTGCTATTGATTGCAGGGAAAATGGCGTTAATCTGCTGTTGAATCCCACTGAGTACTTCCACCATTGGGTGCTAATGAACAAAGAAACAAGACCGTGGGATATCACCAGTGGAATGTGTTTAGATTAATCTAGGATACTGGCAGACAAGATTTTGGAGGTGGTTATATTAAAAATAGCAAACGGGAGGGAAATTATTTCCATTTATTAAACAGAAGTCCCAAAGAAAAGGTTTTAAAGCATTCATCAAACTTTCCAGCACTTCCTGATTAAAAAGCACTGTACTGACTTGCTGGCACTCACTTATTATTATTCCAATTGATTGGCATATTGCTGTGAGAAAAGACTAACGCAGAGGACCTTGTAGTTGTGGCAAAAAAAAAAAAAAAAGATGAAAGAATAAAGGAAATTAAGTCACCCCAAAACATGTATATACTCATATTTTTACTTGCTGTTGAACATGCAGGTTTCAGTGTATAAGATTATTATATTCACACTTACATGGATTGCCCCTTGCACATTCATTGCATATGGTAGTTAAAAACACACTCCCATCCTCATTGTGGCTTATCTTTAACCTGGAGCATTACCACACGCTTGTCGGCTTTAGCACTAGAAGAGAGCAGATGAGAAGTGTGTGTGTGTTTGAGAGTGTGTAGGTGGTGAACAAACTGCAGGAATGATTGGCACCCATCACAGATCATGAGTGCATGGACACATGCTTATACCCTGCCTCTGTCACCCTTCTTCATATTCCAGCAGCAACCCAGTTAGCACAGCCTGGCTTCATGTGTGCAAGTCTCTCTTCTGAGTTCAGTGAGATAAAAAAGCACCTTGCAATATAAAAAACACAGGCAAAATAAAAAGGGGCATTTTTTTCCCCATCTTCCTTCTGCTATAGGGAGTTTGGGATTAGGGATCTGTTACTGAATGTATAATGCCGAGTGTTTTGTTTTAGACAGAAGCTGGTGGGGGAGCATTGAATGCCTGTTCACTTGTCATCTATTTGAGCAGTTAAAGAAGCTGGGTAATTGTATTTTCCTTCTGAGAAGAATGACTCTCTGCCTCCCCTTTCCACCACACCCACAAGGAACACAGTTTGAGGTATTCTTAAAGAAGGAATTTAAACAGGAATCAGATGTACCTGTCAGAGGAACAAACCTGTCATGCATGCATACTGCCTTTTGTTTTCTAAAGTTAGTAGGATCAAATGAGGCATTTGGGCAAGTTATAAAAATAATTGACCCTATTTTTCCCACCCTGCTTTTAATTTGTATTATAGCAGTCTGCCTCAAACCTCTATTGTACCCAACATGCTCTACCCACAGCCTTGTGTGTGCAAACACGTAGACATAGACAGTCTTCCATCCTTGTGTGCTGCCTTGGTCATACACCAAAAAATGTCCCTCCTGAGCCCAGACTAGAACTAGATGAGGTCAAGGAGTGCTTTTTCCATGCACTTCACTTGATCACAACCATAATGCCTAGATGGGAAGTAACTTCTCCCAGAGGTGAGATGTCTAAATGTGCCAGAAGTCGAGTCCTCATCTACCTATGAAGCTACTGTCTATAATTAGCCTGTAAAACCCTTTCTGTTTATCTTTGTCTTTACCTGTGTCTACTGTAATTGCACTGACCTTGCATTTGGGATGAGACTGACTATAGCTTGACTTCGGTTAGCTTTCTCTGCTGAAGCTTCTGGGAATCCTTCTCTTCCATTGCCAAAGCTTAGTTTTATCAAAAGATGCTGATTCACTAAAATGTTTTCTCTGAAATAACTTTGGCTCAGTGAACTCCCAATATATCAAAGGCTAGGTTTCTTTTGAACTCTCTCTCTGCATTTGTAGCAGGCTGTTAGGGAGTTCTGCTTGCCCGCTGCAGAGCAGAAACCCTGAAAGTCCTGCCTCTGCAGGGACTTTCCCTGCCTCTGATCCTTAGGTTATCAAGCCAATATGTAGGAAGTCTTAAAAAAGGCTTCAAGAGTCCACAGATGTGGGGCAGACCCAGCATCCCCAGCTAGACAGGTGTGTCCCTGCACTACATGGGGGAGTGGTAGAAAGCGCCAAAATCCTCAGCTATTTTCAGGTTTGATGCTCAATTTTTTTGGAAAGACAACCAACAGGAGTTACCCTGAAAGGCAAGGGGAACCTTAGGGGAAGGTTAGCTTCCAGGCTCAGTCTTGAAGAGGTGGGATGTGGAGTTTGAAAAGCTTGAGTCTGGCATCCAGAGCTTGTAAACCGTGGTCAGATCCTATAGTATTTCCAGAATTTCCGACTGGGTGGAGACCCCGTTGGTCTGGGAACCTGAAGCATCAGACTCCGCCAGCCTGGGTGGTCTCGGTAGCAGAGTCACCTGCAGCATCCTCCAGATGGGAACCATGAGTCTAGTGAAGACTGCAGTTTTTCCATTGGGAGCTGCAGGTTCTTTGGTGCATTCAAAACTTCACTACTTTTTTTTTTTTTTTTCCCCCCCTGACTTACTGAAAGTTGATGAAAAAATGCTAAAAAACATTGGATTTTGATATCTCATGAGCGAAACCTTTTAATTGACTTCTACTGTCACTTCAACCAGCTCTCTTCCATGGTTAATTAATCAGTCTGAAAAAGTACAGGATGAAACTTATCCCTGTCTGCAGAGGGTAGAGGATGCCACAGTATAGTGAGTTCCGATTGAGCCATAGGTAGAATTGGCCAAATTTAGATAGGAATTTCATTTTAGATTATGGACTAAATCAGTTTCCAAATATTTTAAGCAAAAAATGAGCTAGGTAGGCATATTTTCTGACCTGAACTACAGAAAGATTTTTAAGTTATATAGCTGCTTATAAAAATAATTTTCTTTCCTCACACAATTTCTTCCTTGACTGAAAGCAAAACTCAGTGAAACTCGGATGCTGTCAGCAATGTGAATGCAATATTGACTGAACCATTTGAAACCCATATCTATAAGCACCAGAGCAACAGTGTAGAATTTATTTAGTCATTTGTCACCCCACTGCGTGTACTGGAATTGAATGAGTGTGCATTGTGCCATGATGTACTCTGTGGTTTTTTAGAGACTCATATCCTGCTTTCACGGTTCTGCCATGCTGGTGTTTTCTTAGTGTTGTTGCAAAAGCTTGTAAACAGTTTAGGAGGAGAAAGTTTCTGGGATCTCAGCACTGCAACGCAGCATGTGCTTTGCAGGGTGATTTCATTAAGAACCAAGGGTAAGTTGGCAGTTGTGGTTAGGTTGTATGTTTTCTTTTCTGTCTTAACCCCCTTTTTTTTCTTTCTGGGTTGCAGATGAAAAGGCTTCCGACACCATTTTACAATGAGTTGTATTTCATATTCCAGAATCTTGCCTGAAAACCTTTTAATTATTTTTTATTTTCCTCTTGGAAAGACAACCAGTATTACATCGAAAGGGCTGTAGCAGTAATGGGTCATCAATCCCGGAGTAGATTGACTGAAACCACATTGGTTCAAGTATTTGACTCTACATCTATCATGTAGGATAAACACCATAAACATCAATATACTGATCCATTCCAATTAAGAGGTGTAGTCCATCCCTGTATATAGCAGGCAAGCCATTTAAGCAAAGAGTCGTTCAAAGAATATCTTAAATTTTTGCTGGTACAACTGGGCGGTGCCTTGTACACCAATACTTCCTTTCTGTGTGAAGCATTTCTTAGCACTGCTTAGTTTATGGGTTTCCCAGCTCAGACAAAATGTGTCACTTAATGGGTATTTAGCTGGTCCAACTGAGAGCCAAGGACTGGCATTGTACTGTCAGTTGGGGGGTACAGGCTCTTTCGATTTGTTTTGCTTGCTTCTCTCCAATGTGAACATTTTGCTGATCATTTGTTAAGTATAAACCAGGCCTCACTCAGCCTATCCCCTGCAGTTTGTACTATTAAGTAGTTGGCACAAATCTAGGCAGAATCTGGGAAGGCTCAATCCCAGTGCAATTAACTGTTAGTTCCAGAACTATCAGATGGAGCTCAATGCACTATGCCATGGGTTTGCTTTACTGCTGTTAGAGCATGTCAGTCCCTCTAATGGTAAGTTTTTAGGTACTTGGGCATTTCAGGTGCTACCTTTGAACTTGTTGCCTTGCCTTCTGGCATCCTGAGGTGCTGTGTCCTCAGTTAGCATGTATTTAACACGCTGGTCTGTTCATGAAGAGCACTTCTCTAGCAATAAACCATTGTTTGCCTTCCCCTGCTGTCCTGCTGTGGATGCACACACCACACATAGAAGAGACTCCAGAGTTTTAGTTCAAAATGGTGTCTCCTGTCCAACTCCAAGAGAATCTTCCAGGTGTGCTAATACTAAGAGAGCTCAAGCCCATGCTCTAGTGGTCCAGCTACCATGCAGTGATACAATTGCAGTCGTGCCATGGTTGATTTTTCAGCAATGTAGAAGCAGCAATCACTGCTTTGTCAGAACACCTGGTATTCTTGAACCTTGTGGTGTAGTGGAATATGGTGTGCCCTGCAGCTGCATGGGGAAGCAGCAGCAAAGGCTCTGTGTTGTGAGGGATAATGGAGATGTTACTGTAATTCTCTGCAAATCATAGGGAAGATGAAAATTGAGTTTAATCTTGAACTTCTGCATCTGTTGCAGTCTCTCAGCATGTAGCAATTATGTCACATGTTCTGCCTGGTGGAAATAGGGACTTCTGAAAGTGGCAAGAAATTCTGGGGTGCAGGCTGGCTTTTTCAAGAATTCCTAGTGAATGCTCAATCAAGCAACCAAAATCATTGTCCTTTCTGGAAACTTGGGAGTGATGCTCCAGATTATTCTAAAACTAACACATTCAAAGTCTGGTTTTAGAACATTTTGGTAAGGCAGGGGTGAATAGCTGTCAACACTCAAGAGGGATCTGGCCTAGAAAACAGGATCACTTGTTCCTGTTCCTGGCATATGTACCACAGGCAGAAAAATTGTTATATTGCTTGGAGCTGTCTCAAGTACCTCTTCTGTACGTTCAGTAGGAAAGTGGTGAGAAAATGTCACTGGTGCAAGATGAGCAGCTCAGTAGTTTTTTTCTACTTTTAGGTTTCATGTTGGTCCAGGACACAAACATTCTTTATCATCTGTATGCTTCAGATGCAGGTATAACTACAGGAAATAAATAATAGCAACATCTATAAACCTTGTTTAATCTCAAATCTGTTTGTAAAGAATCCTCTAGGCTTTTCACAGAATCACAGCATATGCTGAGTTGGAAGGGACCCACAAGGATCATCGAGTCCAACACATAGCCCTGCACAAGAAACTCCCAAAGGATCACACCACGTGCCTGAGAGTATCATCCAAACAATTCTTGAACTCTCGCAGGTTTGGTTCTGTGACCATTTCTCTGGGGTGCCTGTTCTAGTGCCTAACCACCCTCTGGATGAAGATCCTTTTTCTAATATCCAGCCTAAACCTCCCCTGACACAACTTCAGGCCATTCCCTCGGGTCCTGTCACTCTTCACCATAGAGAATGGATCAGTGTCTGCCCATCTACTTTCCCTCACAAGAAGTAACTGCAGCGAGGTCTCCCCTCAGTCTCCTCTTCTCCATGTTGAACAGACCAAGTGCCCTCAGCTGCTCCTCATACGACTTCCCCTTAAGGCCCTTCACCATCTGCGTTGCCTTCCTTTAGATACTCTCTAATGGCTTAATATCTTTCTTATATTGCAGTGCCCAAAACTGCAAGCAATATTCAAGGTGAAGCCGCCCCAGTGCAGAGCAGACTGGGACAGTCCCCTCCCTCGCCTGGCTGGTGGTGCTTTGCCTGATGGCTCCCCAAGACAGGGTTGGCCCCCCTGGCTGCCAGGGCACTGCTGATTCAGGTTCAACTTGTTATCCACCAGGACCCCCAGGTCCCTTTGCATGGCTCTGCTTTCCAGTACCTCATTCCCCAGTCTATCCGTACATCTGGGGTTGCCCCATCCCAGGTGCAGAATCCAGCACTTTCCCTTGTTGAACTTCATATAGTTGGTGATTGCCCAGACCTCTAACTTGTCGAGGCCTCTCTGCAGGGCCTCCTTGCCTTCGAAGGAATCAACAGCTCCTCCCAGTTTTGTGTCATCTGCAAACTTGTTTAGGATCCCTTCCACTCCTGCATCCAAGTCATTTATGAGGATGTTGAAGAGCACAGGGCCTAAGAAGGAGCCCTGTGGAACCCCTCTAGTGACAAATCGCCAGTCTGATGTCACCCTATTCACTATTACTCTCTGTGCTCAGTCCATGAGCCAATTGCTCTCCCACCACATGAGGCGTTGTAATGGGTTGACCCTGGCCAAATTCCAGGGACCCACTAAATCCACTTTGCAACTAGGCAGAGGAGAGAGGTAAAGATAAGAGCTTGGAGAGATCTCTTACTAATTATCTTCACAGGCAAGACAGACTCAAAGTGGGATAATACTTAAATTTATTACTAACAGGATAAGAGCCAAAGAGTGAGAAATAAAACAGTCTTAAAAACACACACACACACTTTCCCCCCACCCCTCCTTCTGTCTTTGGGGAGTTGCTGCCACTTGTAATGTGAATCCACCCCTTGGGGTTAGTCCTCCATGGGGTGCAGTCGCGTCTCTGCACCCCGATGGTCCTCCGTGGGTTGCAGGGGACATTCTGCTTCACCACAGGCTACAGGGGGCCACAGCTCTGTTGCCTTCCCCTGCTCTGTGGGATCCCTTCCATGGGAGACAGTCTTTAATAG